>JBBMOE010000043.1:656280-731937 GCA_037975065.1 Chaetodon trifasciatus | reverse complement strand
TGTTATGTAACCACAGTGGTCAGTAGCAACCTCAACTACCTGAGCTGTGACACAAAACAAAGATTCACGGAGCCCAGAGACGTGCATTCAATTCAAACCAGATTTATTAATTAAAAGATTGGGATAAAACACAAAGGCTGTAGATTCCCTGGGTGGAAAAGAAAGGACAGTTAGTCGAGTAAAAAAAGACAACTTTATTTTACAGCACTATCCAAAATAATTCTAAGACACTTAAAAAAAAGCTACAGGCCAGACAACAGGGTACGGAATGAAACAGCCAAATACCAAGACAGGTATGGGAACAAGAGGAGAGTAGGCAGGGTAGTTACCGTGGGGAGATACAAACAGCCCCAGCCAAACCACCACGTGTGCACTCTATCACTGCAAGACAGCAAAAACTACAATGGTAAGTAATATGGTGAAAAAAAATAACCTCCACCTGCTCAGCTTACCGCACCACATGCAATGAGGGGTGTTAACACTACGAGTTCTCCCCACAGTTTCCCACTGCCTACAGGAAAGGAAGACAAAGACAACAACATACAATCATTGGCTTTCAGTTGGTTCGCGTAAAAGCTTAAATACACACAAACACAATCAGGCAATCTAACAGTCCAAATAATAGAGAATAAAAAGCTGCTTAAAACAGTCCAATAAAATCTTGCTGCCCAACAATGAGAGCCCAAGAGGTAGGTCCGACACACAGGCAACACCACCCAGTAAACATGAGTCTAGCAGGTAAAGCAGCACAGTACAGATGCCTCTGGTAGGCCAAACAGCGCGGTATGATGATTCCGGTAGGCATGCAGTCAGCACTGGACAAGATTAACTGGCTCTCTGTAGCACAAATGGGATGGACACCAACCCTCTTCTCCTAAAAGGGTTAGTTAATACATGAGACTACATATAACAAATGCATTCCTTTCTCCCCAAATCCTCCATACCTGCACACCAGGGAAACTGCCACACCATTCACCCAGCTTCAGACAGACAGACAGAGGGACTGATTAACTGCACCTGTGTTTATAAAAGCAGGAAGCATTCAGTCCCACCTACAAGGGGCGGTGCTCTCAATCTGGCCTGATCTCTAGGTAGTGGCCCTGTGTGTGTGTGTGTGTGTGTGTGTGTGTGTGTGTGTGTGGGTGGGTGGCCTTCTTTCAGTGCACTTGTTTCAGTGCTGCACTGGTATTACAGAGGTCGAGGTTTTGCTGTCATAATGATAGTAAGAAGGAGAAAAAGAGGACCATTCCATTTGGAAAACGTCGCTTCCATCACTCATATCTCTTCTTTGCTCCTTATCTCCTCCTAACGTAAATGTGAGAGAGAGAAGAAGAGAGAAAGAAATGCATGCGACTCAGCATCTCAACTTACTTAACTCAGTTAACTAAAATGTGTAAAATTAAGTAACAATAACAGTTTAAAAGAAAAACAAGTGAGGTCTGATGACTGCTGCTCCAGTCCTGGCTATACATATACTGAGGCATCTACTCAGAATGTGGCTAATTAGAAATAATACAAACAATAGGAATTTGTTAATTACTGAAAGAACAGAATGGATATGAGGAAGCAGTAAAAACAGCCAGTGTAAATGTTCTCATCTACAGCCTAATTAGTTTGTGAAACACCACAGGTACAGTAACTGTTTTGTCTTTTCAGCCTCAAGCTGATTGGAGGAGTAATAATGATATCTGCAACTTTAGAGCTGTACGTTTTGGCACAAGTAGAAGAAAAATAAACAAAGTTGCAAGGAGTTTTTTCATGATTCAAACTATTATTATTTATGACTACATGTGAATAACCACAGGGCAGCCTTTGATGCTGTTATTCCTGTTGCCATAGTACAAGGAGCATAAGTATTATGTACAGCATCATCCTGTGCAGCCTGACCACTATTTACTCTCCCATCAAATCAGCTGGCAAACCAGTAAACACATTCCAATCAAAGGCATGATGGCATTCATAAATACATCTGCTTAGGATACACCTGGAATTCCCCTCTCCTCCTCTCCTCTGGGACACATTTAAGGTTTGTAATATCCTCGATGATGTCGGACCTCAACCAATTTCACGTGAGCAGATGCTCACATGATGGAGTACAGAGGAGTGAGGAAAGAAAGGAGATTCATTTGTGGTATGGAAAGCTCTTGAAAAAGGAGGAGGGGTATATATAAATAGTAGTATATGTATATATAACACATTCATCTTTTTTTCATAAATAAGCAATGGGAAATCGTGTTTAGGAGTGTGTCTGCATTAGACCGAGAGGATTCTCTTCAACCTTTACTTATCCATGGCAGTTTCACAGACAGCAATGCTCTCTTTTCAGGAACACCTTGTCACATTCATACCTGGAAGCTTCCCAGTACAACCATTATGCCACTGGGCTGTGCAACTAAAGCAGTTTGGAGGTTTAGGTCCTTGTTCAAAGACACCTCATTGGTTGTGATAAGGAGGTAAGAGCTGCATTTTCATCTGCCTGTGTCAGCTTCTCAAACCTTTATACACACACTCCAACTCCGACACGACTGTGTTTCCTTTGGGCAACCACACAATCGACACTGAAACGACAAATTTCTGCTCGGTATCACTGCATGGATGAATTAGACATCTTAAATCAAATATACTGACAAACCAGTTTTGCCATAATATGTTGATTGGTTGCTTTGCAGGCTTGATTTTTGCAACAGAAAACACTGATGTTCATTGTCTTGTCTACAATAGCTGTACAAATTGACACAAGAGGAATCATACAATTGCATTGCACATTGCAAGAAGCGGGCCGTGTTATGTATTTTGGTCCGATAACTTTGTTAGAAATGTATGTAGTTTATCTGCTCCAGGTAACCAACTTGCTTCAGTATACAGTTGTGTCACCGGCAGATAATTGTGAGGAAAATGAATAAAACAACCGCAGGAATTGACTGCTGGTGAAAGAAGAGGGCTGAGGAGTGTTTGATCACAGCTGCACTCCTGCTGAGAAGATAAAGATTAATTTGTGCATTATAGATTTCCCTCTGTCTTCCCTTATTTTTGAAAATGCCTTCATAAAATACTTTTGAAAAGTATTATTAAGACAGACAGATTTGCCCTCCTCAAATAACATATATTATCCTCAATAGTGCCCATCAGTGCGAAAATATGCCAAAGGATATGTTTCCAAGCCCTCTCAGCTTGAGGCGTTTTGAGCATGTTGGTCCAAAATCAATGCTTTTTCCTTGTCAGTTCTGTTATGAAACAGGGAATGTACACAGACAAAAGCTTGTGTTTATTTTGGCATTAAAGGCAGAGCCTGAGTAGAGAATTCAGGTGAACATGGTGTCAGTGTCTTGGCTTAAAAGGTCATCCTACAGAAATACCATGCAGGCAACAAGCAGAGAATCATCATTATTTCCAGAAAGGTACATAGTGATACTGTCATGATTTATTTCTCTTTATTATTTTTTTCTATTTCAACAGCAGCTTGCTCTTAAAAACATCTGCTTGCTAATAGTTGTCAAAGTGTGATTGCGTGTTACATTATCAAGGTAGTGGCCCTGAGTGAACATGTATATTAACATGAACATGTAGTGTAGAGGGTCCCATTTCTTCCACCTGATACCACCCAGCTAAACATACAGGTGGCTGCTATGAACAAGTAGAGCTGTGAAATTTCAGTCAACAAGATAACATGTCTTTACCATTTTAATAATGTTTTTTTTAGCCATGCTAGCAGCGTGGCTTTTGGGATGGCAACGTCAGTTGACCTGTAGGCAAAGGTAAGAGCTCAACAACTATTGGATGGTTTGCCATGAAATTTGGTACGAATGTTCACGGTTACAAGATGATCACTTCAAAAACTTTGGTGATCTTCTGACTTCTCAGTTTGTCAAGTATGCTTTGACCAAATACCTGCAAAACTAATGACATTCCCATCATCTTCAACTGTGGGCTACTTTGTGTTTAGCGCTAATTAGCAATATTAGCATACTAACACAGTAAGGTTATGAGGGTGGTCATGGTTAATGTACCTGCTTTGCAACAGCATTGTCATTATGAGCATGTTTGTATGTTGACAGCATTTAGCTCAAAGCCCTGCTGTATCTGAACCACACAGAGCTGCTAGCATGGCCATAGACTCTTGTTTCCATCTAACGTATGTGATAGCAGATGCTGAATGTTTTACTTTTTTGTCACCCAGGGTACCACTTCCACATACAGTGACATCGCATGATTACCCCCTGCGGCATGATAATGGTTAACAATCAAACTAAGCTGCTGAATTGCTCATTTTTAAAGAAGGAATATATTAGTTAATTATTGTTTGTTTGTGTATGGTGCTGAAGATTTGTCACTGTCCTGGCCCTCTCTTGCTTGTCATTATTAAGTGAGGTTGTATGTTATGATTACACTGTAATCACATTGGTGGGAATTCATTACGGGCTCTTGAGTAAACAATGCTTACTTCAGAATCCAATTAAGTAAAGAAAACACACTGCATCAGTTAGAAGTAGACCACACTGTCTGTGCTGGCAAGTCCACACTGTGAGAAATAATATCTGCTCCACACGGAGGATGCTAAAAAGAGCAGTGTCTGACAAGCACTCCATGCCCCAGCACCAATCACATGGGCTGACTTCCTTTGATGTTTATGCAGCTCGCATGCAAAGCCTCCATGTAGGGAGAGAGAGGAGGAAGGGAGTTAAAGATGAGTTTATTTGGCAATCATTCCGTTTACTCATAAACTGAAATGCCTCTGATGTGATTCTCACGTGGCTTTCCGGGAGTTCATCTGAATTATGATTTGCTTTTGGAATTGGCTGTGCAGTCAGTGAAAACATTTAAAAAGGTCATGCTACTGTACTGTTTCCCGTGACTGCCCTTATGCTGACTGTGCAAAAGGTTGGTGGTTGCTCTACCACATGTGTAAAAGAGAGCAGCTATTTGCTTTCAAGGTTTACTGAAGTGGCAGCTTGCTGGGGTTAGAGGTGACGTTTTCCTAATTCAATCTAATTACCTTTAATCAATGTCTCTCACAGCCATTTTCTGTGCCTAATAGCTGCTTTCACACAACTCTCTTTGCGTTAGTCAACATTGATTCAAGTGATTCAGAGTGATTTACTCTACTAAGGGTCACTATGACGACACACTTTATAAATTCATGTGGTAGATATTTCCTGTTGAAAAAAAAATGCACAACTACACTTGATTTAGCACCTATCAAATATGTCAGCAGTGAGATGGTCTTTTTCCCTCTGGGCCAGGCCTGTTGCAGTGGTTGAGGATGGCAGACCTGTCAGTTTACAGCACTGGATGGCCAGCCTGTCTCTGTTGTTGTGGGCACTAGCTTCAGGGTTTGTTAGAACACCTTATGCTTCATTACACACTGCCTAGCAGGTGTCACTTCTCTGACAGTTGCCCACTGGACAAACAGTATAACAGTGCTCATATTCACAAACTCCTCAAAAATGCAACAGTAACTTTTACAAATAATATTGAGTTAAAGGAATCTCCAGCAGAAAACAATTTTTTAAAGGTGCAATGTGTATGATATGGCCAGAATTTTAGTATAAAACTTTCAAATAATGAACTACTGCACACATCTGATAGCAGATGTTGAATGTTTTATTTTATTTATCACTCAGGGTGCCACTTCCACATACAATGACTTCACATGTATACCCCCTGTGGCATGCCAATGGTTAACAATGAAACTAAGCTGCTTAATTGTTCATTTTTAAAGAAGGAATATATTAGTTGGTTATTCTTTGTTTGTGTATGGCACAATAAGCACAGCTGCTATTAGGAGCAGACTACAGAGGTCAGAGCTCCTGAGAAAAATATCTGGGTCTCTATGTCCTAAGTACTCCATTTCCTTCACCAGTTAGTTGCTGCTATTGTTGCCTGAGTGCCAGGCAGGTAGCATACAGCGAGTTTATTGGAGTCTTCTCACCAAAAGTAAGTGCCTACTGCTGCTGGAAAAGACTTGATTAGAGTGGTGAGGCTGACCTGAACAGTAAAGTTACAGGAGTTTGGTGCTATTTCAGTGTCATTTCTATTTGGCTTCATAACCACAAACCTCTCAATTTTTTTTTACTACAAATGTATTCATTAGTGCAGCTCTATCAAACACTCACTGCCCTAAGGTTTGAAAGGTGGCTGTGAATAGTGATAGCCACCCCCTTCGTTGAGTCCCAGTTATAGGACTCCAGTGGTGAAACACTTTCATAGGAACATAGTGCTAAAATGTGACATAAAAAAGTTCTCAAACCACTCCTCCACCATAATCCAAATGGTTCATTTTAATTTACTGGTTCTCAGACTACATAGCTCATTGTCAATCAACTGACGCATGTATGTGTGTTCAGTGATACAGTGAGCTTTTCAAATGACATATACACGTCACTTAAATCAGTGTTGACCGAGTTATACAGTTATATAAAAGTACATCTACCACAGAACGTGGCTGTAAAAGGCAAGTAAGTACCAAGACCAAGAACATATTCATTGTTGTCTTGTTTTAAACCTGTGAAGCAGTGAAATAGAAGGGGGCGCTTTAAAATTAGTTTGATCAATGGTATTTCTAAAAGGTTTCTGTAGATATCAACTGAATGATGAATGACACCACAACTTTTCATATAGCATCACCATCAGGCCAAAATCAACAAATTGGATTGATCACAATCATGGTCCGCCAATTACAAACATTCCAAAACTTGGGAATTGTGGGGCCTCAAAGAGATTTAGACTTTTATTTCCATCACACATTGGCAGCTTACTGTAGGTGGTAATTGCATTTGATCCTTTTTAACAGCAGGGCTGAAGTACTTTGTTTGGCATTTATGTGCTCTGTGTGCCTCATGTTATACCCCCTGGTGCACCTCACGCTGTGGAGGAATGATGAGTAAGCAATAAACTGAAGCTTCACATTAAGCTTGTAGGTACATTTTGAGGTAAGCTTCATCTCTGTTCACCTCATATTATTGTTTCTTAAGTCTGAATGTATCTGCTGGTGATAGTGGCAGCCATTGAAGAAGCACTACTTAAGTATAATTGCATATATCTAAAAAAATAAATAAATAAATAAATACGCCATTACCAGTGAAAGTGCTGCATTTAAAATCCTACTCGTGGAAGTGCACATAAGTATTTGCAGCAAAGTGTACTTAAAGTGACAAAAGTATTGTGCTGCAGAAAACTGGCCCCTCTAACTGAAAAAGGTACTGCATATTGCATTTTTAAATTGTTAAGACATATGCATCAATGTGTAAGTAACATTTTATTGTTGCAGCGGGTCTTTGTACAGCTAGTTTTATTTCTCCAAAGGGTCACAAGATCTGATTGGTCCTGAGATGATAAATGGGAGAGAAAGGAAGAAAAAACTGTTCCGCTGCAATGATTTGTTTTATTTATTTATCTATTTGTTGCTTTTCTCCGATTTATATTGTTGTTTTTTTTTTTTGGTTCTTTTTTGGGGGGGGGGGGGGAGTATTGGATCATTTTACCTTGTGGGGCTTCAAGCAGATATTCTAATGAAAGCATGTGACAACTTTAGAGGGGAAATCTCTCTTTGGTCGAACTACTCTCATCATAGACATCTGAAATGTGTCAAGGAGCACATGGCAGAAAGATCTTTAACACTGCGTTGCATTTTCTAAGCTCGTCATATGTTTTCATGCAAAATCATAATACGAAAAGTACAGGTGTCAAATGTGGTGGAGTTAAAAGCATAATCTTTCCCCCTGGAATCGTAGTGGAGTAGAAGTAGAAAGTAGCATAAAATGAAAACACAATTGTACTAAACTGCAGTGCTTGAGGAAAAGTTCTTGCTTACTTTCTGCCATAGAATAGAATAGTGGCTTGCTAGCCATTTGGACACATCATTATCCATAGCCTACCTCCAGCAGAGTATTTACCAACTCAGAGGGCAAACCACAGACAGTTTTGGACTCTGACCCTCATAATCCATCCTTTCCACAATGATTCGTCTCATTTGAATAAATTGATTATATTTACTAAAAGTACAAAGAAAAAAATGACAAGAGGCTTTTATTTAGTTTGTCCATCGAGGCATGTATATCTCTTGTGTATCCCTCATGTTGCTCTTCTTTCCCTCCAAAAACAACAGAACCGACAGCCCAGAGTTCACTTTAATTAGATTCAACATGTGTTCTGACGGCAAACAATACATCTCATAGCATTTGCATGACAATGCCCTCTAATTGTGCTTTTGCTTAATTCGTTTTTAATAGCTAAAGCAGCAGCGCCTGATTATATTCAAAATGGATCACTGTCACCAAGCACACTTCTCCCTCTTTTTCCCCATCTCTTTTTTTCTTGCTCGCTCTCTGAAAATTCAACCCCAAATGGCCCCACATGGAGAGATATTCACAAGTATCATTAACCCTCCTGACTCTTCATTGTGTTGTTTTCCCTTGGGGAAATGGAATCTGTACTCATCATGATGAAGAACTGCAGTGGTTCTTTTGTTTGGACCGCAGATGGAGAGAAGTTGATACTTGATTGTGTGAATGCAGTTGTGCCCTGAACTCTGAAGTAAATAGGATGGGATAATGGTCACTTTTCAGCTCTCTAAAGCCTTCTTCTACCTCCCTGTGCTACTAAACTGAAGTAAGGGGCAACAATTTACACTGGAGTGAGGAACTTGACACAAACTTGATGCTTGTGGCTGAAGTGAACTGATCTAAACTCCCAGCAGCCTTGTTGTGGTGGTAAACTTGAAGTAAGGAATTCTTTGACCATTCTCCACTTCCTGCTTTGGTCTCCTGACCTAGGTTGGTTACTTTTGCAGGAAAATAAACAATACAGGTAATAAAAGGTGGAGTCCGACAGGCTGTTAATTACCCCAAAATTAATAAGAATGTTACAAAAATAAAAGTGCTTGGTGATACAGACAAACTGGGTCTTTTGCTTAGGTCCTACATGAAAAACTCAATACAGCACACCCCACCACCATGTAGAGTCACCCTCCTGGGAACAGTACAGACATGCACAAGAAGAAAGACTAAACTTAGTCTTTTTGCACGCAAAATTAAGTAATGTCACTGTTATTTTTAGTCATATCAGAAATGCTCCTTTTCAAAGACAGGGCAAACCATCATGAAAACCAAAAAATATAAATTCCCCCATCTGGTTTCTGAAGGGAACTGAATTACAGAGTATATACAGTCATGGAAGAAAATATTAGACCACCCTTGTTTTCTTCAATTTCTTGTTCACTTTAATGCCTGATACCACTAAAGGTATATTACCTGAAAAATACAATGAACACGACAAAACATGGAGCTGATTCCATAATACTTTATGTCCTATTTGACATGCTTAAGCTTAATTTTATTCCGAGGGTATATAAGAGGCCATTTCATGTCATAAGCAGCACTGCACATGCAAAGGCCTAGAGTGGTTTCCTGCTTACATTCAAGCCGTAGCACAACTCTCACATAATGTCTAAAACAAAAGAATTATGTGAAGCCACAAAGGCAGCCATCTTGGCACTGCTGGAATTTGGCATGAGTGAGAGACAGGTAGCCAAAAAAACTGAAGGTCTCCAGGACAGCCATTTATTACACCAAGAAAAAGCAAGCCGAACATGGTACTACCAAATTGCTAGCTGGTCCAGGCAGGAAACGTCTTTCTACCCCACGAGAGGACCGTGCACTCATCCGTTCCTGTGTCAGGAATCGTCGTCAGACCTCCAGGGACCTTAAAAATGAGTGGGCACTGTCGAGAAATGTGACTTGTTCAGCAAGGACAGTTCGAAACCAACTTCTTGAAGCTGGTCTGAAGTCACACAGGGAAGGGAAGAAGCCCTTCATCAACGAAAGGCAGAGGAAGGCCCAGTTACTCTTGCTAGGGATCACAAGGATTGGACTGCTGATGATTGGGCTAAGGTTCTCTTCAGTGATGAATCCAATTTTGAGTTGATGCCCACTCCAGCCAACTTACTGGTTAGGAGGAAGCCTGGAGAAGCCTACAAACCAGACTGTCTTGCCCCTACAGTAAAACATGGGGGTGGACCGGTGATGATCTGGGGTTGTTTCAGTATGGGTGGAACAGGGCAAATGCAATTGTGTGAAGGGCGAATGAACCAGGTCACGTACAGGGCTACTCTTGAGAACAGTCTTCTTCCATGAGCTGATAAACTCTTTCCTGCCTTGAATGACTGGATTTTCCAACAAGACAATGCCCCTTGCCACACGGCAAGGTCAGTTAAAGCCTGGATGGAGAACTAGAACATTCGAACCCTGCCTTGGCCTGCTCAATCACCAGATCTAAATCCAACTGAAAACCTGTGGAACGTCATAAAACTCAAAATGGAGAACCACAAGCCCCAAAACAAAGCAAATTTGTTTGACTTTTTGCAACAGGAATGGGCTGCTGTGACAGCAGGACAATGTCAGAAGCTGGTGGAGAGCATGCCAAGACGCATGGCTGCAGTCATCAAAAACAATGGTTATGCAATCAAGTACTAACTCCTGTGTGTATCATGTGACTAACAGACAGGAAAGAAAACATGGAATGCCTAAAAGCACTGTTTTTGGCAGTACAATGCCATAGCTATTGATGTAAGAACTTTAGTGATTTTGGTTATTATCAAGAAAACCATGGAAAATGGTTAGATATCAGCTCTTAAATTAAACTCTTATGAGCTATTTTTGTTGTTATCATTATATTTGTCCAAACAAATGTACCTTTAGTTGTACCAGGCATTAAAATGAACAAGAAATTGAAGAAAACAAGGGTGGTCTAATATTTTTTTTCCATGACTGTATGTATGTATGCTGTAGCAGCAAAGAAACATGCAAATTAAATTAGACTTCAACAAGATCATGCCAGCAACTTTGTGAGGATGGACTTGAGCTAAATACTAGCATCAGCTAACATGCTTACTATGACAATACAGAGGTTTAGGGGGAATAAGTTTTTACATTTTAGCATAATTTTTAACATTGTAGCAAAAAATCTCAGCCTGTACACATCACACTTTACCCAGTGCTTGTTTGACCATAACAGGGTTATGAATGTGCATGTGCATGCATGCATGTATGTCTCCATGTATGCATGGTGCATGCATGGAATTTTGGATTTACATGGAAACCCAGGGCTTCTGTGCTTCAGCACAGTCTTCCCCTGCAGACATAAAGGCCCTCCAGCAATATGGCAACATCTCACTCCAGTGGTGGATTACCTTCGGGCCACACACCCACAAGTGTCTGTGCTGCACATTTTGAGCAATGTCCCCTGTGCTCAGTACAGTCATCAACGCAACTTTTTCTTTTTCAGCATGGAAATGGACAAAAGAGGATTACAGATGAATTTTTGTGCGGCTAGTCACAGCAAAGGAGCATTGGATGGCATCGGGGGAACCTTAAGAATAACAGCTAACATGATGGTGAAGAAGGGCCATGATATCCCAGATGCACATGAGCTGTTCAAGACCTTGAACAAGACAAACACAACAGTAAAACTTTTCTTTGTGAATAGTGAGGATGTTGAGAATGGAATGGAGAAGATGCCACAGCAGATATCAGCAGTGCTGGCAACAATGAGAACCCACCAGGTGATTACTCCGGCCCCAGAAGAACTGATATACAGTGATGTAAATGTAAGTTTAAGCGCTTTAATGCACAGACTTTCAGTTTCAGACAGAAGGTACCAACTGCTGGGCCACAGCCAAGCAGTGAAGGGAATCCACAGCCACAGCCAGAAAAGCAAATCCAGTGGGGAAGTTCAGAGCTGGATGCTCACATATGATGAAAGCTGTATCACATATCATCAGTTGTACAGATGTAACACACGCCCAAGTGAAATGTATGCATCCTTTAAGGCCAAACCAGTTCTTCCTGCCAAGCCGGGATGATATCCTCTGGTATATCTTTGATGATGGCCTTGAAATCATTCCACACACAGCCTGTGACAAATCGCCATGCAGAGATCATGAAAGAGGTGTGGGCCAGACATTCAGGAGGAATGCCACAAACAAAAAGTAACACACACACACACACACACACACACACACGCACGCACGCACGCATGCACACACACACATACCCCAAGAGCGCTCAAGTTGCATGTTTTGTTTTCGCGGCTTGTTCAGTCAGTTCATTCCATGAACTTCTCATATTTGCTATTACTTAGTTAGTGTGAGGGACATCTGGTTCATAGTAAAATGGTGATTTCATTACAACATTTTATCATCATATTTAGACTACTTCCGTATTGTCCATAAAAAGGTTGAAGATTAATAGTGTCTATCATAAAATAATAACCAATAATAACAGGGATTTGATGCCCAAGGAAGCAGAAAATGTTTTTCTGGAGGTTAGATCTGTCCTTAATGTTGTGGGGTGTTCATCATCATTTTGGTGAAGAAAAAAAAAAGTCAAAAGTACAAATCGTACCAGTTTTGTGGAGGCAGATTCAGAGAAAGACACTGACAGACACTGTGCAGGCATTATGGGTACCCAGGCAGGAAGCAGTAGGAACTTTAGAGGTTCTCTAGTGGGTGGTGGAGGGTTTGGATGACCAGCAGAGAATATGGTGTGAAACTAAGTTGACTGAATATGATTAAAAAATAACAAACTTTGCTGATGCTATTGTACTGACCTTCATTTCAATAAAATTCAACTTGGATCCTTTTTTTTATTAGTTGCTTCTTTGGCTTCTGAAAGGGAAAACATCCGAGAACCACTGCACTAACCCTTAAATGTTTGGAATCCTCATTCACTGTTCAACACATCTGCAGTACTGCAGTAAGTTTCCCATGGCACTCTCCTGAATGCCTCCCTCTCGCCTCAATCCACTGATAGCTTTGACATTCTTGTGTGTCTACAGAAAAATACAGAGGCAAATCCGGATGAAGACAGGTTGAGGTTTACAGGCATTTTCATTAACAGCAACACTGTCTGTGGACAGAATTTGATCATACAGATAATGCTGACAGACTAAATCTCTTCCTCCAAGGCTTCTTAGCACTCTGAGAAATCTGAGAAAGACCCAAGAAAAAGAGACAAAAAAAAGCACCCTTTTCTTCTTATTTATTAAATATTTTGAGACAGAACAATGCTGCAGGCAGTAACTACGTGTTTGAAAGTTTAAAAACATTTTCCCACAAATTATGTAAGGGGATGTTGGTAATCTGGCTGAACAGACCACATCCTTTTTGACCGTTCATGTTGACGTGTTCGTTTCTGGCCCTCTGCATTACCGACATTTATCTCACCATACCAAGTGATTTAAGATTAAAATGGAGATACATAAATAGATTTAGAATTTCTGGAGTCTTTCTTGAAGCATGAAATGATGTCACAGATGATGATGATGCACACGAGGCAGAGCTTGCACGTTAGCTTTTATGTAGGCGGCCCAGACACCATTGTTGGTTGTAATTCATGCACTTCCCTGAGAGACTGGTGACTAACAGCAATGCTGCATCTTAAGTTTAAACCACATATAAAAACACAGACAATATACAACAAAACAAACAGAACAGATCAAAACGAAACGAAACAAACTACCAGCCCAAAGAAATATAAACATGTAAAAATTACAGTTATGCATGTCAGTCCAGAAACTGAATCAAAGGTACAGAGAGAGATTTTAAAGTCTGAGTCTGAGATACAGTCCAAAGAGCCAGGACCAGGTGAAGTCAAGGAAACCAGAGGCCTGGCTGTGCAAAGCCCAGAGTAGTCAGTACAAAACAAAATGAGACAGAATAACAGTGTCCAGTGTAACTAGACCGGAGGATGATGTCTGTCACTTCGAATATACTCAATAAAGGGTCCCCAGACTTCAAGGAATTTGTGGTGAGTGTCTGACAGAGTGTATCGGATTTCCTCCAGATAAATACAGGAAACCATATTGTTCAACCATCTTTTAAAACAGGGAGAGGAAACTGATTTCCAATCTCTAAGGATAACTCTTTTGCTCCGACCACACTGAACATGAGGGCTTCTTGTAGTGATGACGGAAGAGTGAGAGAGAGATTGGAACAGCCCAGTATTATCAGAAGACTGTCAGGGATCAACTGTTGATTATATATAACACTGAACAAGTGGAAAATGTCGTCCCAAAAATTCCAAACCTTAGGGCAGGACCAAAAAAGATGACCCAGAGTCCCTTCATCTGATTTGCATTTATCACAGTTAGCAGAAACATAGGGAAATATCCTGTTCAGTTTGGTCTTGGAGAAATGTAACCGGTGAATGACTTTAAACTGAATAAATTGAAGTCTGACATTGATAGAGCAAGATTTAATCCTATTCAAACCCTGGGCCAACAGTGCGTCTGAAATCTCATCACCGGTGTCTGATACCCAGGCTTCTTTAATATTGAGAGAAGGGACTGCCAAACTAAAAAGATTAACAAATTGAGAGATCAAGAGTTTGGAGGTGGGAGGTTTGGACATTAACTCATAAAATATGTGTTGCTCAGGCAAAATTTCAGAGTGAGTGTGCCTAACAAAATTTCTGACTTGCAAGTATCGAAAAAAATGGGTGAAAGGGAGACCAAATTTTGCCCGCAGCTTCAGCCATCTTTGACTGAAGAAAGGAGCTTAAACTCATAAACATAAGCAATACGTAAGCGATATTAAATCTAGTGAAAATGTGAAAAGGATTCTCCTCCTCAAGTTTAAAACCCCCCAAAATATCTTTTACCTGATTTCTTTGTCAGATTGATAAAAGTGTATAAACCAAATTAACTGTCAGCAGCAGTCTGGTTTCACCTCTCTCCCTTTTTTATCCATGCTACTGAAATGGCTGTAATCAAGCTAATATCAATCAACTGGTCTACCACTCTTTCCAAACTGAAAAAGCTCAACAACTACTGGATGTAGTGCCCTAAATCCTTGTACATACATTAGAGCAAAAAATGTTCTACAGACTCGTGGTGCCCAGGGGCTTCATCCTCTTGGTAAACATTATACCTGCTAAACATCAGCATATTAGCAGTGTCATTATGTGAATGTTAACATGAGGATAGCAGCATTTTACTGGAAAGTACTTCTGTGCCCTAAAAAGCTGTTTGCACAGTTTTTCTTTTGGCATTACTGTTTGTTTGACTGTGATAGGTTATACAGTTATACAGTATGGTATGCATATTGCCGTCACCAGACGCCCTGCCTCCCTCCTTTTTGCATAGACACATGTGGAGCAGATGAGTCATCTAAGCCATCATTCTTTGTTTGCGAGAAACCTCCACAGGCTACTCTTTTATCTTTAACGACATAAGTGACAGGTTAGAAATAGTCATATGGCTTTTTAAGTCAATGGGAAAAAAAACTGTCAAACAAACTGTCATTTAGTTTGAAGGATTTGTAACAAACCATTGGCTACTTACACATCCTGAGACAAGGAGTGACATTAGCCTTTATGCTGAGTCGTGGGTCTGGTTGTGTATTTATTTAAAACTTTAATATTCACTCTCCTTTCAGCTCTAGTTTAGGCTCCACCAACTCCTGAGAAAAATATTTAGCACTTCAGCAGCTAAGTCTTCAAATGTTTGTACGCTTGACCATGTGGTGTAAACCCAACAGTATGCAGGAAGTCGATGAAAAGCTCCACAGAGTCATCAACAGAATTGTATGATTCAGTGTTAAACCCGCATAAATTGATTCTTGGCATTTTAGAAAACAATTGCTCATTTCCAGCAGACAGACTATTAGACTAGACAGATTATTTTTGATCCAAAATGAAAGAAAGGTCTGATCTTTTTAGTCACTAAATGTTCACTATGGTTACCATTTGCTTGTTACATTTTTCTGTCTGCTGGTTGGTGCTAAAAAAAAAAAGGAATTTAAAGTGAGTCTATCCGAGCTCTTCTGCCGAAAACAGCTGCCCGCAGTTGCTAGAAATGAGGCTGAAGAGTGCAGAGTCAACTTAAGCAGTGAAGCTGCACAATGAGCTCAACAAGCTCTGTGGAGTTTAATGATAATTGTGGGTTTGTCACTATGGGTGATGTCTTTCACATTGCATTTGGTCAATTGGTCAATTTTGAACATGAAAATATAAATTAATGCAAGTGAGTTTTTTCCAGTGACTAACTAACTTTACTGGCACAAAGACAAGTTTTAATTTTACAAGCCTAAATGCTAAATAAAGCTTTAAACCTCAACAAGAGAAGTGATGATCGTCACAGCAGTCATGTCTCTGTCTCACCCCTGACTCATTCCTCTCTAATCAGTTTTGTGAAGTTGCTGAGCAGCACAACGTGATGCTGAACGTGGTTTTCTGTTATTGCAAATGAGTGTGTGACTAAGTCACTGCTTCCCATTCTGCTCCGATACTGGAGCTGCATTGTTTTCTCAGCCATGGTTAATGTCTTTGACAGCGAGGCAAATAATTAGAGGGTCTACCTGTTGCCTCCCAATTTCCCATCCTCGAACTCTCTGTGTGGAAGAGGAGATGGAGGAATGAGTGCTGATTATCCTCACTCCAGCAAATCCAAAATCACCCAGTGAATGCAAGCATGCTCACTCTGTCATATTTATTCTCTCTCTTTCTCTTTATGAGACAATCAGTGCTATTGTTAAGAAAGATGGAAATCTGTGCTGTGCTGTCTTGGGCTGGAATACCCAAATGCCATGCAGGCTAAGTGCTAAATGAGTGAGTTAAAGAGAAAAGAATGAAATTCTGGCTGTGGGCACTCTGCCACAATTAGCTGGAATAATGCAGACCACAGTATGCATGCTGTACACACACACACACACACCCAGGGTCGATAACACAATTCAGCATGCCTGTGCAGGACAGGCTGAGCAGAGACAGCTTAGAGGACAGGACATTTGTAGTTGAAGCTCCCCTGGCTCCTGGTCAAATCACAGGTAACTTTGGTCTGGCAGTGAATGCACTGAAACAACCAGCATGTAGAGCATTTTCTGCAGGCAGAAGAAAATTGTTCAAAGTACACATATACCAATTAGAATGAACTGAAATATTTGAGAAACATCAATGCATCCAGGGCAGAGTTAGGCCATCACTGATTGATTATTAACTCAAGTTAAGTTTAAAGACACACTGACATTTCAGGCACTACAAATCCACGAACTGAACCCCCAAAAGAGTCCCCTCTGTCGACTGCTCCTGAGACTAGATTCCACCGAGCGTGGCTGTATCGTGGACTGGCCACGATGCTGCTACCAGAGCTGTTCGCAGTAATTCTTAATAATGCTTGTGATCCCACCAGAAGTGCCACAGCAGGTTTCAGAAGTGTCCCAGAAGCATCTATCCGCTCTGCTCCAGGGATGATCCACGCCAAGTCTATTTTTGATGGACACCTTCTCAAGCTGCACAGAGCAGATCAAGCCAGGCAGGAAGTCAGACACAGGAACGGCAATATTCAAAATAAAACACCCTGTGCAGACTGCCCATCGTATATCAGCAACAAAACAGTTAAAACAGACAGAAAAGAAACCATTTAACTTCAAGGCCTACTTACTAACGGTAGAAGCACAAAAATCAGAGACCAAATCAGCCAACTCTGAGCAAGTTAACAAAATCAGGCAGGCAGGCAAAACTCTCTGCTTCTGAAATGCAGCATGTAGGGTTTGAAGCCACGTGGAGGACAGCTGGAAAGTGACACAGCCTGGTGGAATCACCTAGTTTCTGAACAAATAACACCCAGTACCGTTCAACCTCACACCAGCACCGCAGATCTAGAACATTGGACAGTTAAAACCAAAAGTCAGACAAACGTAATTGTTATTTGGCCCTAACCCATGAATACAAATTGGTAGAGTATCTCTTTGCTGTCACAGATACAAAATGGAGACAGACCCTGACCAAAAAAAGTGACCACAGTATAAACAGAGAGAGAGAGAATGAGACAAGAAATCCATGCTACCAACTGAGGAAAGAGTCTGTGGTCACTGCATGACAGCTGAGGTACAGACATAGATGCTTTTCTTCTTCAGTTACTTAAAATACAAATACAGTCACTTTTTTAGTCAAACACTAAATCAGGAAATAGTTGGTATTTGCCCCATACATACTGTGGTTTTAATAAACACAAACTCTATCTCTGTCTTCCTCACTGTCCTCTGCTTCAGCCTCTTGCACGGTAGATGATGAAGATGCATCTCTCAGTCCCCTGTTGAGCCTCAGATTATCTGTCCCCATCCATGGGTCAGCAGCTGACTTAGGTCTATGTGGCCATCTTTGACAGGTGAATGTGCAACAGGGCTTATATATGTATAGCTTTTTTGTGTATTGTTGGAATACATGGTCAATTTGTACTCAAAACGGTCATGCCAATAAAGCCATTGAACTGAAGTGAATACTTGAGTGAGTGATTCAGTGAGTGAGTGAGTGAGTGAGTGAGTGAGAGAGACAGACAGACAGTCAGAGACAACAAGCAGGAAATCTCCAGAGAGTTCAATGATGTCAACCAAGTATAAACTCACATCATCCAGTGATTTGTGGACTCCCATTTTGACCTCAAGTTCGACTGTTGCAATCTTGATTTTGGTGGCAGACTGAATTGACCATATATGGGTGATGGCATGGAGCTGGGGAGGATTTGTATTGCTGTGAGTGCTTGGTTAAACTCCAATAACAGGCCACTTGGGAAGAGCAGAAACAAACTGTAACCACAACAACTTCTAGCTTTCAGAAGGTTTTAGAATTGTTCTCTATTTTCACATCCAGCAGACAAAGAGCAACATCAGCATACAGTTGGACTTATGTTTGTGTCCACAGTAAATGTAAGTTCAATATTTGCCCTCTTTTAGCTCTGGTTTTGTCCCCACCAACTCCTGAAAAATTTTGTTCTTTAGTGGCAAAATACAAATATATGTTAACCAGGTAATTGCTAACTTCTAGCTGCAGACCAGGAAGCCAAAACACTAAAAATAAAATAAAAAATCTTTGTAGAGTGATAACTACCCTTCAACTCCCTCTTGTCCCTCAAGTTCTTTTTCTTCTGGTATTAAAATGTTGTAAAGCATTATATTGCTTTTCTCTAAAAAGTTTCCAGGGTCGCTAGAGACCCAAAATGTGTACTAGTGTTAAAGTTTTAGTTGATAATATGAAAGATTCAAGTAGGAGCGTGCAATATTATTTGTGTTGTGTGTGAGATGATTTACAAGTTCAGATCATGCAGCTGACTTTGAGTGCTGCACAAAAACAAGCCTGAGGTGCCACCAGACTGTAATGCACACAATAGAGTCTGTTTGGATTTCACCAGAAAGTCGATGGTGTCTTTTGTGTCCCAAAGAAGGGAAAAGTGGTCATTCTGCTATCCAGCACGTATGACAAGAAAGGCTGGATGGAAGATTTGGAAAGGCTGCGATGAGCATAGATTATAATGAGACAAAGGGGGATGTGATCTGTGTGGAGAACAAAGCGCTGGCCCCTGGCTTATTTGTTCAACTTTCTCAACCTTGCTGCTGTTGATACTAAGTTTTCCTGGCCACATATCCATCTTATTTGAATTTAATATATGCTTCTCTTTGAACTGCAATGTGTAATAGTTCTAATCTGATGACATTCTGATCACGGCATGTATTAACACATATTTTTCCTTATCCTCTCCCACAGTTTGCCATAAATAAATAGATAGAACAGCATGGCTGTGGCCATTTATATGACCTGTAGAGTCAATAATGCAATTATCCATCAGCAATAATATCTTAATCATCATCATTAAACCTCAGAAAGTTGATCAATTCTAATTCATTCAATACCAGATAAATGATTAAAATAAACAGAGGAAATAAAGGATATGAAGTCAAATAGAAAACATCAAAGTAGATTAAATAAAAGGAATAATAGAACAGAGCATACAGCACAGGTATGCACTTTGAACTTCAATGCACATCATCATCACCGTGGAAAAGGGGTGAAAATTGGTGCGTCCACCCAGGTGTCATGCTTCCATCACTGACATAGACATAGACAAACTTTATTGTCATTCAGTAAACAGCAGGTGTACACTGAACGAAATTTCTATTGCAGCAGGCTCAGCACAGGATAGAAAATAGTTAAGAAGTATATATATGTATATATATGTGTGTGTGTGTGTGTGTGTGTGTGTGTGTGTGTGTGTGTGTGTGTGTACAGTATATGTATATATATAAATGAAGAGTATGTGGTGAACATATTTACAATTATCGTAAAGAAAGTTAAAATAAACGGCAGAAGAATTTTCTATATACAGTCACTGTATAGTTATATTTTTAACAATTGCTATTATTCTATGTTTATAGAGCAGAAGGTTCCCCCCCGACTGTATTACAGTGTATAAATAAACAGTATGTAAAATAAACAGTGTGTACAATAAACTGTGGAATATAGGTTAAAAAGTTAAAAAATTGTAACAGGGATGTGCGGTAAGTGAAAAAACAGAGAAAAAACAAGCAGCACAAATTTACAATTAAGTAATTTTTAAAGTGCATTTGAGGAGAATGACCTGAGGTGACAACTGTGGTGCAAAAATACTCATTTAGAGTTCAGCAGTCTGATGGCTTTGGGGACAAAGCTGTTGCAGAACCTGGTGGTCTTGCACCGAATGCTGCAGAACCTCTTTCCAGAGGCCAGCAGAGAGCACAGACCATGGTGGGGGGTGTGAGGGGTCCATGATGATGTTATTGACATGGGACATGCAGCGTTTAGGTGCAATGTCCTGAATGGAGAGAAGTGCCAATGATTTTCTCAGCTGTCCTCACCACTCTTCTCATGTTCTTCCAGTCAGCAGCACTGCAGCCTCCACACCACACAGAGATGCAGCTGATGCAGGTGGGCTCTCCTCATCCTGCACAGAAAGTGCACCCTTTTGACCAGTGAGGCGGTGTTCACAGACCAGGTGAGGTCATCAGTGATGTGCACCCCCAGAAACTTGGTGCTGCTGACCACCTCCACAGTTGTGTTGTTGAGGAGAAGTGGAGCGTGCCTGGGCTGGTTCTTCCTGAAGTCAACAATGATCTCTTTGGTTTTATCCATGTTCAGGATCAGGTTGTTGACTTTGCACCAGTCCACCAGATGCTTCCTCTCTATAGGCCAGGTCGTTGTCGTCACAAATGAGGCCCACCACTGTTGTGTCGTCTGCGAACTTCAGTGGTTGGTGGCAGCCTTGGGGACGCAGTCATGTGTCATCAGGGTGAACAGCAGAGGGCTCAAGATACTGCCCTGAGGGGAGCCTGTGCTGAGGGTGATGACACTGACTGAGGTCTTTCAGTGAGGAAGTCAAGCAGCCAGTTACACAGGGGGGTGCTAAAGCCCAGGAGTCCCAGTTTGTCTACCAGATGCTGTGGGATAATGGTGTTGAATGCTGAACTGAAGCGCAGAAACAGCATCCGCACATGAGTGTTTCTTTGCTCCAGGTGAGTGAGGCTCAGGTAGAGAGTGGAGGAGATGACGTCCTCGGTGGAGCAGTTAGGCCGGTAACTGTCAATCAGAGCTGGCACCGATAAATACCCGCGATTACAGCAGAGTCATTTGACCCAGGAATGAATGCTGGTTGTATTTGTTTCCCACTGAAGACAAAAGGCAGATGTTCGTGGCTGTTAGTCAGTTTTTTCGTCCAGTATGAAAGATGCTTGAGTGAACAGTCAGTTGAAGGGCAACTGAAGGAATGAACATTCAGGTCGCAGTGCTACACTCGTTCTTTCAGATGGAAATAAGTTATCTTTCAACACAACTACCATTGAACCCTTTTCTTTACATTTCAGCCATGTAAAGTTTCCAGCTAGTGAGTATATTTGCCCCTTTTAGAGCACGTCTGCTAATTTCTTCTGTTGTATTTTAGTGTTATTCAGTAAACTTGCCTTAGCATGCGATATCTGATCATATTGTCATTGCATACCTTACCTTAGGGGAAATGTATTCACCAAACACCAGAGAAGCTTCTATCCTCAAGCTACTGGTCACAAGGAAAAACAAATGAAATATGGAAGTTAACAATGAGCGTTTTCTACAACTTTTTTCTTACTTTTTACTGAAGTACTTTTATCACAAGTATACTTGATCTGTTAGAGACTAAAAGACAAAACAAACAAACAAAAATTGCATGAAAAGGTCCTGATAAACTGTGAAAAAGGAACAAAAGAAAGAAGCCAAATCAGCACTTGCAGCAGAGAAGAATCTTGTGAGACCAGTAGCTGCATGCTGGGTCTGGCTAACTGGCTCCATTAGTGGTGGCTTCTGCATTCATGTCTAGTGAAGTGTGCACAACCTTTCTGCAGTTTTTGATAATAATCCCTGTCACAGTTGTGACTGCTGAACACTCACTCAGCTCAAAATGTTTGAAAGCTTTGAGCTCAGCGGGACAGAGAGGTTGAGTGACTGGTTATACTACACATTGAGAATGAATGAGCAGAGAAGTCAGACCTCGAGCAAATTGTGGATGACTTCATGGTGCACAAGAATGTCCTTCATATACTCAACTCAAATCAACTCAACTTTATTTATATTGTACTTTAAAAACAACCACAGCTGAAACAAAGTGCTGTACATAAATAGACAAAACAATATAAAAACAATAAAATAAATAAAATAAAACAGGAATAAACACCAAAATGATTGTTTTATTGATTTAAAAACAATTAAAAACAATAAAACAGTAAGTAAAAGCAAACCATAAAACACTAAAACAAGAGTAGAGCCTCATGTGGGGTTGAAAGCCAAGGAATAAAAGTGGGTTTTAAGACGAGTTTTAAAAATGGCCAGTGACGGGGCTTGTCTAATGTGCAACGGTAGCTCATTCCATAATTTAGGAGCCGCCATAGAGAAAGCTGTGTCCCATCTTAGCTTCCGTTTTGATCTCAGTACCTCCAGGTGCAGCAGATCAGCTGACCTGAGGCACCGAGCAGGAGCGTGGAGTTGAAGGAGCTCAGGTAAAGAGGTAAGGCGGGAGGAGTCCATTTAAAGGTTTAAAAACAAATAAAAGAATCTTAAAATGGACCCTAAAGTACACAGGCAGCCAGTGGAGGGAGGCCAGGATGGGAGTTATGTGCTCCCTCTTACGCACTCCAGTTAAAAGGCGAGCAGCTGCATTTTGCACCAGCTGGAGGCCTGCAAGGGAGGACTGGCTGACTCCAAAATAAAATGCATTACAGTAATTCAGCGGAGATGTGATAAAGGCATGGATTACTGTTTAAAAGTGCTGTTGTGCAAGGAAAGGCATCACCTTTGCCAGCTGCCTAATCTGGAAAAAGCTAGACTTCACTACAGCACTTATTTGCCGATCCAATTTAAAATTGCTCTCCATCTTAAAATCCAAGTTTGAGACTGTTGGCTTTACGTAGCCTGCCAAAAGGTCCAAGTCAACAGGAGGGGGTTTACAAGGGCCACTAGGGCCAAACACCATCACTTCCATTTTTTTCTCATTGAAATTTAAAAAGTTCAAGGCCATCCAGGCTTTGATGTCTTCAAGACATGACAGAAGTGGTGTGAGGGAGAAGGCATTTTTCTTTTTTAGCGGCACATATATCTGACTGTTGCCAGCATAACAATGAAAAGCGATGCCATGCATTCTCAGGATGGAGCCCAGATGCAGTAAATACAGAGAGAAAAGCAGGGGCCCCAAAATTGACCCATGTGGAACCCCATACAGCAGTGGAGCAGAGCTGGACTCCGAATTTTCAAGGCTTGCACTCATACTCCTGTCACCAAAGCCACTAGGGTGTTGTAGTCCAACATGTCAAAAGTTGCAGTTAGGTCCAACAGAACCAGAATTACATGGTCACCAGAGTCATTAGCCAGGAGGATATCGTTAAAAACTCTTAATAAAGCTGACTCGGTGCTATGCAGCGTTTTGAAACCAGATTGAAAGACTTCCAGGACACCATGCTCATCCAGGAAAGACTTCAGCTGAGCATGAACAACTTTCTCCAAGATTTTAGAAATAAAAGGTAACTTGGAGATGGGCCTAAAGTTGGCCAACACGCTGTGATCAAGGCCAGGTTTCTTAAGTAGAGGCTGCACCACTGCATGTTTAAAACTTAGGGGAACAACACCAGAAGACAGACTGCTGTTAATGATAGCTAAAACTGACTGCCCTATACTAGGGAAAACATCTTTAAAAAGACAAGGAGAGACAGCGTCACAGGGAGAACCTGACAGCTTAATATGGCCAACCAGATCTTCTAAAAACGACAGAGACACGGGCTCAAACTTATCAAGAGCTACAGAAAATGGGACAGGGTCAGAGGGATCAGATGCAGGAGCTGAGATGAGAGCCCTAGCAGTAGCCATCTTATTAATAAAAAAGTGCAGGAAGCTATTGCACATTTCAGGAGATGCCTCCAAGCTGACAGGTTGTGGGGCATTAAGAACAGCGTCAATTGTTTTAAATAACACACGCAGGTTATGACAATTGAACTCAATGATGTTTGACAGGTCTTTTCTTTTGGTCTCTTTAACAGTGCTCTGGTAGCAGCGCCAACAGTCCTTTAGGATTTGGAAGGAAACCTGCAGCTTGTCCGTCTTCCACTTGCGCTCAGCTTTGCGACACTACCGTCTAGCTGCACGAGTTGTTTCATTAAACCAGGGCTCAGATTTAGCTTTGGGCTGCACAGTTTTTAATGGAGCCACAGAGTCCAGTATGGTTCGGCAGGAGGAGTGAAACCAGGAGCTGAGCTCCTCTCTGTTAACAGAGGCAGGAGTGTACAGCAATAAACTCACTGAAAGTTATACCTTCTAAGTTTTGTGTGTGTGCACTAATGTTTGCAAAAACTGTGCAGCTCTTTTTTGTTTTCATTGTGGGTTTAAAGTCTAAAACAGATAGAAAAGAATTTGTGAAAGTTTCATTCTGAAAGAAGAGCTTATTCATTTGTTCATGTCAAATTCCCAAATCCCTGAAGCATCCCTGAATTGCCAAGCATCTCAGCATCAACCAGGACAGGTTTTTCACAGAAAAACAAAGGTTGTCATATGTTAAGAGTGATAGGCTGAAACTAATTGCTGCTGTTTTATGTCTGAAGTGGACTGGAGAGGATTCTTTTTCCATCTTCTTTCTGATGTTCGACAGTTTCTCTTTGATTTCTGATTTTCCTAGTTTCTCCATGTAGGTGTCGAATCAGAGGTATTTTTTCCAGTTTTGGTGCTGCCATTGTGTCAAGGGCAGACCTTAGTTTTTGATTGAAACTATCTACAATACAATCACAACAAAATTTGCAGCCACTTCAGTAGTAAGATGATAGTTCGTTAGACAGTTTGTTCTGGAATATCCTGAGCTATATCCTATGAGCGGGCTGAAAAACATGATGGATGAAATTCATAGTTCAGATATTTTAAAGATTCAGAAGCAAAAGAGTTTGATTGGTTGTCTAACAACATCAAGCATCATTTGGGCAGTATAGGAGGGCTGCTAAAAATAATGGAGTGATATTCAGAAGATGTGTAGCTATCAAATGTGATGTCTTTAACACCAAGTGATGCTGAGGGGATGGTTGCTGTACCCCCACCTCTTTACCTTTCCTTGAGGCTTCGATGAGAGCAGCTGGTCCAACCCTATTAAGCCATGTCTCATTTAAGGGGGTGAATTAGCAGATGGTGGTTTATCTGTGTATAGAGATCTGAGATGATTAAAGTTCATGCCAGAAGTTTGTTTGATGTTATGTCTGGTAGCGATTAGCCCTGAGGATGGGTCAGATGTCATCATTCAGCACCGGGGCACCAGTTGAAAGGATCGGCTCCCCTCCGGTGGTGACCAGCTGGACCAGGAAAGAGGACTTTAACTGCAGGTGAACATTCTGTGGACGGGCCGACGTAGCAGGAAGAGTTCAACATTGGTCAGGATTAATTTGTCCTTGTATGTTAGATCCTGTAAGTAAGCCAGCTGGCAGAGACGACAAACAGCCATGATGAAAATGTCAGAAGTGTCAGAGGCCTGCTAGCGACAGGCTAAAAACAAACCTTGCTAAGCTAATGTTAGCCTAGCAAGGTACAATCTCTTCAGATCCACAGTTACAATCACGTTAAAATCCAGTCCCATGACTAAAATCCTTTATCTGCTTAAAAGATCCAGTTAAAAACATTTAAGATCTAGAAAGCGTATTACCAAAATACAGCTTGAATATTTCTTACATACAGCTTTAGAAAATAATGCTGCACTCGGCAAACTCTGTGTCTTGCCCTCCTTACATCATCATACATCATGGCATCATAAATTGCAACTGAGCTGCAGATCCAGCTTTGAGATCACTGATGGACGCTCCCTCAGCATCCTCACACAAAGTTTTTGCTTCAACATAAACATCAAGGTATGGACCTCCCGCCAGATACCTGAATAAAGAAAAATATTGAATCACTGACAATGCACTGATAAACAACACAGAAAACCACTGCAGATCACTACTTTTGTTTATTCTGTTTTATCTATTTTACAATATTACAGTTTTAGCTTTTTATATAGATATAATATGAAGCTCTAAATTTCCATTCTTTGTGGTTTTGTCATATGAATTTCTCCTATGTTTTAGGATGCTTCTGCCTCCTCCTCCCCTTCTTTGTGTTTCTTTGTGTCATGGGAGTCCTCTCCTTGTGTCTGTCCTTGTATTTGTGTGTGTGTGTGTGTGTGTGTGTGTGTGTGTGTGTGTGTGTCTGGATTGGGCGGTTCCTTTGTAATCACATCTCACCTACACTTGCTCCTCATATCAATCAGCCACCACAGCTGTAGCCAATCCACGAATCACCAGCCACAGGATGAAAACCCAGCTCTCTTCACAAGATTGTTGTATCACTATCCTGGTAACAAGTCTAAACCATATAGCTCTGCTGGTGCTTTGTTCTGTGCTCCAGTTTTATCCCTGCCTGCCCCTTCCTGAACCTGCACAGATTGTCTCCCAGTGATAAATATGCTATTTTGTGACAATAAATCATTTTATTACTCAAAATATCAGTGTCTGTCTCCTGCATTTGGAGTCCAGCCATTTCTTCAGCCTTTAACACTTTAGGGTCAATAAATGTTACAACTTATTTTATCTTATCTCAAATGGTTGAGGAAGGTGCTGCAGGTGCTTGTTCAGATGGGACAAACCTGCTTCGTCATGAATCAGATAAGTTTCCTGAACCAATGTAAAATCATAAACAGTATCTATAAGGACCGTGGCTCACCACCCACTGGCTCAGGAAAGGAGGAGGTCTTTTACGGTTGCACTGGCAACTTGTTCAACCGCAGTCAGGTGGTGTCTTGTCATGCACATGCCACATCTGGCTTCCTAATGCTGCCCATCCAGCCAGCAGAAACATAATGAATTCAGAAAATGGACACATGTAACGTTACTCACCAAAGGAGTCACAGCCTGTCCTCAGAGTGATTGTTGATTAGCTTGCCAACTCCTGGCAACATGCCAGAAAGTCTGTAATTCATAGTTCAACCTTTCTACAGACTCAAATTATTCTTCAACTCCATTGTGTCTAGTCCACTGACCCATGGGGCTAGAACACTGACAGTACATTGTGGCACTGAAAAGAAAATTTGGCATTGAAAAAGGAAACATTGTCACTCAAACACTTGTATTTACATTGAAACAGTACTGGTGTTGAAAAATGTTCCACTGTGAAATGAAACACAAACACTGAAAATTATTTCATTTTATTTTGAAGTGTTCTTCAATGACCATCTCCTGATTTATTCTTCATATTTGTCTTTTATCAGTGCCATTTTTTTGATGCTATCTGCTCTATATTCTGCGTCATTTCCATTTTGGTTTCTGTTAGGTTGTAGCTCTTATTTTAAGATTACCCTGCTGGTTATATGTATTTGATTTCAACAGCACCCGCTGGCCCTTTTCCTTTGAAGTACGTGTCAATTACCTAAGGTCCTTGAAAATAAATAACTTAATTTTACCAAATCATTCTGGGTTTATGTTGCTTCCCCTTCCTCTAGTGAGCTAGACTACACTTCTGAGGATGTAAATCTTGAATAAACAGCCCATAAATGTAACACAGTGTAACTCTATATAGAGCTATGTCACCTTGCAAAAATGCACAACTGGATCCAACACATCTAGGTTTGACTCTAGGAGCAAATGTGACATGATTTTGTGCAACGGGAGAATACAACACTTTCATTTCCAGAATTTTTAGACAGTCAAAATTCATTCATTCATTCATCTTCTATACCCCTGATTATTCCTTTCAGGGTTGGGGGGGGGGGCTGGAGCCTATCCCAGCTGTCAACGGGCAAGAGGCGGGGTACACCCTGAGCCGGTCGCCAGCCGACTGCAGGGCAACACACACACAACCATTCACAACTAGGGACAATTTAGAGTCACCAATTAACCTAATGAGCACGTGTTTGGTCTGTGGGAGGAAGCCGGAGTGCCCGGAGAGAACCCACGGGAAGAACATGCAAACTTCACGCAGAAAGGCCCCCGCCTGACCCGGGGATCGAGCCGGCAACCTTCTTGCTGTGAGGCACACGCACTACCTGCTGCGCCACCGTGCCGCCCAACAGTCAAAATTGAACAAGGAAAAGAAAATGCCCATGACAGCAAAACGGTCTGGTCAATCAATGTATTTCACTCAATGTCGTCCCACAACATGAGCAGACTAAAAAAAAAAAAAAATAAATCTGCCCATGGCAGGAAAAGGAAACCATTTATTACTATAAGGCAATTTTCTACTATCTATAGTCATCATCATCATCATCATTTTTCCTGTGTAAACACTAAACAGACTGAACTTACATTTGCAAAAATAAATGCCAAGACATTTATCCACAGTACATCAGTAAACATGTTTAACAATAATTAAACATTAATTTACACCCATTTCTTCAAACAGCATATCTAACTTTTCAGTTCCTATTATGCATCTGATTGCAATGAACTGTCAGTCTCACAATTCTACAATTTTATCAACCTTGGGCGCTTTAGCCGAAAGAAAAAATGGTAACCTCCTACATAACCTCATGGCTAACCACGGAAAGAGTTCTCTTCCTCAAATCTTTGACTGCTTGCCTGGATTAGTAAGCACAAATGACTACCAGAATAACACGCAATGCTAATGCTTTAACTCACCAGTGATTCACAGAATTTTCAAAAAAAAAAAAAAAAAAAAAACTGACAACCTGCCCCTTTCTTCTCAAAAACAGAACAACCTTTAACAATTTATGTGGGTTACATAAACATATAGTTTGATTTTGAAAATAGATTTCAGCAATTTATTAAAACTGTAGTTTTTATCTAATGACAAAAAAATCCATGGGGACTATTTAGTACATATTTTTTGAGCTCTAGTGAGTATTTATGGCAGCAGGATGGCGTATGTGGGATTGAGTCAAAATAAACTACAGTGGCGTGCTCATGGTAATGAAGGAACATGTCACAGTGCAACCACGTGGCTCACTGATGTGTTTAAATAGTTTTGTTTTGTTTTTTTTTCCATAAAAATAGAGCTCTTTGGCACAAAAGAAGATATACCACACCTTTGACACAATATTTGTTAGTAGGATACATTTATTGCTGGTTCGGGGTAGAGTTAGCAATAAGAAGAATATAAAATATCACCAGACTTATCTTTCAAGCAGAAAAGTCCCAAAGTTGCTCTGTGCCAGCTGATCTGCATAATCATAACCTCAGGCATGCCATTCAAGCAGGTCTATTCAGGGGGCCACACATAGCAAACATGACCTTGAGATTATTAATCAGCCTGTGTTTGCACAGATGTGCACAAACATCAAAATAAACAATTGCTTTGAGGCAACAATTTCTATTACTGGTGACACCAACAGCGTCACTAATTTAATTTCTTTTCATTCAGAATGAGACCGTAACAGTACTGTAGCTTCTGTACAAAAAATGTAAAATAAAAAACGAATAAAGCTACGAAAGGTGTAATATTCAGCCAATACTGCTTTTGATGCTTGAGCACAGGCTTTATATATTCATGGCCACACAATATATTATATTTTTCAAGAAATTAAGCCCAGTCATGGGCTCCATGCTGGAGGCAAGCAGTCCGATTGTGTGCTCTCAGCTGGCAGTGAGGCTGTGTGAGGCAGGTCGTTGAGGCAGACTGAAGGCCCCAGTGCACTTTGATCTAAGTGACAGGTCTGAGAAAAACATTTGGCTCTGACGGAAAACACCAGCTAACTCAGGGAAAAGTGCACCTCATCCCCTCCTGCCCCAGGAAGAGACGTACAGTGGCTGTCTGTACACTTTAACACGGCCTGTTCCCATCCCCAGCACTCAGAAACCACACAGTGAGCAGGGAAAAAGATTTCCTGTCAGAGAGAAGAAAGTGTGCAAGCTTGAGAGTGTATGCACCTTTTTCTCACCTCGTGCTGTTCTCTCCTTCCACTCCAGCTACTCTGGGATTTCTTAATGACATTTCACAGAAAGCTTTCCCATGACCCGTCAATCATGAAAGTTAAAACAAAAGTACAGCACACTTGTTGTTTAACAGCAGGGCTCTTCAACTAATGCTTTTCCGCTTCCACAAACACGTTAAGATAAATTCCTCTTTCAACTGAGCAGATGCATCCTGCAGAAATCACTTATCTATCATTCTTAAATGGCTATCCCAATTTCACATAAAGCAGTTGGTATCATCTTGTTATACAGCCACGCAGTTCTTTTCCCCTCTTTCACCCCCTGTGGACCAGCAAACACTGCGACAAATGTCTTAATGGCTGCATTTGTTCACTTCTCCCCTCCACAACGTCATGAATTTTAAATGGCTCCTGTTTAATTTACCGCTGCAGAATGTCTGGTATTTTGCAGAAAATGCTAAGGGCGAGCAGTCCCTCTCTGTGGAAGGTGAGAGACAGGGCTTGATTTGGAGCTCGCTTTATCACTCAGCACATGCAAAAATCTCTGCTATTCAACAGGTAATCAGAAATGCTAAGAAAACCGGAGGCAAATTGGAATATCTCAGAGGCAAAGTCACCTTGGGACCTCCATCTGTTAGAACATATGCTTAGTGTGCACCTGTGTGCATGGAAAACAGGCTTGAGTGCTGCTGCATTGTTATTCTTTGACTTCTTCATTCCTTCTTGCACTCTTTTCACTCCCACACCTGCTCTCTCTTCTGGTATTTCACATCTTACACTGTGATCATATCAAAGGTTTCTGGTCTGAAACATGAATGAAAATTTTACATTGTTGCATTGTCAGTACACTATAGTGTGTATGTGCACAAGTGCTCATCTTGAAAAGTGCTTCTTTTCAAAATGAAATAATAAATCAGAGCTCTGACAAAACAATAAACCAAATTACATAGAAATGTTCATTTACCTGGGTATTGTGTTTCCTGTAAATGGAGTGTGATGAGCACTTATCTGTATGAAATGATGGAAAGATATGGATTTCATCATTTTCATCATTTTGCCTGGTCATATATATCCTCTGCTCATCTGTTGTATTCCCTCTGCTTGTCTGCTGTATGCCCATTAACATTTTCTCCAGGAAACAATCTTCTTTTTCACATAAATCATCAGGTGCATAAAAAACCAACCAATATGCGAAGTAACATTTGATTCATCTGACAGCCAGCTTGAAGGAAAATAATACCTATGTCTTAGTTGTTGCACATGTAATACTCTGTCCCTAGCATATCACACTGTATCATCTTTTTCCTAACAAGGATTCATTTTGTTAGAGATATTACTGTGATGGGTTTTTCTATCTTTGTCATAAAATATCATAAAACACACAATTTGGAAAAGAGCAATGCAAAATGACCTGAATTTTCACCAATAGAAGACACAACATGACAAATACTAGTTAAGTGAAACATAGTTGTCAAATCCCCAGCAGAAATTCAACCAATGACCCCTTCTCATCTGTTTATTTTAATAGATTTTGTTAGGACACGACGTTTAAATATTTAGGCCACTCCACGCTGTTATCTTGGCAGCTCATCCTTTCCATTGGCTTGTTTAGGCCTGCCAGCATTACGCTTGATGGCGTTACAAACTATAGCATCTCCAGGCCAATTTAAGTTCAGGTACATCTCAAACCTGTTTTCGCTCCATGCTACAACTGACCTTTTCTGGTATTCATAGGCTGTAACAAATCAATGCATGCAGTATGAGCTTCGCTACAGACCTCATTTTGTAATGCTAGACTTTCGAAGCATGACGGACTGATGACATTATGCCCATAAACTGTTGTCTGTTGTGCCCCTTCCCAATATTGGGTTCAGATTTCATTCACACTCTGTTTGAACCACAGTGGATTAGTACTGTGTGCCACATTTTTGTCAGTTATTTGATACCACTTAGCCAAAAGTACCAAACAAGCATATAAAAAATGAATTGCTCCATATGTGCTTGATGTGGACCAACAACAAGCATTTGGTCACTAATCTTTATGAAGTGAACTGTCATGGAACATGAAAGCTAAGCATTTCAAAGTAGAAAATAAGACCTAGCGGTCCACATTTCAATTCACTTTTTGCAGGTTTAGTTCTGGTCACTGTGTTGCTCAGGCTGAGTCCTCCCACCATCTCATTTGTGGAAGTTCAGCCCACTAGCCTGCAGTCATCTGAGGGCCATACCATCACAGCTGTATCCACATTCAGGGGCCATCTCCTTCAAAGGACAGTGCTTACATCACAAGTATCAAACATTTACATACATAAAAAACAGATTTCTTGAAGGGACTTGTAGGCACTTGTAATGAACATTTTCAGTAATTTTAAAAATTTCTTTTTCAATATTTAGTGACATGTAGCATCCTTTCTTATACCAGCCACACAGTGAAAGCTGCAGCAACAGTCAAGCTCCTGGAAGCACCTGGAGCTTCCAGGAAGATCTGATTCCAAACAGTTCAGCTGAAAACCACCCATGAAAACCACAACTATGTATACCATGGTGACAGGGTTCACCTATTAGCGAGCCTTGGAGGTGTCCAGTCTTTCTGCTTAGCTAACCTAACCTGGATGGTCCCCTGCCTCCAGCTTCATATAAAACTGACAGATATGAGGGTTGGAAAAATACACTTCAGGAAGCACACATGGGTGTAAAGCTAGAGTGACACAAAGTTTCTTACCAAGCTGGGGAACATGGTTGGAATAACTATAATCGAAGCATATCTGTTTTGTCGAATGTCCAGATGACAAATAATTGAAAAACATGACTGAAATGCATCCTATAAACAACTTGGATGAGGTCCACTTTTCCTCCACAAGGCTCAAGTTCCACACTTCACTTAATGCCAGCTTCACTGAAAGATGATGAAAGGTGATAAAAGCTGGAAAGAGGCCCTTTGGCATAAGGTTAATTTATACTGTTTCCAAATGTCCCACTGACCCAGTCAATGACCCAGTCTCTTACACATTACATTTACAAACTACTAAAGGATGTGGCCCATTGAATTGTGCTTCTCTGAAGATACACATAAATGCCTCTGTGAACCTACGCAGAGCATGATGTTATGAGTCAACCATTGAGCAGGTTTGAAATGAAGACAAAAACAAACATAAATGTGAATGGATCTGAGCAACCCCCCATGCATCCAGTAGCTGATTCAGTGGGTTGCTAGGTTAGATGTGTGAGTTATCACCTTGGTCAAATTTTCCACCATTTGTTTCTCATTTCCCATCGCCAGTCGCTCATCATTGACCAGATCAATAGCTGGCTGTAGCAAGAACATAGTTCCCTCTGACTTTACATTACTCCTAATTTTGTCCGTGCCATGAAACCTAACCACATGTAGGACTGTGAATGCACTAACCTGGTGTCGAAGTCCAGTGTTTTGTACTTTCACCATCCACCCTGATCTCCTACCTACAACTTGTGTGTGGAACAAAATCATAGCACCTGCTTCACTGAAAGATAGTTGCCTGTGAACATAGTTAGGGGCATAGGCAGCAATTAAGTTTCCCAACAAAACATATCTGGCTAAACAAATTACTGGATAGAAACTGATTGTCTCAGAGTCAGTTGATGCTCACAGTCTTTAAGAAGTCTGAAACAAGACACTGTTACATCATACCTCATCAAATGATCAACCCACCAACTCAGTGAGAAGCAACCAACTGTCCTCTGAGCATGGCAAAAGAAAAATTCAACAATCATGGTATAAACATTTATTGAATCAAGCCTATCCATGCACAGTGGACAACTCCACAACACAACCATCTGAATACTGTATTCTATGTACGTGGATTCTCTTGAACAAACACAAGCCAACCAGCTCCCGCTGAAGTATTAGTCTGTAGAACTTAATCTTATCAATTTCTAAACATAAGAATCAAAAATGCAATTTCAAATACTCCCATATAGGTGATTTCTCTCACACACACAGTTTTGTCCCTCTATAGAGACACTTGATAGAATAGTAATTGTTTTGTCATGCTGTAGTACACTGTTTGGAAGAGCTGATTGATTTTTCGTTTTCACACTTCTGAGAGCACAACTTGCTTGTCTCCACTTACCCTGCCTTTCACAGAGACTGAGTATTAAAAACCCCACTTCAGCCATATTGTCAGTTAGGCTGAAAGAGAAACTTTAGAGGGTGCTTACATATTCTCCCAGCATTTGTGGAGTTAGGGGTGATGAATGGAGCTTCAGATATACCACCTATCTGTGTTCACCCTGCACAACGGGGGAGCATTATCACTCTGTTCCTAGCTGGTCGAACACACTCCCAGTTTGTTCCAAACATCATTTTGCAAGCTGAACACACGCTGTTCTATCACATTTTGTTGTGGCTATCAGATAATGGAGTTTTCATGTGAATCAAGTATTGGAATATCAAGGTGGGTGATTACTTATGCATGTGGATACACTCTTCCTGAATACTTTAGAGGACGTAAACATTGAGAGCCTTTTTTGGGGCAACTCTAAGAACAAATTAAGTCATATTAATTTTTAAGCCATTTTCTTTTTTGGAGGATGTACTAGGGCTTCTGCCTGACTTTCAAGACCAGCAGAGAAGCTAAGTGACTCCTAAGAGTGGCTAGAAGCCCACCAAAATTTATGGATCATCCCATGCACCAGTAGCCACTAATAAACACCCATAGTGCATCCATGAGTGTATCTATTTAAATTGATGTTGGTATTGTAATAGGATGTCTGTACACTTGCAGTGCTGTGTGTGGGAATGTGTGTGGCACCAGTCCAGACCTGTTCCACCTTCAAGAAGGACAGAAATGGTGACCATCCTTTGCTTTGACTGTCATAGGATTATCGGTGCATAATACAAGTTTGTAGAGTTTTGAGTTTAGTTAGTTTGTCAGATTTGTTAGTTGAATTACTTTATATCATTAATTATCCTGGAAGGTTCAAATGGATTATTAATTATGTTATATTTCCCCAACTATACTTCTGTATAAGGTCTTTTAAGTTTCTGAACTGATTATTGTGGAGACGATATCTGAGTGTGTGATAAAATTACAACAGAATAGATTAAAATGTCATTAATAGCTGAGTCTTCAGAAAATCAGCAAAAGAAAATGTAAATAAATGTCTGTTTCCATCCATTACTGCAAAGTAGACCTTAGGAGTTGAGCACGCAAAGATTAACAGCTGGTGGTGCAAAGTTTCCAGTCGGCCGATGTTAAACCCTCACAGAAAAAGACGGAGATGCAGAAAAAGGAGATGCAGCCATATGATGCATTTAGTCAAATCTCAAATAATGGGAAATCAGGTGGTAAAAGTGAAAATACATGTTCGTAACGTTATAGTCTTCTCATTTTCATTTTTTTCCCCTCATTGTCGTTTGTAGCATTTGTTTTTGTCGAAAGATCAACTTTTCCACCTCAGCCAAGCATAAAGACTATTTTGTAATATTATGGCATTTTTTTCAAATTCAAATTTCCACTTTGGTTAAGTGTGGAATCTTGTTCCTTGTTGGTTAAGTGTTTTAGATGCCTAATCTTAACCATATCTTGAAAAACTCATGACAGTGGGGGATAAATTTCACATGAAATTATTGGGTCATTGTAGATCTTTGGACTGTCGGCAAGGCTGATGCAGTAAGGAGTGCTGTTGAGGTTTTTTGGTGGTGTCTCATGCTCTGACCCATCACAATTGATCAACTTCATCCACTTTCAAGAATGCGATTTCAATCAAGAGAGATAAGTGAATGAAGTAGAGACAATTGTTTACTATACAGATGAAATGACCCCATGTAGGGAACCAAGGGGCTGGAGTGCAACATTGCCCTGTTTGAAATGTAAACCTTTCAGCAGCAATGGCTAATGGTCAGCAGTGACCTGAAGAGCGACTGAGTTTGAGCTTTGGAATAGGAATGACATACATATCAATTTTGTTTGGGAAAACAGACTTGATTACCTAACAAAAAGAGGTTAGCAGTAGCCTGAGAATTGGTAATTAAGGATTGCAGCTAAATAAACAGGTGAACAAAACACCAAACCACCGTCCACCAGTTATATGCAGCTGCTTATCAGAAGCTGTTAAGGCCTTAGAGATCTTAAAGCTTTGTTTGAGAAATGTTAATCTCAGAAGAGTCTCCTCTAAATGATAGCTAAACCAATATTTGGTATTTGGTCATAGGATTATTATCTTAGGTCAGAAAGAAATAGTACCAAAGTCAGAGAGAAGCCTGTTTTGTTTTTTTTTTGTTTTTTTTGGGGGGGGATTTACACATAGATTTAAAAGGATAGAACTTAGATTTGATGTGAGCAGTATTTACAGTACAAGCACCTCCAGCTGAGGAATGTTTAAGGAAAAGACTAAAGAATTTTGGATGAAAAGTTAAATCCAAAAAGGTGACTTTTTAGCTGGATCAAACAAATTTGAATACATGGTTATTTCAACACTTAGAAAAAGCAAATGGAAAAGAACAGTCTGAGAGAGATTCGACATAGGGAGAAAAACAACCAAGTCTCATGACTGATAGCATTTTATTTACATTTTGAAAAGTCTTTAAATAACAATTAAATGGTCGATTTGAAAATAGACTGGGGAAAGATGGATCAAAACAGCTAGCATTTAACTGAATACAAGGAACCAAACCTTTTGTATACTGTGGATTGAGTTGATGCACATCTATGCAGTTACAAATAAATGCGAAAAAGCACTGACAGTAACGGGTTTTGGAGACATATTCAGAGAAACACAGAACAAGGCAAAGGTTTTACCCTGTCTCGTATACAACCTGGCAGATTTAAATTTGACTGCAGAAAAAGCTGATTTAATAGAGGGCTGGAGATTCTAGAGGGGGAACTGCCTGGGTGTTGGGCTGGCTTCTGGGCAAAGACTTTTTCATTCAAGGAAATTAAAATGGGATAAAGAATAAGCAGAATAAAGAATAAGCAATAAAATTCATACATACATTTCAGCTGTGATTCTGAAATTTTGCATGACACATAGCCTCGTAATGCATCTTATGAAGGGCATGATTTTGAGACTGCATGAGTATTAGGCACTAATGATGCCTACTTCTGCTTCATTGTCACGCTGAACTGTTATGCTTTGCCAAAATTTACCCCACACATGACATGCTACTGCAATGAGATAGATTTCAAACAGAGCAGAGGAAAGATCAAGCTTGAGGAAGGAAAGAGGCCATTTGCATAGAAAAATGACACACCATTCCACTGATCCAGCAAACAAGACCACAATTTCAAACCAGAGCAGCAATAATATCAGTAGAAATAATATCATGCAAGTTAGGCGTAGACAAAGCCACAAACAGCAGTCTGGAAATGAGCAAGCGATCCTGGGGAATAACGTGCATTGTGAAATTTCGATGGCCAAGGAGAGAAAGCATTTGCTGTTGTGTTTCTTCCTTTTCTTTCTCTCAGCTTGTAGAAAAGTTTTAATTTCTGCAGTGTCTATTGTAATCCCAAGGAACTCAAGGGGAGTAGCTGAACGAATAGTTTTTCATCAGAGGGCAGAATGTCTCATTGATTGAGCAGGTGTTCAATTTAAAGGAAACCAAAGGGCCTCAACGGTGGAATACCAGAGAAAAATAATAGAGAAAAAGGCTCTAGTAGAATGAGATTGTAAATGCTAGGGATTGGCCCGTTGTGAGTAGCAGAGATCAAGATCAAATGTAAGTCTTCTTTCTGATGTTGGGCCCTCACCATGTGGATAAACACAAGCCTACATGTATAACCAAACCCTGACAAAGAACAAAGAAATACCACCAAAATTCCATCAGGCCTTGCAAATCACACCCGTGTATAATTTGGCTTGAATCCAAATCCTGGTTTTCTATTGGACTAAATCCTCCGGAACTTAGGGGTATCCAAACAACACAGCCATGACATCATCAATGATTCAAGAATCAATACTCCTCAATCCAACTCACCTTTCCACTTCAACGTGAAGTTGCAGTCTGATTTTACCACCAGAAGAAAGACATGGATGATGTGTCTCTTCAAGAAAGACAGGAATAACTTCTACGCCCCGCTCTCTTTCTACTAAGTCGCCTGTCCATTGTTTCCTCTGCTGCCTACCACCCTGCTGTCAAACTGGCAGATGAAGCAACACAAGGCCCCCGCCAACATCTGAGCTTGCTGAATGCACTGGATGGACTAAAAGACGTTAATCGCCCTCAAGGACATCTCAAGTAAAAGGCTATTGTCTGGGCAGAGCCAGTTAATGCTAGTGTGACTGTAAACTTCATTGTTGTAGAAGCATTACCGTATTGTTGTGAAATTAACAGACCGAGGACTGAGTTTTGCTGTTGCTGTTTGAGATATATCTATATATAACTGTGCTTGCTGCTACTTTCTGTATGCCCAGCATGTGTAATGATTGTGTGTCCCGTGGTGTCAGGGTTTGTTTTGCCACTGTGGTAAAGCTGGTAAGCTGTTCTTTATCAGTTAAAAGACCAGTGCCACGCCTGACACTCTAAGCTTAGTCACATGCTTGGCTTCTGTGTGATAAAGAGAGAATTATTGTGTCTCACCAAGGCAATTAAGATTTGTTTTGCTTCGCATTGAGCACCTTTGCCTTGCTGTCTTTTACCAACCCCCCCCCACACACACACACACACACACACACCCATGCTCCTTTAAAAGCATTCACACACACACTTTAAAAGGTGAAGATAGCGGTAGTAGAACTCAGCTTTGCTCACCTCCATCTTGTTGTTAGACACTTCTCTTTGTCAAACCTAGCGATCTTGAACCTCAAGTGACGTATACACTGATGTGGTCGCTTCTGCCATCTTGTTTGCCCTCTGTCTCACTGTTCACCTGATAAATGGAAAATGGTATTTTAAACGTTGGCATTTTAATTGAACAGTCTGACAGACTTTATCCATGATTGGTTATTGGTCCGTCATCTCAGGGTGGTGCCCTGTTATTATTAATTCATATTCATAATTTTATGGATATTAATGGACTAGTGTGAAACCCAGGGAATGATGAGGAGTTCAAGGGACCCATTAAATAACCTTTATCAAGCTCTTTTATCAAGCTTTTTTAAGTAGTTGTGACACCATGACTTTTTGACACATATGAGGGGGTCAGGGATGAGACTATCCCTACCCGAAACTCTTAGGAAAGCTCAATGCCAACAAGCACAGAATCAGGGTTATAAGACAATTCTGACACAAGAGCTGGGATGTTTATTCAAATAGAAGGGTTGATTTTCAAAAGGTCTTTGAAATTATTAAGTGTGAGGTGATTAATGAAGATATGCACCTTGTGGTCGTGGCTGTCAGTTTTCTGTTTCATAGAGGGAGATGGATCATTTATGAATTCAGGCAGCACCCTTGCTCATGGGGAAAATGGTACCATTAGGACAGAGAGATGCTGAATAACCCATATTGTCACAAGTTATACATGAGGCAGCTTAGCAAACCTCCTACTTGCATGACCGACAGTTCAGTGTACAAGACAGCCCACTTCAAGTGGATGTTAGATTAGGAGATGTAAAGTGTTGCTTTACTTTACCTTTGTGGTATTGGTAAAATAGATTTTTCTCACACCACAAGCAACCTATCAGAGCCAAGTCACTGTCCAGTTCTTGTTACTGTGCGCTCTGAGTAGACAGAGCTTATCATGTCATGATAAATGTCAAAAGCAGCCTTGAATTCAGCAAAGGACATATCTCTTGACAATCTGCGGTGGGCAGATTTGATAATACCTGTGAAATTTTACTGGGTGGTGACTTCGTTTTCACCCTCTGGAGAAGGCAGAATCAGACTGATAAGGTTAACTTTTCCAAGTAAAATTTTTCACCTTAAGGCAGAAGGAACATACGAGCTAGCTTGGGAGCAGAAACAGCAGAGGTCAGGGTATGCTCTGGCATGACGAGGGCACTTGCAGTGGATGTGCCAGCACTGGTGCATGAATCAAAAAGATTTGAGAGGCACTAAGCATTGCTACTGAAGAAGTTAGGCTGGGGTATTCTCCAGAGACCGGAGGCAGGTATGAATTTCCTGAACAGAATTTGCCAGAGACTGTAGGGTTGATTTGAGGATATTGTCTAATAAATGAAGAGAAGCATTCAGTTGATTGGAATAAGTGGTGCTGGCGGATGCATTCTAATGCTTGGTTTTTGGAGCAGAATGATGAGTTCAGTTCTTTGTGCGTTTGTGACAAGGAACTATTGTCCGGCCAGAGGTTGGAGGATGCTTATCCCAGGCTGGTGTTTAACAAACCACATCATTAGCTAAGGCCTGGAGCTGTGAGAGCCCTAGACCTGGAGCTGCAGTCATACCTTGAGCTTTTAACAGCAGCTTTGCCTGACAAGCAGCAAACTGAACACTGCACCAAGCAGCCGATAGCATAGAAATTAGTTTGATAAATCAGCATGAAAGAGGTCCGTTTCTGAATCTGACATCTTGAGATGAGATGACAGCCCAAAAATAAGCAGCAAAACAAAATGAAAACTCGCCAATAATGACCTGTATCGTGACAGAAGTGCGTATAACGGCAGCATGAAGGCAGAGAGAACTGTATTTAAAAAGACACCAGCAAGCTGATGGGCTAACAATGAAAGTGTGTTGCTATGCTATTGGATAGATGTGACCAGCAGATGAGAACATATGATATCTCAATAAACAGCCCCACACAATGACAGCAAGGAAATTATGAGTGAGCATTCGTGGGAAGTGACTGCAGGATGGCATGAGAAATAAACCACAGGATTAAGAATGCAAAAGAACAGTTTCCCAACTGAACTTTCACTAGAGCTTCTTTTAACATAAAATGGCATTTGACTTGCTTTGCAAAACACGATACATGCATTCTTTAACAAAGAGACAAGAGTCACACTGACTAGACTGCTTTCTGCTTGTAGCACTGCATTAACCACATACTGATCTTATTTATGAGGCAGAACAAAGCTAATCCTTGTCATGATACATCCAAAACAGCTCCTAAGCATTGGGTAAAGGCAGAAAAGTACTTGCTCTCGCTACACAAAAGTTGTTAACTATTCTGTAAATTTTACTTCAGCAGCTTTAAGCAATGCTTTAACATAGAATATACCATACATTCTGTATATTGTATACCACTGTCAAACCAGGCATGACACCCTATAACAGACTGAATTTGCAAAAGCTACATTTGTCCAGTGGAGAGAGGACTTCTGCCTACCAACTGTATGCCAAAGGGGTCCTCAGATCATAAAAGCCAGGGTGAACTATGATGAATCTGTAACTAAAAAATTAATTGGTATTAATGCATAATTCAAGTTTGAGGTGCACTGACGGATCTTTATAGTCCTGATTTTCTCCCTATTTCTGTGGAGGGGTTGGATATGTCTTATCTCTGTTGATTGGAAAAGATCAAAATTTAGATCAAAGTAAGGGCAGATAAAGCACACATGCAGTGTTAAGGTAGATAACACAGGTGATATAACCATCTAAATTGTGGAATCTGCACTTGCTTGGTTTCAAACCTCAGACCATGTTAATCTCATCTTAATCTGAAGGAATTTAGTTTAAATATGATACTTCATATATATATATATNGAGCAGACTTTTCAAATTAGCTTTAGCTTTGTTAGCTACAGTAAAGGTGTAGCCTGTGGATGTGGGGGACAGCTGCAGGAGGAAGAGGACAGGAAATGTAACTAAACTAAGGAGTAGTGGAAGTCACAGGTAGAAGTGTGAGAGGAAAAGAGACACAGTGATACAGAGATAACATGTCAGCGTGTGTCGCTGAAAGAGAGACGAGGAGAGGGGAGGCCTGTGTGAGAGAAAGAACTCTGTTAGAGCAATTAGATACAGATATAGAACCCAAACTATTTTCCTGTTTGTAGATGTCTCATTTTCTAAGAGTCACTGCGTTGAGTACTTTGTCAGAGGGATTGTTATTTTGGACGCTTTAAAGGACCAGTTTGTAACATTTAAAGGGATTTATTGGCAGAATAGATCAGGATGACACAAATGGAATATGATATTCCTAGGTATGTTTTCCAGCTGTCCAATCACAGTGGAGGAGGGGCAGGACACATATTACAAAGACCAACAATCACATCCTACATTTGCAAGAGCTGAACAGCAATAATGGAAGAAATATTAACATTGCTGAGTGTCCATGTATAATGCTTCCTTGCTTCCAAAATCTCATAACCCACATAGACCTGTGGGTCCATTCTTTCTCCCTACATCCTTGAGGCTTCCCTTTACCCAGTACCCAGTGCTGTACCTTGTGCTGACATTTTTACATTCAGCATTTGCTGATAACGCAAACTTTATCTGTAAAATTAGGGACTTGCAACAGATAAAGTAACTGTTACTTCCACAGACATTCTGTAAAACTGTAACTGAAACAAGCAACTGTGATACTTGTAAGGAGTTTCTACCTGTCTCTGGTCACAGACAAATGTATTTGTAGTGCTGGCCCTCCTGTTGTGTTCCAGCCAAAGAAAAATGTCTCACTTACCTCCAGTGGAGTCCAAACATGCAGATACTTTGGGATTTAGTTGGCTGGGTTTTGATATCTGTGTCTGATTTCTGCTGGCATGTGGATACCACATTGTATCGTGGTGAATAGAATTTAGTTTGTGGTGCTTAAAGCATGGAAAAATTCTCTGGATAATCCCCAGAAGACACTGCCAATATTTTTTCGTGGGACTAAATAGTGAGAACGTTGGCAGTGTGTTCTGAATATGCACGCTGATGTTTGGGTGTTGTTGTCATTTCCCAATGCAGAAATATGAACCATTAAAAGTGAAAGTGTATTTGTCATTCATAAGATTGGATCTCCTTAAAATATGTTTTCACTGAATGACAAGTGAGCAATGCAGTTCAGTGATTATCATATGTCCCTGGAACTGGAAAAACTGGCCCCATTCCCCTTCACATTATCTCTACAGACAGATGGACCCAGAAATGATGTGGTAATGTATTAAAAATAGGTCATCAGACACTTTGTCTGTGTGTATTGATGTATCTTTGCATTCAAATTGCTGTTAGATTTACAGGAAAGCTTGCTTTGGATCACAAGAATGGGTATATGGACTGCAATCTGATTTATTGATTGCACTGACTCTTCCAGTGGAAAAGCATTGTAAAATGCTGTGCTCCTGCAACAAACAAACACTGGTTAAGACCTTATTTTGATGTTGTGTGGGCAGCACAGACACCCCTGCCACCACTCCTTCATCTTGGGGGAAGATTCTCTCCACAAGGACATTTTCAGTAAAGCTTTCTTTATGTTTGCACAAGCACACAGAAGTGTGTATGTTCAATGTGCTATTGGTTGCAGTTTTCTCACTCCAGGGACACAGAAATAAAAATTCTGTGAAGAAGTCAAGGACTGTTGCAGGAGGAACGCCATAATCCTGGCTGCACACTCTGCTATACACCTGCTCAATGCCAAGGAAGAATTGTAATTAATTGTAAACTCATATCTATTCATGGATATACTTTATCTTTATTAGTAGTAGGAGTTGGAATGACAAATGTACTGTAATGCAAACTAACAAAGGTTGAATATTCTCTAAACAACGATTCTTCCAGCAAAATATAATTTACTCAAATCAAGTTCAAGCATTTTAAATTAGAAATGATTTCCAGACCCAGACTGACAAGATGGTGGTGGCTAACCAAACAGACACCATGTTGATAGACAAACAACAGAAAATGGCCGTAGTGATAGACGTACTGATCCCGAGCGAAAGCAACATCAAGAAGCTCTTACAATACCAAGGGCTGAAAGAGGAGCTAGAGAAGATGTGGAGAGTGAAAGCAACACTGGTACCAGTGGTAATTGGAGCACTGGGGGTAGTGACCAACAAACTGTGGCTTCAGCAGATTCCAGGAACAACATCTCAGGTCTCTGTCCAGAATAGTGCAGTCCTAGGAACAGCTAAGATTCTGTGCAGAACCCTCAAACTCCTATATACTGTAAATACGTATATATAATTTGCATGGAGTTACTCAGTAGCAATTTACTGACAAGTTTACTGCACATGACAGGCTCCAACCGATCCCAGGAACATGCTTCATTAAATGCAATGATACAATCACTTAATTTCATCACTTTTTTTCACCCTTCGCAGAAAACAGAAGACTTGGCTGTGGAAAATTTGCTCTTAATTTATTTATTTAGAAACATTGGCATTCTGAATTGGCAGTAGTCATATTACCATGCAGCAATTTCCAAGTCAGGCATAAGTATGTGTAGAGGAGCTAGCAAGCAAATAGCATGGGAGGGTTACCAAACAAATCCAAGGTTTCAGGTCAGATTCTCAGAGTGATTATGGACTTGTTGCAGATGTAATGAAAAGTAGTTTACAAAGGAGCAGATCTCAAAGATCTCACACTGGTGATGCTGGTGTTATCATGGGCATACATATCCTGTTTTGCATCTGCCTGAAAAGCATGTGAATGTTAGCTGTGCATGGTCAATATTGCTTTAAAATCCAGTCTTGTGTTTTTGTTGCCGAGGAAACAGAACTTTGTGGTAACAAGGCATGGGTGTTAAGCCTAGTAAATGCAAGGCTAACAATAATGTCAGCAACCAACTCTTCTATACTTGAGCAGTCAGTTATCCCCAGACAGAGGTCGGATAGCTCATGCCAGTGTAGTTGCTAGGCAGCCATAGATCCGTAGCAGACATGGCATTAAAGTGTCATTAACTGGCTCAATGTCCTGACACAGAGGAGGAGGGAGAAAATGTGTGGTCATGTAGGTAAGTCCATGGAGTGATGCATATTTTTACTAAAAACTGACTAAAAAAAAATGTTCCAAGATGGCACCACAGATGGCAGCCTCAGTACTGTGTACTCTCTCTGCCCCCATCACCATACTCAACAGCACTGTGATCTACAATCTCCCAGACCATCACTCTGATGAACAGTTTCTGTAAATCAGCCATACAGTGTCAATAAGTCTCTAACACCAAAACATCCACTTACTTCCACTGTAGTTATGACCGTTTTTATCATGTACATATCAGACACTTTAACTGCTGATATAAATCCTGCATGCTGTACATACTGTATATAGACATGTACACCATGTACACATGCATACTGTATATAACCATCCACTCCATGGATATCCATTCAATATTTATTTCTTTGCACAGTTTGTATTGTTTACAACTTACAGAACATTTGACTTGCATATAATTTTTTTTTTTTTTTGCTTCTGCCTATCTTTTTCACTGAGCAGTCCAGCAGCCCAGATCAACTGGCAACTCACTGACAACTTCCACTCTGCTTGACCAGAGATCAAACCAGACAGAGTAGGGGAGTGGCAGGGGTGTCCAAAGCCACTACAAATTACGCTATTTTACTTCTGCAGTTGTTGTGTTGATAATATTTTAGTATTTTGTACACTTTTCTCTGTGTACACTTAATCTTATATACACTCAGTTGCCTTGAGAGGGGACAGTTTTCACAGCTAAGGTATTTACGTAAAAATTAATATAATTGGATTATCATAGCAGCAGGGACTCAGAATATATATATACAGTAGATTCTATTTGTTGAGAAGCAGTAGACCAGTCAGCATTGCAAGTTTGAATGAGTAGCTACACAGGACAGTGCTCGTCTTCCAGATTCCCTGGGTTTTTGTGTGTCTTTTTGTCCCCAATCGAGCAGCAGTGAGTGAGTGTTATCATTGGCTCTGCTGAGCCTCAGCTCCTGATCCTGAGCAGGCTGATTATTATGTGTACTCTAAACAAAGCCCACACTTCTTTATTCTGTCCTACGAAAAGCCACCCGATAAGAAGACTGTAACACTCAATGCAATACACTGTTTTAAAGGAACCACATACTGTATGAAGTAGAAAGATACAAAGCTTTTTGTATTCTGCACATACCTATTCACATTCCTGGTGAATCTTAATCTTTTATTTTCCACCTGGACTCTGTGAGGCCAAAAGAGACGTTGTTGGTCAGTTATTCTGCCCATGCACCACATGGGTCAAGAGCCCTAACTGGCATAGAATTTGATATGGATATTCATGGCCCCTGGCAGATGATTCCTTTTGATTTTGATGACCTCCTGACATTTCACCACCATCAGTTCAAAATTGTAATCTATACAAGACAAAATATCAGCTGAATTTCTTTTAATTTGCTGTCGATATTCATGATAGTCATGAATAAATCCTCAGGTTTTGATGAACTTTTCCACCAGGTCAAAAATGATTTGCGTGACAGTTAATGTGAGCATCTTACAAGAAAAAAAATTGTATTGAAAATAAGATGAGGTACCACTTTCCTTAAAAAAGCTCATTCTGGAGGTCAGTAAGTTCATTTAAAAAGAGTGTAAAAGTGACCAAAAAACCCACTAAATTCCATCTTCCTAACACGTGATGTGAAACGGTCAATCGTAGTGACAAACAGACAATTACAATTATAATATATAACATTATAACATATAATTATGTTTGAGCTCATTGTTATGGTTTTATGGCCCAAACTTTTCTCCTTTGGTTCACTATTACCAGTCTTATCAGCCTTATTTCCAAGAAGCTGCTTTCACTGAAAAAGCTCTGATAAACCCACTCTTCACTACGTGCACACACCAAACAGCAGACAGAAAGAAGTGAGAGATTGTCTGATAAACACAGAGGAGCTTTTGTGGCTAAAGAGCCAGATATTTTCCTCAGGACTTAATGAAGACCAAGCTAAAAGAAGAGTGAACATAGAATACAAAAATATAAATCTTGCTCTCTCTCTGCTTGATGTATAAATGGCCAACTGTTATCTAACATGTTCAATTTTTAAAGGTTATAATAGCACTACCCTCACGTGGCCCTCAAGTTTGACAAAAGGAATGAAGAACTGCACAGCAACCACACGTTGCTCTCCCCCTAACTTCCAAAAGATAAGGAAGAACTAAACCTATCCACAAGTCCCTATTTCCCTCAACAACGCAACAAAGTACACAGTGCAGCAAAAGAGACTGCTGGGTCACATCAGGCTGCTGCTGAGGCTAGAGAAGAGACAGAGGGATTATGCAGCTGCTGCCCCCCTTATATTTTGTAGGATGGCATAATGAGACCAGGCCAGGTGCAAATGGAAAAGAAGCAAAGAAAATTAGAATAAATGCCACACCAGACTAGCGGGGGGGGGCATACTACTCCGAATGAATGCATCCGTGTGGTCAGCTAAAGTTTATTGATCCTGTTGGCTACAGAAATATACAGAACATCTGTGAAATGGTCTGCACTAACACTATCAACTGTGTGTGTTATAATCAATAACCAAGATAAACTCCTTGCTCAGCCTGCCGTAAGTGGACATGCTTGAATCAAACAGGTGAGACATTTTAGCTACTCACTCTGGCAATATAACATATATGTCACATGTGCTTTGAATAAAATGGCCTGTGCAATGAATGAAATGACTGCAGCATCACCTACACAATACAGCGTGTGGGACAGTCTGAAACAGTGCTAAAAGGCTCATGGTTGTTTGTGTGTGAAGTGAATTGATGGTGCAGTGCTGTTGTACTTGGTCGCTGTTGTGAATCATGTCATTCCAAATCCTGTCCTACACAACCTAGTGGGAACGGCCGCCATATTGGTACAGGGAAGCAGTGCCTCCTCATGCATGTAAGTTTATTATCGTAAGTGCTGAATGTTCAACCAATTTTCAAGTAGTTTGGTTTGTTGCAAATGTAAGACATATTCATGACACAGGATGCTTGGTTAAATTAAAAAAAGCAAGAATGCTTTAGCTTATGTGGACAGTAAGAGTAATATATCTATAATATTTAAGATGACGTTACCATATGTAATTACTTTCTTTATTCTTACTGATGTAAAATGACTGCCATGACATTATTTTGTTTATAATTTGGGAAATAAATGAAGACTTAATGAAAAAAAGACAAGAAAAACTAAAGTTGAAAGATTAAGTTGGCTGGCTTCACAATTGTGTTTTTAAGGCAAAGAGAAATATTCACATTTTGAGTATACAGGGCCCTTACATGAGGATGGCCCACAAAGATACTAGAATGAATAGCCAACACTTGACAGATTTATGCTGTATTATAAATAATATTGTGTGTATGATATAAATTTACTGAGCTGTACTGCTCATTTAAAGTGTAATATATGGATGTTTTGAGCAGCAAGATGTCCCTGCAGTTTACCATTATGGGCAAAGAAAGAAAATGTCTGACTGAAAACATTTCTTGTTAAGGTTTGGATGGTTGCCTGTATGCAACATTAATATCCTTTTCCAGTCACATGCACGTTTAAGTGATGAACTGCTCTATTTGTGGTTGTTTTTAGAGATGGCTGCAGACTTTTATAGTCATCCTACAATTTTGTGGCGAGCACTACAACACTTTCAACTTCTGTAGCAGCAGTGCGACATGCAGAAAAGTTAACATACAGCCCTGCCTTAGAGGACAGCTTCTGTGAAGTCACTGCCAGTAGTGAGCTGAGATGCCACTAATTCAGTGGTTTTATGGCAATCGTTAATTCAGCCTTTGCACTTTTTTGCACTGTATAAAATGTCAGATCTTCATAAAAATACAATGTTTCTTTTTAACATAAAACAGATTAAATGGCATAGCTTTGTCACATTCATGTCAAAGCTCCTGGTTTCACAGTAAAGTCCTTTCACTGCATTCAGTAGCTCTACACATTGACCTTAACTTATAATCACATTTGCTAATGTTACTAAAGGCGTACTCCTTATCATATTTCTAGAACTCAACAGGCAGTTTCTGCGCTTTCTGTCGGCAGGTAATTTTGGAACATCGCATTCATGGAACTAAATAACAAAGCTCGACAAAGGAGAAAAACTACCAATCTAAAGATAACACTGTGTGCCAGTTCTGTTTGTGAGGAAAAAGACAGACATGTACAGGTTGCGTGGACAGCAGGTGTGGTTCTGATCCGACTTTATCACAGCAGTTCAGTGCTGTTTGAAATGTCTGTATCTGTTCACAAAATGATATTATGACAGCAAGAGATTGTGTCAGGATCCCTTCCTTTTTGCCAGGTGTGCTCCTGTGTTTCCCTTTCCCTCTGTCTCTTGTCTGTCTCTCCCTTGTCTGTCTTGTGTTTGTGATCACTTCAGGGCGTGGCTGTCAGGTCTGGTCCAGACTCCTCCTCTCCTGAGCACACCTGACTGCAATTATTCAATCGTGACCCATGAGCTACCACAGTATGCAGGCACTAGTCTTCAAACCTGTATTTGTCAAATCATCTGCTCACCTAAGTGGTAACTGATCGTCCAAAGGAACTCGTTGTGGTATGTCTGTCTGCCTCCCAAACATTTTGTTGTCTGCACTCAGCTGGCTGCCTCATGCTCCGGCTGCCCTGTCTATCTGCCTCTTGAGTTACTGAATCTGGATTCCCTCTCAGACCTGATCCCCCTGGCCTGCCTGTCTGCTCAAGTGATTGGATCTCTCAGATTTGACTGTTTTCCTCTCTTGAAAGGATCATTTAATTACTTTAACTATTCATTGTCTCCCACCTCTCTGTCTGAGTCACAGATTGATGTATTGTAACAACGCAATTTCAAAAATCTAAACAATATAATTAGATTTTGCAAATGCTGAGACAGAATGTTGATGTATGAACACCCACTTGTATTTAAGAAACATTTACAGCCTCATGTTAGATTACACATAGAAGGATTATCTTTATCAGTGCAACACAAAGAGATGACAAACTATAAATCTGAGGGTGATATCATCAGTGATCAGTGCTCGGTATTGAGGTTGCTTATCTAAAACAGTGATGGGGAAAAAAACCTGTGTCGGTGCATCCCAACCATTGAAAGTCTAATAGAGCTCACAGTTTTTACTGTGGTGATGATAATGAGGTCCTAGCTCTGATCCGTGCTGTGAGCACCCAGAGGCTTAGCAGACCGTAACTGTACTTAATGTAGACGCAAAATTAGTTTGGTTCAGTTGAAGAGGGCTATAGCTGGTTTAAAAAGGGCTACATCTGAAGGTAATTAATTAATGAGGCAGACTGTAACCACAGGAAATGGGTCATGGGCAAAACAAACTCAGGGAACAGCCATGGGTGTGATGAGACCTTGATGAAAGCTGCTGAGGGAATTCAACAGTGTCTAAGTTGACAGATCGATCATAAAGATGCAGATCTTTAGCAACATTCAGTCTGAAGATCTGAGTGTGGGATATAAACTCTGAAACAGTAACAAGGCTAATGGTGAAAGGTACAAAAACGGATACACTTTTTCACAAGGCGACATAAGCAGTCATGATATTTTAAAGCAATGGTAGTTACTGGAACTGTGTGGTTTACTCTGTAAGCAATTCGCACTGTGGAGTTCAAAGCTGACAAAGTAGATTGGAATGTCTGTTGATGCAGTCTTTGATCTGGATAAAAATATACAAATTACTTCACTTTGTCACACAAATGTGAATCTATATACACTACACACAAAATACTTATGCATATACGTATATATGCACCCTTCTAGGTATTCCGTACAAGTGAGTTGGCTGGGTTGCAGTGTTGATTAATTTACTTCTGCTGAAACAATCTAAATGTAAATTGGACCTCTCTATCTGTGTCTCCCAGACTATAATGAAAAGAGAATTTAAATGACCTGGTTGCTTTTCATCCATTCTGACACAAAGTTGAAATTTACAGAGAGACGATTTCTGTGTAAACAAACAGAAATTATATATAGGAAGGGGAAAAATCCTCACAGGCTTTACTGGAGACTTACACAGTGTAAATTTTTGTCAGGCTGGTGGTACATAGTAAGCATTTGGCAACGGTTTGACTCGAACTATTGTAGGATCAGCTGTTTCAGAAGTGGATGTCTCTCAGTGCCTCTCTGTTTTTGTCTTGGACCTGCAAAATAGAGATGTGTGACCAGCCGATCTGTCTGTCTGCTTATCACTCTGGGCGAGCACTGACTGCTGGGAAATTTGCTGAAGATACTTCTTCCTGCACCACCCTCAGGACAAACTGTACCTTTTAGCCACACCATTCGTAAGTTTCTTGGTATTCTCTCTAACACTGCAACAATGTGTAATGTAAATAACATCTAGGGGTCACTGTCAGGGCTTTAGGCTCTCTCTAGAAAAATCTGTAGGCAGAGGTATCATTACAGCTCTGGCGTCTTAATTTTATACCTGAAACAGTGTAATGTATGTAAAGGATTTTTTTCTGTGTATTAATCCATCCAGCAGATCCTGTTGAACTGCTTATACGTTAAAAATATAATCATCAAATGCCATTAATGTATAAGTTATTCTCTACAAAACCTCAACAAACATGTTGTAACAGATAGCTGAATATCTTTTCTGTATAGTGCTGTTAGCAGACTTTGGGAAAAAATGGAAACTAACAGTCACAAGCGTCTGAAATCAATTTGACTTTCCGAAATCTTCTTTAGGTTTCAACTGCATTTTGCCTGGCATGTTGACACAGGATCTACCAAGGGACCATAGACTATGGAATCTGGATACACAGGGCTGATGGTGAGCGTCATCCCCCATATCTCTTTGTTAGCTTGGTGCTACATTCATTGGCCAAAATTCCACTTTTATAGCAACCAATGTTTCTCAATGATGATGCATGTTTCTGATTACTTAGACATGAATCATAGAATTTGTTCAATCATGAGCTGGTGAGTTATTCCTGCTAGGTTTATCCAGACCCTCCACACACAGTCATAACCACTGTCAAACTAGTGCTTTGATACTGAGTAACTTGGCCATCACAGGGGGCAACTGCAGACCATGATTCACCTGAATGTGTTTCGGTCTAATCTGCCCCTGCGCTTCAGAGCAAAACATGAATCAGGCTGAAGACCGGTCTACACATAATATCAGACAGAATAACTGTGCCATCATGAGCCATTGTTTTCCACTGGAAAGAGAAAAGACAGTGAGTCACTACTTTGGACATTGCACGGTGCTCAGATTTTATACCTCACCACTGTGTACAATGTTCAGTCAGTTTGAGATGACAGCTGTCCAACACAAAGCCAGAAAGCAACCTGCGTAATCGAAAGAGTTAAATACACCCAAAATCTTCTTGATCAATTGTTTTTTTTTCTTCTGTCTTTTTTTTTTTTCCGAAATAAAGAAAGTTGCTCGGAGGCATAAAGCCAATCAATGGCTCTGACCTAGTCCAGGGGGTCCCCTTCCTCAGTAGATAGATCATGTCAGTGGATGGATTTGATTGGCGCAGGTGCTGCAGCAACTGCGCCAATCAATCATGAAACTGCTGAAGTACGACACGATGGAAAAAAAAAAAGTACAACATGATGACGCCTCCAAATGCATGTTTTCCCCCGATGCTGCTAAATAAAAAATGAATACAAAGACAGAGAGCAGACACAAGGATTCAGATATTTGCTAAATAAGGGACAAATCATTCAGAATTTTTCATACACAGCATTTCACAGTTGTTGTTTCAAGTTGCTCAAGTTTTACCATCAGTAAGAGTCTCAAAACAGAGTAATAATACATTTCCATTTATTATTGAAATAGTAAAATCGGATGAAACTGTGTTCACAAGTAAAGCGTACTTCAGACAGCAAAGAACCAACATGCCCAATCATTGAGACATTTTTTTTTTACACAAAGGAATAACTTCATTTATCACTTTGTCAAACTGACAAGAGGGGCCAAATGAGTAAGATATTGAAGTAGCTTGTTAGACAGCGTTTCGCTTAGTTTCCCCAACTCAACAATTCACAAAACAAATTTGTTGAGTCAGTTTGGTACTTTTTTCTTTCCTTCTCTCTCTCTCTCTCTCTCTCTCTCATTCTCCTATCAACAATGTGCACACACAGGGTGGGAAATTAGCACCAGCACCAAATAATGATTTACTATTGAGTGGCTGCTGAGTTTGAACGTTTATCTGTCAGTGGCTGGTTGATGTTCAAAACTGAAGAAGTGAATTTCCTTCCCTGTCCACACATGTTTAATAATTATGTGTGCTGCTTTTATAATCTTTTATTTCTTCATTTAAAGCTAAATACAATACAGCAAAAAGTTTACCAGGATGTTGCTACGTTGTGTTAGCTAACTATGATAATACATAGATTTTATAACTACTTTTTTGGCACAATGCCGCAAAAGGAGTAGACAAAGTGAAGAGTGAAATGGAAAGAGAAGGAGGGAAGTAAAGAAGTAAATTGAGTCCAATCTTTATACCTGATACCCAAATACACCCTTATTTTAGTGAGAAATCAGAATTTTTGAAAGAGTTTGTCTCATTCTTACGTTGTCTCACTGAAATAGTACAGCTAACCAACAGAGTTGGGTCTGGAGTTGAGGTGCCAAAATGTTAACGGATTATATTGATGTTGAATTGACAAGAAGACTGTCAACATATGACAACTTTTATGTAATGTGTTTTTGCAGACACATTGGAATTGTTAACATATTTTTCTTAAAGGGAGATTGGTGTAATATTTTCTATGGAGAAAGCAGGGAGCTCTGTTTAATTCAAATACTAGCAAATATTTCTCTGTATAATATGATGTCAAAATACATGAATATAACCGTAAATATCAAATGTAAGTTTAACATACAATATGTCAAACAAAAACACTAATAACACATTGCTCCTTGGGAATTACTATGTTGAAAATTTACATGCCCTACATTTTGGTCACAATGTTCCAATAAATCTATATTTATCAAAGGCCAAAGTGGCCTTGCCCTAAAAGTGACTTAATTCCAGGCCTGTTTTTTTTTTTGTGTGTGTGTGTGTGTGTGTGTGTGTGTGTGTGTGTGTGTGTGTGTGTAGTCAAAGGGTAGTCATGTTGTCCTCATAAAACAAAAACTCAACCAACACAGTTAATGGAGCTTTAAGTTTTGTTTGACAGCTTACAGATTGCTTTGGAATTTCTTGGAATTTATTTTGCCCAGTTGATATAAAGTACGTACGATTTTGAGGGGAAGAAAATTAAGCAATGGTAACATGAAAGCTCTGCCAAGTAAATGTGGCAGCAAAATGAAAGCATTTAACGACACCTTCTATCTGCATTGGTGTGGGAATCAGTTACCTGCATTTTTTTCAGTTTTTCTGATATCAGTCCAAAATAAAGTTTGTGTAAGTTTCACTCTGCCATTACTACATATTGTAAAAAATGTGCTGGTCTGGACCAGCGTACTGCCATATCTCCCACGCCTCCTGGGTATATCTGATATACTGCTGTACCTGTTGTTTCTTGGACTTGTTTTATTTATAGCATAACCAAGTAGGAAATGTTGGCTTGAATCATGCCAGATAGAGCGTACGTCACTGGAAGCACCTCAGATTATCGTTGTTTGACACCATCTAAGGCTAAGTCAATAAACATTTTCAATAGGAAACCGTCAATTTGCTATTAGTGGGTGTGATGGAGTGAGCTTGGAGCAGGCGACCTACTGACTGCTCACTGAAACTCCTTTGATTTACTTTCAGTTTCAGTATTCATTGTCTGACACAAGACACCTGACCTCTTTGCCTCTATTCATCTTCTCCATCCGCTTACATTTCACCTTGTGTTCCCTCCTCACCTCGTTGTCTTTTTGTCTTTTTCAATCACATTCCTTCACCACCCCTCCCACTGTGTGTGTGCGTGTGTGTGTGCCATGACTATACACACACATTCTAGGGGAAAATTCTGGTTCCCAAATTAGTTTCTGAAATTTAGCCTATTCAGCATCAGCTAAATTGATTGTCTTTATTTTGACTAGGTTAGGTTCGGTTTGGGGTTTTGTCTTGCATCAATGCCTCCAGAGAATATTTGAGAGAGTATTTGCACATACTGAATGTGTAAGAATATATATATGTGTGTATGTTTTTGTGTGTACAAACTTTTGGTAGGCAGGCTCATGCCTCAGCACTCAGCACAAATGTTGAGGACATTATCAATCATGCACGTATAAAGACAGACACCAGGACTGAATCAGTGAAATTCCTTCTTTTAAAATGACATGCATGTCACTGCATAGAAAAAAAAAATTGCCAAAACGAGAGCCAGTCTTTTCTGAATAGTTATACTGCAGAATAAATCAAAAAGTTCATTCTCAAATGTTAGTTTTCGGTTGTTTAGAAGTAACAAAGGATACAACTTGATTTCCACTGATCATTACTGGGAACATCCACATTTTCTTACAGATATTGAAATATTTATGTTTCTTTTCCTTCTTTTCTGTCCTGTTTCTGCTTTACATCTATTCTAGTGCATCTGTTAATTGGCATCCAGCTGAAATGTCTTGAGAAAAATGTTGACACACTGCTGGTACACAGCAAGGGTTCTGTTCATATGAGTGTGATAGACCACGTTTATTTATACAGTAATAACAGTTCCTATGATTGTCATTTTTTTCCCTGAGGTAAAACTCAAGGCTCTGTTCTAGGCCCATTGCTTTTCCCCCACTTGGCAATATCCTCTGTAATTTCCATGTTAAAATCACAGCCACATTTAGATTTAATAACCAAGACTGTTAGATTCAGTCCGTAACACCTTAGAAGATAAGGTTGGCATTTATTCTATATTTTTTTCATATTGTCAGCAAATTCCATGAAAAGACCAAAACCAAAAATCTACCAATCCATCTCCAAGTACTTTCTGATCTCCCCGCCCTGTGTGTCTCTCAGGCCCAAACCCATTGGTTTCTACTAAAGATGTAAATCTTTAGAAATGTCCCAAAAATATACAATACTGAGTATTTAGAGCAGCAGGATGATGTGTGTTGGATGTGTGTTACCCAGGGCAGCAGTGTGTTTTTAAATGTTTTTGATACCCACATAATACTTGTTAGTAGGATACATTCATTGTTGGCTTGGTTCTTTTGATGGGATTTGTTGACAATAAGAAAAACATATAATTTTGCCAGGCTCATTTTCAAAAGCACAGTAATGTTTACCTAACTATCTAAATAGATATAGGCAGAGTATGAGATACCTTGAGATTGAGAAGTTGCTACCATGGTATGTTCTTGGATTCTCTTCTGGCTCCAAGAATGAGCCAGCCAAAAACCAAGAATGGCAATGGTCATAAAGGTTTCCAAACATAGTCCATAAACCAATGGATGGACGTCACGGTGGGTTTACACTTGAAGAATATAATTTTAATATACATTTCAGAATGTTCAAAATGGCAAACCTTTAAACAAGGTCGACACAGTCTACTGAGCAACTCTTGGCTGCATATGCTTGTGGGGAAAAAAACCTACAGTTGCTTATCTCAAATTTCAAAAACTTTAATGTTTTTATTCCAATTCACAGGTGCAGTGACCCAGTTTCCCCTCATGGATCAGTGAAGCTACTTTTATACCAAACCCCATTGTCATTTTCATTTTTTTAACAGATCTGGAAACTCACTATCATAACCACTGATGTAGTTTTTTAAGGCACTGATGAGAGGCCTGCTCCTCCTCTGACTGGGGGCGTTTGACTCTGGTTTGCTGATAAATTGCAGCTGCTATTTGCTCCTCTCTCTGTGGGCAGGACTATGAATTCACTTCATTAAAATTCTGGGGAAGATGACACCTTTTATTTAAGGTCCCCCCATTCTCTCCCTTCCTCTCTCTCTCTCTCCCTCTCTCTTGCTCGCTCTCTGCTCTTTTCTTTTTACACAGGGGAGATTGATTTGAATTTTAATTTGCCAGCACAATGTCACAGCGTCTGTTTGTGAAATGAGGTCAAGAAGATCAAGTTGTTTTACAGGATCAATACGAGGGGATGTAATGTGATAAAGGGAAAATGCTGGACCTTGCCAATAATTGCAGGCCTTCAAACACATTCTTCCTATGGAAATATTACCAATGATATCTTGTGGATAAAACCATGTTTTTTTTTTGTTTTTTTTTTGGGTTGTTTTTTTTCTCTCTCTCAGTGGGAATCCTCATATCAACCTCCATATTTTATTCAGTGACTATGAGGGCAGTCTGTCTGAATGGCTGGACCACGGACAGAGAAAGAACAGAGGAGGGTTTCAGGGAATAAAGTGTGCTCATACCATCTTTCATCCAACAGCAGCAGCTCAGCCTGTGCCATGTGTTTGTTATGTGAGTTGTTGATTGAAGTAGACATGCTCAGCTAAGCTTGAGAGAGCACCTGGCGAATTCACTGATTACTGACTTCATGAGGTGTCCAACTCCTGGTTGACCTGTGGTAATTCACGCACATTCACATACAGTTGTGATATTCAGTGTGCAATCCATGATGTCTTATTGTTTTCTCTATGCTGTCACAGTTTAAAGTTCCTAACAGGTTTCAATTACAAGGTACTCAATTATAAGTCTGTCAAACAACCATCTTAAGTTGTCTGGTGATGTGAAGTTAAAGTGTTTTATCAGAAGCTGTGTAATGTACATCTTGTTTGAATACTCTTGTTTGTCCACTAGCTGTGCTAGGTAATGGATGAATTAACAGAGCTGCATAGTGTGTTCCAAAATGGAGCCCCATTCATTCCAGTGAAAGTTGCTCTCTGGGCACATATATCAAAAACATTCTCAGGCTTCTGCACCTTTGGACCAATAGAGTATGTTCATTAGAGTCTACCTGGAGCAAAGCTGGCTGAGTTACTTCCAACTCCTCACGCACAAGAAGGGCATAACAAGACTTAACTCTTTAAGACTTCTTGCATTTTTTGTAATGGATGTATGTTAGTCAAAATGTACTTGGTCTTGTGTGAATCATGTGAACTGCAATTTCAAATATCGCCACTGCACAAGCAATTGCCTGACGCCCCAATGCAATTCATGGGGTCTTAGCCCCTCCAGTAAATGCCCTCAGAATGTAAATCTCTTGAAGCCATATCTTCACATTGGACAAAGAGAGATAGCCTTTCTGACAGTGTTTCTAGATGTATTTGTATTTCTAGAAAGAAGCTGGGGGGATGGGGGGTGTCCCAGTTTGTGGCAGACAACGATGCAGAGAAATACATGGCAGCACGTCTCAGCTTCTCCTTCTTATCAGATGGGAGCTGCTGAGTGGTTCAGCTGTTTGGACCAATCCTCCAAAGTGCCACACCTTCATGAAGCAGCTGAGGCAGCAGAGAGGGTGACGAGGGACACCTCCTGGGGCACAGATGCATCCCATTCTAATCTGCAGGGCCGAGATGCTTGCTCCAGGAAGGTGCGCCCTGCAGCCACCGCCCTACCCTCCTTTGGAGGCCATAGTTCAGCAGGCTCCATGCTGCCCTGGAAAGAACCTGCAAGAACCTTCTGGAGAAGACAGTGCTCTCCAGCATCCTTCCTGGGGAGAAGAAAAGGGGGTTTTAGTTCCCTTATTTATTCACACCAAAGACAACAGATGGGATGAGGCTGATTTTGAACCTGTCACTGCTCAACAGGTGCATTACGAAGCAATATTTCCACATGCGTGCAATGTGTGTATCCCAGCAACTGGTTCACTTCCAATCTCTCACCTGAGAGTAGTTTCACATGCCTGTCATTATCATGCACAGACATTTCCTGCACTTCTCCTTCTAAGCAGTACAATACCAATATAACCGACTACCAATTGGTTATTCTGTGGCTCTAGAGACTTCAAGTGTTGGGAAATGGCGGTGGAGTCATTACACAGGAGAAGGATCAGAGTTGTGTTCTATTTAGACAACCAAATTCTTAGGGCTTCCTCCCTGGAGAAGGTTGTACTTCACATAGTGGCAGATGTAGAGCACCTGCAAAGACTGGGTTTCACCATAAATAGGCAAAAAAGCTCTCCATCCCCACTCCAAGTCATTAACTTACTGGAAAGTGGAATAGAGAAACGTCCAAGTGGTTGACTTGTCCATTAAATGTTGTTACCCTAACTATTTGGCATCAGAAACACTACCAGATCAGATACCTGGAATTAAGAATTATTAGGGCAAGGCCATTTTTACCTTTAATACATAAGAATTTATTGGAGGTATCACAGCCACAAAATGTAGAGGAACCAAGGAGGAAAACCAGTGGTGCAATAAGTGATAATTACATTGTAAAAAGACAAAACAATATACAATCCACAAGAAGGAGTCAGTGTTTTGAAAACTAGTACTGAGTTTATTAAAACTGCAACCTGAATGTTTGACCTTTCCACAAAATGTTGTTCTGTAATGAAAAATGACTTACAACACTTTTTTACATGGTAAAAAATTAAACACACTGAAGAGAAAGTCTCAAGGCGAGACTACAAGTCTTTTCTCCACACTAGATACACTGCGGACACAGCAGCTGACGGAAAGAGGCGGTCATATCATACAAAGAAATAAATGTTAATGTTTAGCTTCTAAAAGGGAGGCTAAAAATGGCAACGAGAAGCTGAGCTTTCAAGTTTCATCAGGACTCATTATTAACACCACACAGCATATCACGTTTAGCAAAGGAGTTTAAAAACATGCATATTAAGGGAAAAACGTTTACTGCATACTGCCCTTAGAAACTTAGAAACCAATTAGCTGATAATTAGCCTGATCAGCCACCATCAGTAATCAATACAAACATTATTAGACCGTAAACCATTAATCAGACCAATAGCTAACCAGTCAATGAATGTCAGTGACCATGTGTTTCTGTGGTGATGACGAAACGTTGAAAATATACATACATATTTGAATTAAACGTAAGCTCCCTGCTCTCTCCAGAGAAAATATTACGCCAAACTTCCTTAAAGAAAAATGACATATTAACAATTAAATAAAAAAATTAAAAATTAAAAAATACACAAGCTAAAGAGAGTCATATGGCAATAGTCTTCTTGTCATTTCAGCATCAATATAATCCATAAGGATAAACTGTAATTCTGTACAAATTTTTACAGGTTTTGGAACTCCCAAGTAGGCTCCACTAATAAACTGTGCTTTTCTGATGGGAGACAACTGTGGGTATGAGAAACGAACGGTTTCAAAAATTATAATGTCTGCCTAAAACTTGGGGTGGTTTGTGTGTCAGATACATGTTCACCGGGTAGCATCAACATGGTTCATCCCCTAAACATGTCCTTTCCCTTATTGCGTCCTTTTGGACACAGGAAGCACAACGTTACCTACCACCATCACTGTAAAGTGAATGTTACTGATTGCCGTGTACAGAAAAGTAGTCAGATCTTACAGCAACTCATTAATTCTGTACGTATGTTCGTAGTCATCTAAAACTATGTAGTAACATGCTTGTAAAGTTTAAAATACATGAGTTAATACTTATGCCACACAGTGTTTAGCTTAACTGCTTGTATGTATCATATAACGTTAATTCTTAGCTAGCAGGTTAGCTGTTATGTTGTACTGGTTAGTGAAGAATGTGATAAAAGGTTTTAAATAGTTCTTATACACAATATTTTGTTCAGACAGTGTTTAACTGATAGATTAAACCGTGCCAACACAAGAGTTGAACGCTAATCCCCATGACCATGGCACAAGAATACACAAGGACATCTTGTTTCCCAACCATGGTGCCGCTGCTGACAGGGAAACTGTGATCTGTGATCTCTGTGATCAGCCAATGCAGGGCCGTCGCGGGGGGGTGTGAGGCCCTGTGCGAACTTGAAATGCAAGGCTCTGCTCTTTGACATGGATGCGCAATTGCACATGAATAACAGTCACACGGACACAGCTATTCTAGTTCTACTGCACGCATAATCCCGCTGCAATACGTTTTTATCAAGTAGAATGATACAGCATAATCATATACATAGTCCCAGCTATGACTTTTTGCTATTTATTTGGGGGGGGGCAACTGTGCAACGAGTGGCTTTACATCAAGTCAGCTCAGTCACTTTATTTTTGGCATCTTGACATTTTAAAGAACTAGGTTAGGACTTTTCATTCATAATATACATTCATTTTCATTACAACAATACACAACATATTTACTGCACTGTAACTCTAACAAATAAGACGGACTCACCATGCATAAATTGTGCAGAAACTGATCATGTCAGAGTCACTTTCCTTGCCTCTTGGCCGCAAACTCAGCAATAAGATCTTTATAATCCAGTTTGGATGCAATGTCCTTTTCAACTGATAGCAGGGCAAGCCCACACAGTCTGTCCTGTGACATGAAGGTGTGCAAATAGTTTTTAATTAGTTAGAAAAGCTTCGCTTGCCTGATGCCACCGTTACTGAAGAAGAATCGGAGGGACAATAAAGAAGAATCAGAGGGACATTCCCCTTTATTTGTCACACAATTTTTATATGCACATGCACACACACACACCATGCAATTGGTGAAACTTGTCCTCCGCATTTGTCCCATCCTGGTCGCCTTCCTCCACGGCAGACCAGGAGCAGTGGGCTGCCATCCGACCGCACCTGGGGACCCAGTTCCTGTTTGTCACCATTGGTCAGGTGGTGATCTTCTTGCATGTTTTTCGTGGGTTTTTTTTTAAGGAGGAAACCCCAGGTGAACACGGGGAGAACATGCAAACTCCACTGGAAAAGTCAATAGGATCCTGAGCGCAATCTCACAGTTAGGGAAAGTTCCTTCAATCCCTTTAAGGTAACAAAGTGTTTTAAGTGCTGTAGTTGTTGCCTTTGGGATTATCTCTCAAAGTATCCTCAACTTCGCAAAGAGGTCTGGTGCATCCTGAGATTAGGACGTGCTCAGACATGCTTCAGTGAGGCCTAATAACATAGCAACAATGAAAAACCTGCTTAATTTGTTGTATTTGTTTTTTATTTATTTGTTTGTTTTTAACGTGACCTTGACAGAGAAAGACAAAATCATATATAACTAATGTATTTAATAAAGAAAAAAAAAAAGCAGGATTGCAGGTGCGAGGCCCGCTACTGGTGCGAGGCCCTGTGCGGTTTGCACAGTCCATGTGACGGCTCTGGGCCAGTGGCTATGGGGCTGGCCATTGAATGGAAGAGCTTGGAGAAGTTAGGACTGCACACTCTCCAGGGTGCAACATCCATGTATTACATAGGTAGATGGTCTGTTTTTCAGGTCTGGTGTGTGGAGAGAGGCTCACATTGTGCCCTCTGCCTCTCATGTTTACCCATCTTCAGATGTTGGTAGATAACAGTTTGGCTCTATTTACAATTAAAGTGTATGCTGCAGCTATTTCATCCTGCCATGAAGGCTATGGAGAGAGATTGATTTTCGTGCATCCTTTGGTGAAGTGACAAAAACCTGCCACAATAGCACCACAGTAGGATTTACCTCTGGTGCTGCATGCTTTGGGGAATCCCTCTTTCGAACTGATAGCCCAAATGTCTCTCAAGATGCATTATAACAAGACTACTCCTAGCCCTGACAGCGGCTGAGAGAGTGAGTGTGTGTGGTCGATTCCACAGTGTGGGGGCTCAGCAACTTTACAGCCAAATCCCTCATTTACACCTAAAGTCCTAACAAACTCCAGAATCATTTCTCTCAAGGGATTTTCACCCCCACCGAACAGAAATGAGGCAGAAGAAGTGTCTTACCAACTCTACCTGGCATGTGCTTTGTGTCAGTATGTTTTGAGCACAGCACAGTTTGACTATGAGATGCTATCACACAAGCCTACAGTGCAGTCGGCGTGGAGCCTCCAGAGGAGGTCCTGGCACTCTCCACGAGAGTCTTATCCTCATCCACGGCCCTCCTTAGAGGGATGACAGTGGCAGGCATCTGCACAGAGGTATCTTTGCCCTCTCTGTGCCCTTTCATCTGTTTTTATCGGCCCAATGTCTCTGAATCCTCCCTGATTCATTCATTTTTAAAAGTGCTGGAAGGCAGATGATGTGTTTTCAGATGTGGCACTTTTATGCACATAGCAAAAGTGCACCTCTAATTCCATCATCTCAGATTAGGGGGCTGCATCGGGGACCACTATGGTCTATAATCAACATCCAACCCTTCTGCAATGGCAGTCCTGACTGGAGGGAGTGTAATATCACTCAGCCCCTTTTTTCCACGCAGGGATAGCATGGTGTACAGTTGGTGCATCCTTGTTTTATTATAGTTCACAGTTACAGGGCTCTGAACTGATGCATGTTCTCTGCTTGTGGACCTTGGTGTCATAGTATGCATTAACTATAACAGCTTTGTCCTAAACTGCAACAGCTCTTAGAAGAAACTTATACAGAACAAAATGTTATGTACTATAACTCCGGATTCTATGAATAGAGACAGCCCTCTGACACTTAGACCCCTTGTTCCACTGGTATTAGCCAAAGAAAATACAGGCCTTTGGGAGCAGAGCTCATGTCCTGATGGTGGGGACAAAACCAAATAATAGTTCCACACAACAGAATTACATTTAGTTACACAGTCACAATACATAACTAACATCCTGGTGGTTGGTGCTTGGTGGTTACACTGTTTACTTTGATTAAAATGAAATGACAGGGTGAAAAAAGAAATTAGATGAAAAGGATGTTGAGATGAAATTAAACCTGGATTCACTGAGGACTTTTAACAGGGTAAAATAAAACTAAACACGCAAATACTTTTAGGACACATTAAGCCCATTTTCTCCCACCTTGCTTCCATTTCCCCTAGTCTCCACACTACATTTTATGTATTCCAGGTGCTGTTTTGATGTGAAAACTTGATTACTTAGTCGGTGATATGAAGAAAAGTTTTCATCATCAGTTTAGGTGAGGTACATCTCTCCCAGTTTGGTTTGCAATTACTGAGTGATTGTCTGACAAGCTCATGATATGAATGCTAAGCACCAGCCTATCCTATCATGTTAACCACACTAGGTAGGGATTGACCTGTGCAGAGATAGGCCAGAAAATATCTTTGGGCTTGCCATTTGATCTTCACAAAAAATAAACAAGACACAAAGTCCTGTTTAAGTCCTGCTAACGGACCCTAGACGGTGCAATCTTCATCTCATCCCACAGTACAGATACAGTGCTGGGCAGACTGAACTACTGATACTGATGATGTAGCTGTTAAAAGTCTTACTAGTACAGTTAAAAATGTAATGTGTAGCCAGTGCCACATGAAAGGCCATGCGGCCTAAAAAATGAAAAGGTTCACTGGGGAGCATGACTGTGTTTCCATAATTCTTAAGTAATTTGTCTGTTAGATAATGATATATCTAATATGCAAAGTGACAGTTTAATATGCAGGTGGAATGAGAGCAGAGCACACTGGGTGCCCAGAATGTTCCTGTTCTGTATAACATACAAGCTCAATAACTTTCATGTCAGCATACTACCTTCTATTTCTTACACAGAGTATGAATTATGACATAATGAAGACAGTACCTATCCATTAGATTGATATTAGCTGTGTCTCAATTCCAAAGTAACTATTTCTAACCAAGTAACAAGTAAGTATTGCGGTCCCACTGGAAAAGTGATACAATAAAAACTTTTCTTGAAAATTTAATATAACCGGTCCCCTCATCCTCCCTCTCTCCCCCAAGCTCTTCTGTCTGAAAAAGTTTGAGCTGAATGAGCACTTTGCAGTCACAACTGTGACAGGGTTTATTGCCACAAATGGCACAAAGGCCTCACACACCTCACTGAGGGCAGAAGTTCCTAAGAAAATATAGAAGTCATTGCTGGAAGATCCACCACGAACATGTTACCATTTTGTATTTTAGCTAAACCCAGCAAGCCCGTGTTTGTAAAACAAAATCCTGGATGTGTTTGATTTGGGCCACTCAACATGCTCACCTGGTGGTGCATTACATCTGTGATTAAAGTTGATGCGACCTAATGCCAACCAGAACGATAACCCATGACAATATGATCCATAATTTAGTTTCAGTTTTTTGCACTATTCACTAACTGCTAGTCCTGGCCAGGGTGCAACCGCTGCTCCACAAAGCATCCACAGAGTCTCTCTTGCATAAATGCTCTCTATGCCTGTGTAACACCATGAGTCACAAAATGCTCCATGCTTGCCAACCTAGTCTCAACAGTACACTCTGGTGTTGTAAGCTACATGGCAGGCCTGCTACACATATGCTCCACCTAATTTGTGTTACATCTATTTAGAACTGAAGACATGCAGTACATTAACTGCAAGTGAGCATCTCTATAGTTGAGTTCATGTTAATCCGCCAGTAATCCTACAATAATTCATCTGTTCAAACTGCTTCCCATCCAGTTCCTGACCACTGTTTCAACTGGCCAGTTCCTGTCATCCTCCACTAATCCAGCCATGCACTTTTGCAACTATTCATCTTTTAAACTATGCATCCAAGTCTTCCCAGTGTCCTCCCTGCTGGCACCAGTGTCATGAAGAGTTAACAGTACTCTCTTTCAATGCCACTCAGCCCTTCTTGGTGTAGCAGCCATTGAAGATTATAAGAACCCTCATTAAAAGATGATGTAAGACCACTGGAAGGCCAACGTCTGACTTCCCTCTCTTTCTATGTCTCTGTCTTGCCTTCAAACACTCACTCAATCACACTTTTACACTCATCCATCCATTTTTTATGCTCCCCATAATCTCTGACCAGAATATGTTAATGGCACATGGACACTGTTGTATTTTCATTAGGTCTATGATGACCATGGTGGTAATTTAATCGGTAAGTTGATGCATTGCAAGTTACCACTGACACTGGATCTTTTCATAAGTCAGACATTACCGTCATGCTGAATTGATTCATTAACCCATTTCAATCAAACCATTAGTCAGGTTGTGCTGCATTCCAAACAGTTCTAATTGAGCTGACTCATAACAGAAAATAATTATTCAGGACCGGGTAGTATCAAGGAGAAAACTGTTAGCTGCTGACCTTGGCCGTGATTTCGGGGTTGCCCTGGTCTAAAAATCAATCACAGTCAGAAGAGGCTCAATCATGTTCAAACATTTCGGTTTAATCAGTTTTTTTTTTTTTTTTTTTACATGTGAAACCTAGACACAATACTTGGTTCATTCAGTTTGTGTATTGTTATTGGTACATTGCTCAAATGTGTCAGTTTAAAAATGTGATATTCCAACAAAAGGGGGAAACTACTGAAATGAACTACTAAGTTTGGTATATATTTCTTATATTGTTCCTCTGATTTGTTTGCTTCCATCTAGTCCACATTAACACACTCCTGCAGACCCACCAGTAAATTTTAATTAGCTGCATTTGCACAAGCACTATATTATAGAGGTTGAAATCACAAATCACTTTTTTGATTTCTATCATTTCATTCTGTTCAGTTCAAAGATTTGTAGTTCACTTTTCTTCCAAGTGCTCGCATTAGTGTTCAAATGCAGGTCAGTTCTTATGCTAGTAGGTGCCAGGATGTAATGTCCCTCTCGCTTAATTTCATTTTTTGTGGCCCTCACTTTCATAGTTTCAAGCTGATTTTCATGCTTGTAGTCTGTAACTACTTTAACTTGTAATCTGAACATTTTCCTTTTATTGTTCAACCACCGAAGTCCACATGGACAAAGATCTCATGACACCATCTGAGTCACCTTCATGTTATTACCATACACTTAAACCATTAGGTTTAATTAGCAGCATCCAGTGGTCTGACAAGCTTTCCAGGCTTCATTTGCCCTTGGTCTCGCCTCTTAGCCTGTCTATATCCATACCTCATTATTGGAGGTTGGTCAATTATGCAGCCTAAAAGGCAGTCTTGCACATGCTATGCAGGGCTGGAATTATTTTCTTTTTTTTTTTTTTTTCCTTTTTTTGTGGTTAAAAGACAGCATTAAATCTGTATCTTAATTTGAAAGAAGTTATCAGAGTGCTGCAGTCTAAGCCACCATGAAATGCCCTCAATCCCCTATAGTGGAGCTACACTGGCCAATGTTTGGTTCCTGGTTAATAAGAACACTAAATATATAAATATATGTATATATATATATATAAAAAAATTGGCTGGTGCACATCAATGACAGTGTTCTGCAAGGGTCTGTTATAGATATTTTTGGCTGTGGGGGCAGCCCTAGAACCATGGTTCTCTATCAAGATGAACAGGCGTGAACAGAGCCATATATTTACACTATGCTACAAACACCAGTAATGTGATGAGGCGCTGAGGGTCTATTCCACACTCAGCACTGCAAGTTTGGCATTTTTTTCTAGTCATCAGGAAAAAAAAATGAAAAATGTTCAGCTTTGTTTAGCACACAGCACTCATCATTTTCACTTCTTACTCCACCATTCAATCAGAGTGAGACAGGACAAATACGACACAGGCCAACTGTCACATCCTACATCCTACAAGTGCTGAACAATGACAACAGTGAAGGAGAAATTAATACTGCTGGTCTGTGAGTATCCATGTCTATACCAGATGACATCCCCAGACTACCACAATAATAATATGAGAAATAATGTTTGGTTGCTATGACTCGTAATATGTGCAGTAACTGACTGCTCCTTACTTGATAGACCCAAGTGCTCCCAAGCGTACAAAGAGACCCACTTCCACAGAAATCAATAACCAGTCCATGCCAATGGGTCACAGTGTAATAGCGCATCACACTACATCATGTGTGCATAGAAAGCACAGACAGGACGATACCTGATATCCACCATGAGGGAATGAAACCAGAAGACAACAAGTACTGCTGTGAGAAACAGAGGCGATGGTCATGCACCGTAACAGCCCAGCAGAGAGCAGAGTAGGAGAGAAAACATCTCTCCATGATCCGAGGCATGAAGGAGAATAAACATATAAAGCACCCCAATTAACAATCAGTGTGACAAAGAACACAAGAGTAGTGAGAGCAGTGCGAGTAAACACATATATGATACAATTCTAACTAGAACATCTAAAACATCTTTGATTTTTTCCAAATCAAAGATTTAAGATAAGAGTGGAAAGTGTGCAATTCTGACATTTTTTGACTCAAACGTAGCTTAACCATGTCATGTGATACTCTATTTCAGTACACTTCAGAACGTTTAATATCCAGGAACTTACATGATAACACTGGTGATCTCATCTTGTGCTGTTAAAATTCATGTAATCATGCAGCCTATTAATTATTGTGTATATGTAAATTAAAACTGCTATATTAGATATAGCTGCTGAGAGGAATATAAGATGTTCACTGCATCACCTGGGTCTTCAACTCATAACTTTTGCCACGTCATGATCATGTTGTCATGGAAATAGGAAAACCACAGGTGACTTCACACTAAGATGTGTCCAACTACCAGGGTTGTGATAACATCTGTACATGCATCTAAAAGCAGACAAATCCATTCCAATTATGTCCTGTTGGACATACTGTACTCCCATCTACTGAACAGCAGTAATGTCATCCAACATGTTCTTGTCCCAGCAATGCACAAAGCCTTTTTGGTGAAATTAATATTCCAGTGGCATTGGACGATAAAGGCAAAGTTGAAGCACAACAAAAGACTTTTTTCTTTTTTCTTTTCTTTTTTCTTTTTCTTTTTTTGCCTACATTATTGCTTGTGAAAAAAGAAGAATGTGTAGTTTTTTCTTACTGTAGGCTCACAAAGTCCTCTAAGTTTACTTTACTTTACTTTAGTTTTCCTTTATTGAATTTGAATATTCCATTATTCCCTCTTTTTGTGCCTTATTGCCAGCACCTATTACTTTAAGTTTAACTGTATCTTGATAAAAATGTAGATTCATGGTCATTTTGTGCCTCACTATATTTATCAGCCTCCCCTCATATGTGCATTGACTATATTTATTGTCATTTTGATGAACCCATGATAGTAGACTTACTGGAATATTCTTGCAATTCACATTTACATTCTAATGGAGTACACTAAGTTGATCTTCAAATACACTATTTTACATTAAAGATTACCAAAGTGAGTCTTTTCTCATCTCATAAATTCAAAGTTGTAATGATTTTAATCTCTATGTTAATGTATTTATAGTTCCTTCTGTATTTCTGCACCACTATATTCAATCTTTGTTAGCGTGTGTTGTGTTTCCCCTCTCTCTCTCCCTCTCCCGCTGTCTCCTGTCTGTCTCTACTATGTCTGTCTGGTGTCAATGTGTCTCCCTGCAGGGCGTGGCTGACAGGTTGGGCTCGGTCTCCTCTCCCTGAGCGCAGCTGCACTCAATCACTCAATCATTCAATCAAGACTTACCTGCTGCCACAGCATATAAACCCCGGCTCTCCACTAAGTACTCGTCGAATCGTCTGGTCATCTTCGTGGTATTGACACAGACTCCAGCAGAAACCTTTTTTTCCTTGCCTGCATTCCTGACTCTCGATTCTCTTGTGTATCAGGTGCCTTGCCCTAACCTGTCCCCGTCCTTGCCCTGTCCGTCCACGTCTTAGAGAAGTTCTGGATCAACACCCGGCTAGCCTCCTCCTCGTCAAGACCTCCCTTAACTCTGGAACCTCTTGTCTGTCTTAGTTGGCTCCTGGTATTAGTGATCATTAAAGACATTAAACCTTTTTTGGTCTCTGTCCTCTCTGCTTGAGTGTGGCATTTTGTGTCCTGTGTTTTGCTAACCTTAACAAAAAAGGCCAGTTCATCCAAATTCCAGTTTTCTAATAGTATTGAACCATGCAGATAGTTTTGGTTTGTTGTTGCCATCAGGGGTGTTGATGTTTGTACTGCCTACTAGTGCCTGTGTTTCCACTTGATGTTGAGGATGGGTGGGTGGCCTGATGTCAAAGTATTTTGTATTCCTGAAGTGAACATTTTGCTTTCTTAGGTTTTCTGTTCCATAATCTTCCAAACTGGTGACCTTTTTTAAGATTCATTAGCTGTCAGAGCAAGTAGGACTCATGAAGTCATAAAAAGGTCTGTCTGCTTTTGAATAACTGCCTCTAAAATGGAAAATATAGAACTATATGGAAATGAAGGAACACAATGAAACGATTCAGCTGAAGGTCTTGTAATAATAATGTGTTGTTGAACAAAAATGTGTATTCATGACTCTCTGTCCCTTCTTTAACTGTATGACATTTTGCTTCAGTATGAACTTAAACTAGCATTAAATAAAAGTGACAGAACTGCAGTGGGGAAAGAGGCCTCGATCGTTGAGACATTTTTACCATCATTCTTTCGGACTATAAGATATCCTTGACTACAAAAGCAAATATAGCTATAGATCCATTTAAAACCTTGTATGTCACAGATATGTCTAATGTGAGTGTCATGTTTTCCATTATTTATGTTTTCTATATTTTTGACATACAATTGTCACTGACTCTTCCATATCGAGCCGTTGCGATCAATATTGAGGGAAGTTTACTCTCCACATAAGTGGTGACATTTTATGTTGGCATTTATGATAATAGAGTTGTACAAAATCAACATTCTTCCTGACAGCTGAAACCCATATATCCCACATTGTATACCATTGTACACATTGGCCAACCAAAATTCATAGAACTAAAGCTCATTCACTGTAGTTACTGTACTCTTGGTTTACATGTATAGTAGGTCTATGCTGGCAAATTCACTCAAAAGCATTGTACAGCCACCATCTCCAGCAGATGAATTTCTTTTGATTTTACATTTGATAGCACCACCATGTGTTTGACTGTTGTGGGTGTCATTGAAATTGACAACAGTTTGACACATTTCCATTAAATAAATGTTCCCTGCAGGATTAATTTTAATAATTTTGGTGGGTCTTCAGCTTTTTCACCAAGCCCCATCATCAAGTTAAAATTTTAATTAGTTATTTATGGCAAAAAACTGACATTCCCATCAGCCAGTTGTACTTTGTGTAGTGCTAATTAATAACTTAGCATATTTGTATGCTAACATGTTAGTATGCTACCATGCTATTGTTACTGTGAGCATGTTCATAATTTTGTTCATACAAAAATGAAGCAATCCCCGTTATCTGTATGCCACGCAGTAAAAACTGCATTCAATTTTTAAAGGTAAATCCAGCTAAATGAATACCTTACACCTGAACAGTGGGAAGAATAATGAGCAAAACCAAGTACCTTTGATATCACAGATGCTACAGACATTTGTCTCCAGTCCACTGCATCCAAAGGTTCACTGTAAATTCAGCACTTTCTGTCTGGTTGATTGTTTAAGAAATGACAAAGCAAATGAAGTGGACTGTCCATTCTTGTGTTAAATTACCCAAATGGACATATACTTGTTTAAATTAAAATATTACAGATCATTATTTTGCAGTAGGGACTACTGTAGAACATTGTGAATTGACACCACTGTTAGAAAATAACTGGGAAAAAAAATGAGGGCATTTGGACTGTGGCTTCATGGTCCTCTGTGTAAGAACTGAACAAAATAATAACACCTGATACGATCCTTCTTATTCATAACACTGCAAACAAACCATGATGCAAATATCAAAGGTGTATTATATATTTTGCTTGCATGTGGTAGCTGCCTGTGCCACACTGCCTCTCAGCTGCTTTTGTGTATCCCCTGTTGTATTTGTTGTGTTACTTGGGAATACATTACATATTCACATTTCTGCGGCAAGAGAATCCTTTGAATATTAGCAAGGCAGGGAGCTGTCTGACTTGATCAAATATTGCCCTGCAGTCCTTTCTTTATACAAGCCAGGGTTTTATTTCTGATTCACTCGGTGCTTTCTCAAGAAAGGAGCAGAAAGAGAATATGTACTGTATATGTGTGTGTATGTGCAAAACGGGAGTGCATGTTTGTACTTGAGCAGGGTGCAAATGGAGGCCCAGAAAATCTTTCATCTGACTAATGCATAATTAATTATTCCAGTGTGTTTGCAGTAATTAAAGTACAGTGTATGTACCATGCCTGAAAAATGACTATTTGTCCCTCAGTGCAGAATCTGCTGGCTCATACATTTACGTGTTTTTCAAACATTGTTTTTAGAGCAGTCAGTCTGTTACATTGTCAATCAGATGTGAAGTTGCACAGTTTAACTGTTTCTAATATTACCATAAACCTTTGACCTGTCTTTGCTTCTCTTTACTGTCCCTGAATATGCTGTATCATTGTACAATATCTGCTGTTCTTACATACAAATTAGACTTAAGCATCTGCTATCAGAAGTAAGAATTTGGACCAACCTCACTGCAGTTACATGATGGCTTCCTCTTTGTCACAGCTTTGTGCTCCTGTTTATTTTATATAGCAAATCATAGAAACAGCTTAGTTGCAACCCACTCCCTTTATAAGATAATCACGATCAAGCTGACGTTCACTGGCAGAACTATGGTGGTTCAGACTATATTAACACTAAATCGGATGTTTTTTAGTTAGTAAATTATGTATACAGCCAAAGTATTGTGTTATCAATGAAATAGTGTTCATTGCAACATTAGTTCTTTGCCTTTTTACCAGCAAAAATAAGCGATGCTGCTCTTTAGACTAATAACACAATCTGTGAAAAATCTGTATAGTAGCCTGAAGGTCACTGAAGTACAAAGCTCAGATTTTGCTGATTTGGTCATTTTGGTATCTGTGCTTCTTCCGTGAGTAAGAAGGTTTCATAGTTAAATGGTTTCTTTTTTGTCTGTTTTGCTTGCATTTATTGTTGATGTACGATTGGGAGTCTGCACAGGGTGTTTTATTTTGAAAATTTAATGGATTCTCTGCACTGTTCCTGTGTCTGACTTCCTGTCAGGTTCAATCTGCTCTGTGTAGATGGACGAATTGACTTTGTGCACATTCTCTGCAGAGAAGAGGGGGGAGCTGCTTCTGGGAGGCTTTTGAAATGGAGACAGAATGTGCTTGCATGATCTAGAATGGCAGCAATCAACTGTTGGATACGTCACTGAATAGATGGGACCTATGTAAGTTGGGCTTCATGGATGCCACTAATTGTACTTGGTGCTGTTGCCATGTGACCTCTAAATTCCACTCTATGATTAAGTGCGATGAACACTGCAGGGTGTTCACAAATGATCCAGGGTCAACACGGGACAGTTTTATTCTGAAGAACTCCTGCAGTTATTCCTGCAGTTGTTCAGCACAGCACAGCAGGTACCCATTAAACTTACTGATGCCTGCATTGACATTACACACAGAGAACATGCTTTTTAATGAGGCAATCATGTAGAAAATGCATTCCAAGGGCCAAATGGTGTCCCTGTAGGAAGGACTGCACACTAGTGTAATACAATTTTCTGACTATAGAAGCCAGTCATTAATTAGCATGTTTTATTTATTTCACCAGAGCAGTAATCAGTCTGTGTATCACTGTCTATCAGTTACCTGAATCGATTTGCTCTCTGCAGTCTGGTTTGATCATTTACAACAACTCATAATGTTTGAATTTAAATGTCTGCTAGACATCTCAGTCAATCTCCGAAATCACTGCTCATTATAGATTACAGTAAATGTTTACACACAAAGCCTCTGCCCTTGCTCGAGTTTAAGGCTTGATCATTGGTGTGTGTGGGTGTTTCATTTAAGCTGAGCTGGTGTTCTATGTTTTAGCACATACGGATACAAAGCCATCTGTTTTGCCTCTGTGTGAAATGTAAATAATGTCTTGTAAGTCCTTCTGGGCTTAAAACACTTGATGGGTGACACTAAAAAGTTTTCATGTTATTTTGTTTTGAATTGAGGAGATAAATGAAGAAACCATGTTGCAGCAAAGGAAATGAAACTCCTGGAACAGACAAAAAGACAAAAAAATTGAATTCTGATTGAATTTCCTCTTGACAATGTTTTTATCATTGCAATGTGCTGTATTCAGTTTTATATAGCATAACACTACCATTTCAGGCTACTGGTTCTAAACACTGAAGAAAACATTAGGCCTACCTGTTGTCTTGCTCTCCTCAGTGGGTCAATAACCCATTCAGAGGATTTTTTTCTTTGTAGGGATGTTTAGTTCCTTGATTTAGAAAACGGGTTTTGCACCCCAAAGCAGTGTTTATTCTTAGTTTGACATTGTGATTAAAAATCAGGATAGTTTAGTCTTAGTTTGTCTGTTAAAACTAAAAAAGAGCAAGAGTTGCCTGTTTTCACATTACGAGGTAAAAGTAAGCAGAAGCCTTGCATTTCACTCATCATTTTTAAGCTTGTGTTCTTACAATTATGGCCATCAGGTTTCTCTTCTGACATGTAAGATATTAAGTTTGCATGACTAAAAGCATCCCTGGAAACAAAAAGAAAAATGTCATCAACCTCCCAAAAATGACTGATTTTCACTCACAAAAACAAAAATCTAGCAGACACACTGTGTATCAAAAGGTTTTGTCATTAAATATTAGAAGTGTAAGTGTTTGTGTGTTGTGCAACAACCACCAGCAGCAGCCAGCAATTCATTAATTGCAGAAAAAGAAAAAGCAAACCAAAAGAGTCCCAAAGTCAGTCCTCTAAACTGCATAATTTATCAGTAACTCTTATATAATAAAAACAATAATTTCCTAAACAAAGCAGAAGACATGCAAAAAAGAAATAAAATGTCCTTTACTGCTGCTTCTTGAAGCAGGGCTGTAGCACTGCTAGTGGACCTGTGATGGCAAGGTTAGCCCTCAACTACAGGGACCAGCCCAGGGGTGATGTATTTTTAGGGGAGGGGGCAGGGCCAGAGCTGTGGTTCACTGCATCCACCATCAATGGATGTGACAGATGACACTTACCTGGAGAGTTGCCCAGTTCCATCTGTAACATGTCAAAGCTGGAGCTCTGGATGTACAAGAGACATGCTTGTATGGGCTCCCGATCAGACCATGACCACCTCTGCCCTTTAGTGCTGTGATGGCACGTGACAGCGTTGCCTTCTGCTGACCAGCTGATTCTTTTCTTAGGCCCCCTCAGGTGTGGGTTCCAGGAAAACCAGTGGAAATAGTTTGAGTAATAGTGCTTGTCAAAAGCTGTTGTTGTCCTTTGCCCATTGCCTGACTGGCAATGTGCTGAACCTTTCTGCCATCCTTGTGAGGAGGTGGTCCACATGGTTGCTTTTTTAAGCTCGTTAGAAGTCCAAACAGGTCCGGTGTTTGCAGGTCCAGAAACTGTGATCTCCCCTCCCAGTATGGCTCTGGGAGGAGGTCCAGGTTTCCCTGTTTCAGGTGAGGTGAGTCTTTCCCCTTGCATGGAGTTGCAAGGATTGTTGCATCTCTTAGTCTGCTCCTCACTCGTGCAGTGCTTCAAGAGGGATCATGATAGTTTTCCTAGCCGGTTTACATTCGTGGATTTCTGACTTAAATCTCTCTGTGTCTTAGGGAGCACTACAGGAATATGGTTTGGGGTTTTAGTTTAGTTATTTCCAGTTTTATGTTGAGAGTTTCTCATATGCTGTGTTTTGTTTTACTTCCTGCCTTTGTCTCTTTCCTGCCCTTGTGATGGCAAATTAGTTTCACCTATCCCTCGTTAGCCTTCCCTCTCTTGTGAGTTTAGTCAGTGTGTTTTCCCTCTTTCAGCTGTCAGGTTCACTGCCTTTGTGTCCTTGTCTTGAATTATTTTCTTGCCTGTGCTATACCAGTTTGTTATTAGTTTGGTAATTTCTATTTCTTTGTTTGTTTGTTTTTTTGGATTTAGCCCCTGCCTGTTCCTGTAGTATTAAGGCTCGCTTTTTTTTTTTTTCTTCTTCAACCTGCCTGTCTGAGTGTCCTGCATTTGGGTGTTTTTGAAGTGCTAAAACATAACATATGGTGTATATATATATGGTGTATATATATATATATATATATATATATATATATATATATATATATATATATATATA
>JBBMOE010000043.1:606200-655951 GCA_037975065.1 Chaetodon trifasciatus | reverse complement strand
ATATATATATATATATATATATGTGTGTGTGTGTGTGTGTGTGTGTGTGTGTGTGTGTGTGTGTGTGTGTGTGTATATATATATATATATCAATTAAAATATTTAATTGCGATTAATGCATGAATGTCATAGTTAACTTGCGATTAATCGCAAATTAATCACGTATTTTTATCTATTCTAAATGTCTCATTAATTATCATTTTAATACTGTTATCAACATGGAAAAGTGGATAGGCTTGCTTTGTGCAAATGTTTGTTATTGAAAACAACAATGTGTAGTGTTATATTTCACACTAACATTCTCACTTTGAGCAGTCATTCACATTTGAAGCAAAATCTCTCACAATTTAACACTGTCAATAAACAGATGACAAAAAAAATAAATACTTTGTTACAAAAAAGCCCCTTTAAACAACCCTTTCTAAGGGATCAAAACAGGGTGATACAAGATAAAGTTACAAAGTGCACATCATTGTAAAACAAGGACTCAGCCTACAGTGCAGTTAAACCATGGCTTAAACTTTCCTTTCTTAACTTTTCTTTGAACATACTATCAGTCAGACCATACTGCTCTTCTGTTTATTCACCAGAGGCTGATCAACCCAGCCTCTTATTTCTCTCCAGAAAGAATGAACATTACTGGGCTATGGCTGCAGTAAGCTTGTTGTTAGTTGCGGTATCCATATGCCTCTGTCGAAAGCCATCCATGGTCGCCTGGTTTTGACAAGGAGGCGGCGGAGAATTCTCATTAGCCATGTGTTTGGCCATCAAGTGGTATTTCAGTATTTCATTTGCAGGCAAGACCAAACACGTGCTAAGCATGCCCATTGTTTTGTTTCCGGTTCACAACCGGATATTGTAGTTTTTCTAACGTTACTAGCAGTGGCCACAGATTATAAAAAACTACAAGTTTACTAGGTCACAAAGAACGTTAATCTCGCAATAAAAAAAATGCTGCCGTTAAAATTGATTTGCGTTAACGCGTTAATAACGCAATATGTTTGACAGCACTAATATATATATATTAGATAGATAGATAGATAGATAGATAGATAGATAGATAGATAGATAGATAGATAGATAGATAGATAGATAGATAGCCATCACTTCAACAAAAATGACATGACTAATATTATCATGGCCTACTTACTACAGTATCTCAGACTGGGCCTTATTAAGCTACAGGCTGCTTTCCCAGATGGGTGGAATCTCCTTAGTATACACCATTATGCCTTTCTACACTGTCTTGCAGAGTACTACACCTGCCAGCTGTATAAGGACGTGTGCATCTACTAATGGACGAGAGGCTCTCACTCATGACAGTGTGGGATGTAAACAGAAATGGCTTTCTCCCTGGCTGAGATTTGGGGTTAGCCACCAGTATTGGTTAGCTATGAAATAATCTCCACAAGGTAGCAATGTCATACTCGGGTTGGATTATCTTTAGTAACTGGGTCATGGTTTCTGGAAAAAGACATTTCTGTTAAGTTATCCAAATAGATTTTTCTTTCTTTCTTTCTTTCTTTCTTTCTTTCTTTCTTTCTTTCTTTCTTTTTTTTTTTTTTTTGGGGGGGGGTACTTTAATAGTAATACAAGCTGAGTGCCATTGAGTTTTATTATACTCAAAAAAAGGCAGACATCTCTACAGCTGATAATTACAATTACAATTACAATTTGTCATTTGGCAGACGCTTTTATCCAAAGCGATATATATATGAGATTTTAATACAACACAAACTACTTCCAGAACTCGTCAACTCACACCAAAACAATCTAAATGGATAACTAGCTCTACAGGTAAGAGGGGAAAAAATATTTTTAATTTTGGGATGAACTGTCCCCTTAAATTTGGTGATGGTCCATTGATGTTTTCACTTCCCTACTTCCAGCAAATGGCTTTCTTTTCTCGGACCATCTCTTGTCACTGTTTTGGGAAGGTGTTGTGGATTGAAAGTGTTCGAAGATTATCATTTCCATGTCCTTCCACCCACTCCTGCCTCCAAATATATCACATTGATAGAAGCTGGGATAAATCCAGTCATAGCAGATGATCTGTCTTGCTTCAAACTGTCAACAGATACATAATATTGTTTGACTGCCTCCACTCTCTGGACAGACATTTTTGCCTTTTGTCCTTGTCTATTCACTCCATTTTCCTTTCAGCTCCCATCTATTACTGCAGTGTATTTATAGGCAACTAAAATATTTCTAACCCACATTAAGGGTTCATGCTTCGGATGGGTGACCATGATGTGAAGTCTTGTTAGTATCTCACCCTCAGGGAGTCTCGCACAGGTGGAAAACCATCAACTGAATCTGCAGCGACAACAGCAACCATATAGCTGCACGCCTGCTTTCAATTTACATCTGCTCCCTGTTACTCTCAAAGCCCAAGAACATAATGAGCACAAACAACTCAGAGGAAAATGAGATAAATGAAAGCTATAATTGTGTTTAGAATTGCAATTACTGTTATCACAGCCTTTTGTCGCAGGGATTTAGTGTATCCAGATGTGCAAATGGGAATGACTGCTATTGTTTGAGTGGATTGGATCAACCCTCCTCTGAACTTCCAGCTCTATCGACTTGTAATTACTGATTTTTATTGACCAGCCACAGCTGGTGCTGAGAAATAACAGGTAGCCTCAGATTCAGCAGTGCTGAAATGACTCATGTCGCCTCTAGGTAAGTTCACTGACTACAAAGGTACAGACCAAGACTATCTCCTGGTGGGGGAGAGTCACCATTTTTACATTTTGCTTATTTACCCATACAATGTTAGGCCGAGGACAATGAAATTTAATCTCCAACTCTGACATGTCAACGGTGAATACTCAATTGAATAATATCCATAAAGTGATTGTGCTGCATATAAAGTACAATGTGGTTCAATGTACTTAGTAAAATGAAAAGTCCTTGTAATGTGCAATCACAGTTTTTTTCCCTGTACATGTTAGAACTACAAAATCCACAGGTCATGAAAAATAGTTTTGTTAAAGTAGCAATTCACCCATTTTACTTATTCAACAGCATTAATAAAATATATCTAATGTTTGACCTCATCAGCTTCATTGATTTGCTTATTCTGAATTCGATGTCAGCAACACATTTCAAACAAACACTTTGTAAAACTGTTGTCAGTAAACAAAGTTTGTTGCATCGATCACTAAATAACTGTGCCAACCTTCCGAGTCTCCTGTTGCCCATATTTTCCCTGTAGACTGCAGTTTTTAAAAACACATCTGTTAAAATAATCACAGGGCACTTCCAATTGCAAACAAATATTCTTTTTGTATTATTAATCTTTGATCGATGTAGTTTTTATTTTTGTGAAACATAAAAAGATGCACAATTTTGGTTGAAACCTTAAGCGTCAAATGAGGGTTTTGAGATACGTCGATTGTTAACAAAGATATAACAATGACTTTTCTTAGCATTCAAGTACATTTCCCATGATATTTTACTGAGGGTTTATTGGCTAATGACAAAAAGGTATGTACTGTATGTAATTAATGAGAGGAAGCATATGAATTGTGGAATTTGGTGCAACATTGTGTCGAATGACACTTGCCTAATTGAAGAGAGAAATGTGGTTTTCCCTCACTCCACTTGCAGCATGTGGTAATGACTGTATTTGAAATGTGAGTACTCCCTCTGTATGTGGTGTTGCTCTCTGAGTTGCAATGATTACTATTGCTGTGTCATGCTGCTACCAAAAGAACAGTACCGTATTTTACGGACCATAAGTCGCACTTTTTTGCTGGTCCTGCGACTTATAGTCCGGTGAGGTCACAGTTTATGGATTACCGTCTACAGCTGCGTGAGGGCGCTCTAGGCTTGTGACAACTATATGCTGCACCTGTACCACTCCTGCGCCACAAATTACCTGAAAAAAAGACAACTGAGAAAGACTGAACACAAACAAAATGCCCCCCAAAAGAAAATCTTATACTGCAGGTTACAAACTGCAGATAGTGAAATATGCAGCCGAAAACGGTAATCGTGCAGCAGAACAAAAGTTTGGAGTGAGTGAGAAACTTGTGAGGGATGGGCGAAAAGCAGAGGTTTCTCTCACTGCAATGAAACAAAAAACAAAGAAAGCTAATCACGGGCTTAAAGCACGATGGCCAGAGCTGGAGAAACGAGTCCACAGTCCATGGGTGCTTGAACAACGTGCTGCCAGGAGAGGCTTGTCAATGGTGCAGTTACGTCTCCATGCCCAGGCAGTTGCCAAGGAGATGAATTTAAATGTCCTGCTTGTGATGGACAGTATGCGAGCGCACATAACACCACAATTCAAAAATGAAATAAAAGCTTGCAACGCCATATCTGCCATTATCCCTGGAGGCTTAACCAAAGTACTCCACCCACTCGATATCTCAGTGAACCGGAGCTTTAAGGCAGCCTTGCGTCGCCTGTGGGAGGAGTGGATGGTGGATGGAGAGCACCCCTTCCCGGAAACAGGGAGGATGCGCCATGCAACTATCCAGCAAGTCCTTGGATGGATCGACAAAGCATGGACTTCAGAGACAACTGAAACCATCCTGTCAGGATTCAGAAAGGCCGGAATAACTAGAACTGATGCTGAGTCTGACGACATCCATGCAGAGGAGACGGCGCTTCCTCCAGAGTTGGCGGAGTTGTTCAGGAACGACACCAAGGATGAAGAATTCAATGGATTCAGTGACGTGGAATGAGATCGGGAGCTTGGTGAACTTGCTTGTTGGACTCGCTGGCTTGTCATGTTAATTTAGCGTATTCAGCCTCCCAGCAATGTTATGTTTTTGCTATTGTTTATTATCTGTTAATGTTTTAAGTTAACATACCAGACACATATTCAGCCAGATGTGTCTGTTGAATGTCTGTTCTTGGTTTTTTGTGAAATAAAATTCTAAATGAATACGACTTATAGTCCAGTGCTTTCCCAGGGATCTCAAGTTTTGAACTGAGTTCAAGTTAAGAGTGAGATTTTGACAGGTATGGGGGTGGCTCTGATCTAATAAATGACACATTCGTGACCGACACATCACTGATTCCTCCTCTGTTTAAAAAAAAAAAAAATAGACACAACTTGGTGGGCATTATCCCGGTAATTTATTATTAATTTAATTTATTATTTAGAATTTATTATTAATTTTCATTATTATTATTTACAAATACAAGGTGTGGTGTGTGAGCGTGTTAACGGGTTGGAATGCGTGTGTCTCACGCACAATGCGTGAGACTTGAGAGTCCTCGGCTTTCCTCTTCATGACGCATTTTTTCACTGATGTGACTTATACTCCGGTGCGACTTATAGTCTGGAAAATACGGTATGTTCTCTTACTGATCATCCTATAACTGCACAAGCAAAATCAATATGGCTGCAAACTTTGGAACGGTCACTTTTTCTTCTTAAAATAATCTTTAGTGTGACATATCAATTCCCAGTGCAATTAACTGCTGTTATGTATTCATTGCTTTTTCTGTTCTTCTATTTACTCTTTAATTTCCTGTACAATTAGGCATACCCAAAGTAAACTGAAAGCTTTTCTTTAACTTTTTGGAGTACATACATGGTTTTTGGTCTCTTTGGAAATGCAGCACTCTGAAATTTTATCCCTTGCAGTCAGAATCATCTCTAAGTACCACTGGCATTGAGTAATAGAAGTGTGAACACGCTGAAGTAGAAGGGTTTTTTTTTTTTTTTTTTTGGCAAGTACATGCCTGCAGATGACTATATCTGGGCCTTATTAGCTGGAAAACACAATGGGATCACTGCGTGAAGCCTTACACAAGTCCAAGTTCAATAAAATTGACAACGATAGCACATTAAATGAATATTTTATGTGTGGTTTTATAATGATATGTCAAGGCATTCTCCAAAAAAGTCAATTTCATCCATAAGTCCAGGGAAATATCTATATTATATTTTGGTGATCTATGTTCAGGCAATCTATATTCATATTTAGGCATTTTAGGGCTATTAATGTTAATATATAGGCCACTGACTATATTTATCATTTCAAACCCTGTGTAATATCCCTATTTGCCCTGAAGTTGATGTAACTGGCTAAATCTTTAGTATTAAAAAAAAAAACATGTGTGAGAACACATTATCATTTGCTGTTAGAATATTTGAAAACTGTTTGCTGTCAGCTACCTTAAGTATCACTGCTCACATAAAGTAAGCTACAAAATGTGAATAAGCAGAGGATTTTGTCAACAATGTAGAGATCAGATCAGTTTAAAAGGCTAACGACACCAACCTGTGAAATTCAAAGGTATTTTCACAGTTTGCTGTCTTGCACGTCATCTTTTGTCTGCCAAAAGTGAGTACAGAGCTGCAATCAACCTACTACACACCCTTGCTAGGTGGAGGGAAAAAAATCCAAAAAGTCTCTGTGCAGCAAAGGTGCTGATTCTGCTGATTCTGAGGAGCAGGTGTATGTAACACAGGATGGGCATCAGACAGGTTTTGAAACATGATCATCATTAATAATTTGTATACTGTATATTTGTAGCTTTTATTTAATCTTTTTTCATCGAACAAAGTATTAAGAATAAATCAGACCCTCTGTACACCTGAAATTCCCTGATCCACATACTGTTAGAGATTAAATAACAGTTTTCACCAAGGTAATGTTAGCGTCGTTCAGGGTGCTTTCAAAATGTATAAGACGGTTATAGATTGGTTAAAAGGCTTGTTTCTTGTATGCAGGTTCAACTACTGTAATGCTAATAAATAAATAAATATATAATGTGGCTGCAGAGTGCCTTTGGCTCCATAATAGTCAGTATTTCTTGCAATTTCAGGCGATGATGTGAAGCCAATTTGTTCTCCATCAGCAGGTGGACCTCAGCTCACTCTTCAAATTGGTACACCCTGGAAATTATGCAGCTTAAAATGCATCTAGCTACAAACATGGTGAACTCTGACTCTTTGTATTAAGATGGTTTTAATTTTTTTATTCTCTTACCTCTATGGGAGAAGAACTATCCCTTCAGACACACTGCATGGAACTCTATTAAATATGATTAACAACATCATAATAACATCAAAATAATGATGTCAGCTTCATGTGTTGTGCCAAGAAAACATTGTTGATATCCTAAGTACAGGCCTGTGTGTTGCTGAGCAGAGTCCTCCAAACCAAAGTACCCACACAAGAGCTGACCCATATCATTAAGGCGGCACCAGGAGGAAGGGGATTCTCCAGAGATCACAAACCCTCTCTGAAGCTGCCGGGAGGGGCGGCCATCCAACTCCACTAACAGGGTGCCAGGGAGGACCTTTCTGGGTTTTTAATAGAGAGCCCCCTTTACTCTGCACACACACACACACACACACACACACACACACACACACACACACACACACCCCTCCATGATGAAAGCTTTTTGGGTGAATGTTTCATCTCAGTGTGCCTTCAGTAAGATAGGAAGAACAGGAGTACAAGTTTGAAGATATCTTTATGTGTGAGGTCTGTGTGAAGTGTGTGTGTCTGAACTTAAATGTGAAGTGTTTGTAGTGTGTGTGTGTGTGTGTGTGTGTGTGTGTGTGTGTGTGTGTGTGTGTCCGTATCCACCCCTCTGCCTGACGGCCCTGAGCTAGCTCCTCACCAGAGTATGAGTTTCACACACATTTCATTTCCTGCAGTCAGCATCAATTCAAACCCTCCAAGGAATTAACACTATCTACCTGCTTGTCATTTTCCCCCGTCGCTCCAGGTGCACCTCACATGTGCGTGCCAACACCCCCGCATATATTTATGCACTCACACACATTTTCCTTTGAAGCTTTTCAGTCTCCCCAGTCAGTCTGCAGGGAAGATAAGACTGCACGCATAGAGGAAAGAGAACTCACAATGATGAATGGTGTGCACAGCTTCCACACACGCTCTACTATTAATGCGTTATTGATTAATATCCATCACTGGCCTCCCACTACATAAGTACCCACACACATTCCTGCGCAGCAACACATCTCCATGCTACCACCAGGAACTGACACTAATTTGCCCCCAAAGGGTTACGTTTGCATGGTGTTAAAAATAGTTCCACCGACGTAAGAATTGGCTGGTGTCAGTATTTGTAGTTTGAAGCTGCTGATACAGACAAGTACTGCTCATAATTTGTAATATGATCTGTATTTTAATAATATCTCATGTAATGATGCAGTATTTTTGATTTTTGATGATTTAGTCTAACTATGACAGTTGGTTGGTCATCATCCACAAATTTAATTAGAGTTAATGCTTAATCTCAGCAACTACTGGCCAGATTGTCATGAAATCGTTTGGATAATTATGATCAACAGAAAATCATTTTTAATTAGACTTCTTCCACTACAGGAAATGAGTGGAGTACTCTGTCAATTCAGTCCACTGCACTCCAATAATAGTTCTCAGACTCAGGATGGACAGTTTAAAAGATGGATCAAAACCAATGCAGCAGAAATAGAAATATCTCTTTTTATTCCACACATTCATCTTTCTTGTCAAAACATGGCCGCTGCTATACCCACAATACAGTTTGACTGCCAACAGTTTGGTTTGGATGTTCGCTTATGCAAGTTGAAGCTCATATTTTTCTGAGCCTCTAGCTTCAATCAGAGATGAGGAGAGGTCTAGTAAGCTCACTTCTTTCTAACTCCACACCCCCAAACTTGACCCAATCATTGCCGACTTAAGTGATATCACTTGAGGTCATTCATCAGACTTCACACAGCTCTCTCTGGAGCCACAGAAGAGTTTATGCAATTCTTTTACCTATTCAGAAGAACTCCCCGAGAACTGCAAACAGATTTTGATGAGTTATGTCACTGAAGCTTCTCTGTAATGACTCATAACCTGAACTTCAAGAAACCAATAAGGCTTTTGCTGTAGGCCTGTGTGTTTCCACTCTGTTTCAAATACCAGAATGTTTTGGATATACATCACTGAAATGGTGACATACTGATGCAAGCAATTAAAAAGGGGACACTGCGACAAACAGCAATTTTTCTCAGCAGTTTAACAGACGAGCACAGATGTGGGACAGACAACAATGGAGTAAATGTGGCTAATATTGATTTACATATGATGACATTTAAATGTCAGTATATGTTCTATGCTCCTTACTGTCAAAAAAACAGCCACAGCATCCTGCTTCTTGTTTCTCTCCTGAATCAGCGATGGGGAGGTGATGGTGAAATATATTGTGGAGAACAGATTGCAAGATGCAGTGCAATCATTTCTGAACTTCTTCCCCCTTTTTTAATATAAAGCAAAATAGGAAGCATTATGGATCCATGTAAATTGTTTGGTCACACTGCTTTGGTACTTGCTGGAAAAAAATAGCTCACTACTGAGAGCATTACATTTAAATACCTGCCCAACTCCATCTTCATTTGGAAATGTAGTTACACCAGAGTGTACAACCAACACTGTACAGTCTACAGTTTACATGGACAAAGCCATTGCAAGACAATCAATGTGTGTAGGGCAGGAAAGGCAGCAAAACATGCATGTGGAAAACTCTTGCTTGCAGCGCTCATCTAAGTACACATCCCAAGTTGTTAATTAAGGTGTCTGCTGTGTAGCAAATGAGATGTTGCATTCATTACCTCCCCAAGAGTACCTGGAACTTGGATCCTGCCAAAATTCAGGTCCAGGAACAAGCCCTCAGAGCTTGAGGAGTATGGATGTATACACCCGGCTTTCCTCCTCCTTCTTCTGGTCATCCACTGCAGTACTTGGATTTGGTACGTCCTTAGGGATGGAGACAATTAGAACTGAATGGGTGGTGGAATACCTCTGTCCCAGCACCTCATCCATGAGGACCAACCATGGTTTAGTTGCAGCAGAGGGTTTCCCATTCACGCCCTCTCCTGACGCTGGACAGTTGCAATCTTGTCCTATCCTAAATGTCAGCAAATTTTTTTATTCATCTGTATGATTAACACAAATATAATTTCAATTAAAATCACACATACATACTATTTTTTTCTTTTTAATTAAGCCATTATTTGGCCTGCAAGACAGTCACCTTCCCCAGAAGGCGCATTTCCTCCTACAAGAGAAAAGGGAAACATTATCAGTCATGTTAACAGTCTTAAGAAAACTGGAAAGGTGACCCAGCAGGACAAACACAAAATCCCCCAGAAATCATTAACTTGGCCGTTTTTGGGTTAAAAAAAACAAGGTGGCAATCACAGCTTTCATCCGTGCACAATAAAAAACAGAACAACGTTTTAGCCCCATCTACAACTTATTATTATTATGGGCTTTATATAGCATGATGGGTTATTTAACTGTAACCTTAAGTAAGATGGTCAAATGGAGATTTTACAACATGCCTAGCATTACCTTACCTAAACTAGCTGAATTTTTGGCCCTGGTGAAGAGGTGATCATTGTCTTTTCTAAATTTGATGAACTCTACTATCTGTTCCTTACTCTCTGCAACAAAATGAAATGTTAGAGCAAGTTTTGCTTCTCACCACCAAACAAAAACTGCTTATGTTAGCAAACTAACCAAATTCAGGTTAACCATGTAATAAATCCTAACGTTTGCACTGGACTTTTAAAGTGATATTCAACTGTCTGAAAAGCAAGCAGGGTTCACAACCTGTCTACATTTGTTCATCTTGGTCCATTTATGTACGGAATTTGAAGAATAAATTATCTATAAAATCATTGCTTTTCTCTCTGTGTGAAACACTGAAATCTGTGAGGCATATTTTACAGAAAGCATGACTTTGACTGGCTTTGCTCTTCATTAGGATGGTTAAGCTTCCTCCCACTTGCACAAAGTTTTAGCCTTTTTTTGCAGGTTCACCATCCCTTTCATGCTTCTTCAAATACTTAGGTACATTTAAAAGTGTGTGCTAAACCTTTGGCCACTGCCACTGTTTCATTTGAGGAGTCTATATATTTATATACTATTTTTAACACCATATATTTATATTTGTCTCTAGGATGTGGCCCCTGAATTGAGACACAGCTCATTGAGTTTTATGTGTTAAACCCATATTAAACTGTCATGTGTGGGGTGCCCCTATATTTGGTAAGGTGTGCACCCCATGTACTGAGGCTGCCAGTCCTCTGCAGTGGCCGCAGGTTCGACCCTCACCTGCGGTTCATTTGCTGCGTGTCGTCCCCTCTCTCTGCCCTCTTTCCTGTCATATCGTCAGCTGTCTCTGTCACTATAAAGGCAGAATGCCCAAAAATATAATCTTTAAAAAAAAAAAACTGTCATGTGTGCTTGGTTTTGACATTGGCTGTCACGAGACCATTACTGTGTGATGAATATTTTTCTTGATCTTAACTACAATGGTACAATTTGGATTACTCATTAAGAAGCCATTAAATGTCATAAGGCCAAGCTGACGACAGGAGTAGTATGCATACTAAAAAAAGCTTGGTTTTTGACTGTGCTGTTGATGGACACTATTCTCACACTGCAATGAATAAAGTAGATGGGCAAGCTGCTCAAAGCTGAAAAAATGTTTTAAAAAAAATGTGAGTGGTGGTACATCTCCAGAAACATCACAGAAAACAAAAAGCAACAATCACATCCATGGAAAACCTTTGTTATGTCTATCTGTGAAGTTTAATTTATCATTGCAAAGTCACAGTTTGATTGACATGCACAGACCACATATTGCATCATTTCATGTTAGTATAAAATGTGTCAAAATGTTTTTTCTTTTCATGTAGCTACTTACTGCAAAAACGGTGCAATTAGTACATTGTGTATATTGCATACAACTAGTAGCCTATGTATGGAATTGGGACACATAAGAGTCTATAGTCATGCTAGCAGCTCTGTGGATGTACACTGACACAGCAGTACTTTTAGATAAATGCTAACATCAGTATGTCAACATGACAATTACAGTGACTGAAAAAGTTAACAAAAATATATAATGTTAACCACATTCACCATTTTGTTTAGCATGTTAGCATACTAGCATTTTCTAATTAACACTTAACACAAAGTACAGCTGAGGAGGATGAGAATGTCATCAGGTACATTTGATCATAAATGAAAATACTGGAAAATGTCATTTTGATTTGAGAATGGCAAGAGGAAGGAGTTTGCCAAAGCTATCATCCTCAGGGCACATGCCAAACTTTATCCATCCAGCAGCTGTTAAGACATTTCACTAAAAATACAAAGTCAGGGGATGACCAGACCTGTAAGCTTCATCCTGTGGGAAACAATCTAAATGGGTGCTGTGGTTTTAAAAGTGTGGGAACCTCTGGCCTAGGGGGTAGGAGTGAAACATCATAGTAAATAAAAGTGTTTCCTAAACCAGTTCTAGACCTACACCAGTAGTGGATAAAGTTAGAAATGTATTCCTGCCAATGTGATAATATGGCAAACAAACAGGAGCAATAGAGGTCACTGTGAACTAAACCAAAATAAAATGTCTACCCAAACTTTGTGAAATATATTTACACAGTCTGGAGCCTGAGGACAGAATGGGCTGCTGAATCTGATTTGAAATAACTTTGAAATAGAAAAAGTAAGGACTGTGGTCTCTCCACAAATTTGTAAACAACTTAACAAATTCAAAAGTGTAAGGACCCCTGGAAATCAAGGACCCCACTCTGGGAGCTTCTGATATTGGGGACATCCACTGTGTCTGGGTTGCATGCACATCCATACACACTGTGTCTCCCCCTCTTAGCGCTACAAACACACCACGACACCAATTGATTTGTCCCTTCAGGAGAGGAGATAAATCAGCTGGTTTGAACCTGGCAGTGTTGGTCCAAGAGTTTTCCCTCTTGTCCCGTTCTACTTCCAGCACAGAGTCTGTGTTCAAAATGGAAACTCAAGTTAGAAGATATTCTTTCTCTCTGCATCTCCACATGAGCAATCATCCAGTGTGGATTCTGAGAATGAAATGCCACCAATGAAGCAGCAAATTCCATGAAAAATGGAATTCCTAGAAAACCCAGAAACTAAAGAACGTTCTAGGTTGGGACCTTTGATTTGAAGCACTTTGCTCATTTCCTCTGAAAAATAAAATCAATAAAACACTAAATAAACAAAATAAATAATAAACATTAACATGGGCACTCAATGAGAGATTACTTAGTTTTATTGTACTGAAGCTTAAAAAGCAACAAAACTTTCCAGGCTAACATAACATCAATACTACATCTACAACCTTTTCTGCTGCAAAATATATTATTTACAAACAAACAAACAAACAAACAAACAAACAAACAAACAAACAAAAATAGATTGCTGAAATATGGTTTAGGGGAATTGTAATTGCTAACTGGATTTGTTCTGTGGCAGTTTTTTTCCACATCCTTACCCATCATGTCCACTGGACGTGGAACACATAGTCTTGACATACATTTTGTAAACAAATGCATTGTTGAATATTTCTTTCATTTAAACTGTCAATAAATAAAGACACATGAACATTCACAAGTGTTTTCTAGGCCTGCAGAGATGCTCCACCAGCTAAAATGGATTTGGTTGTAATGTTAGCAAAGCAGAGAAAAGAACCTTGAGTGTGACACTAAGCTCATGGTCCCAGTGGGAATTGGCACACTGGCTGGAATGACAGCAGATCATCTCAGAAAACCATGGAAAGTGAGGGTTATACTGCAGAAGGCTTTGTGAGGATACATGGTTGAGTGTCCAAAGAACAGGATTCTGACACCAGAGACCGGGGTTCACACCATGCATCTCATGTTACTGCACGTCTAGGCTGCTAACACACTTGACTATGGTTAGGCAAAATTTGTGGTTTTGTTGAAATATTGAACAAGACTAAGAGTCTACAGCCATGCTAATGCCTCTGCAAGCCTGTACTTAATATTAATGTTAACATACTCACTATGACAATGTCTGCAATGTAATTTTTAACAGATATGTTTACGTGTTCACTGTTTTGTGGCAAATAGCAAATGTTAGTGTGCTAATATGCTACACTAAAACAAAGAACAGGTGAGGCAGAGGGAATGTTATTAGTTATACAGATATTTGCTTTTAAACTTAAGTCCTGGACAAATTAAAATTTAGACCACCAGATGAAAAGCCAGAGGCATGCCAATTCACCTTGAAGGAGAAATGAACAATAGTAAATTTAATGGCAATTCATCCATAGTTGTCGAGATATTTCACTTCGAACCACAAATTTCAGCCTTATGGTGAAATTAGCTAATGGCAGTTGCATGTGAGTGTACAGTTTATTGTAGGAGGCAGGGTTGACAGCCCTATATGAACAAAATACTTTGTGGTTTAATTTTTAGTCACCACCTCATTCTTAAGTGGTCAAAGCTGTCAGTGTTATGATGCAATTAATTTTTACTGCACTACATTCTTATGAAAATACCTTGAAATAAACAGCTTTCTTCCTTGGGGATATTGAAAGGCAAAACATCAAAGGAGTGTGATGCACTGAAGGTGAGCGCACTGCTAGCGTTGAATAATACAGCTATAAGGATCAAAATTTAATGCATCTCCTACTCATCAAAACTCATTTGTGATTTAAAGCACTTCTCCAGGAGTGAAAACAGCCTAATTTCAGAACGAAGATCATGCCCAGATTGCCTGAAAGAAGAGTCAGAGTAGGTTTGAGCTGTTTTGTGTGACAGAACAAAGATAACATATTCTGCCTATTTTAATATCTCTTTGAAATAAATTAAACCTTTTAAGCATGGGGGTTTATTGATGCAGAACTTTTTGCCCGCTAAATCAGTGCTTATTTGATCTTACATAGAGGAGTTATCACCCTCATACTGGCTCTGCTCACTTCTAACAAGTACACAAGTACATGAAACTCGTCATCTCAACATTTTGAGCCATGTTGATGCTGTAATCCAATTAGCAAAGTCATGTTTGTAGATTATGTGGACTCATTTTAGACTTTCAAACCGTGTTAGTTTGCAGATACACACTGCATGAAAGGACCATAAAGATAATCAACATTCTCATAATGTGGTATTTTGACCCCCCAGTGTGTCTCAAGAAAACATTGTGTTTAATTATTCAAGGCAAGGCAAATTTATTTGTATAGCACAATTCATACACTAGGCAATTCAAAGTGCTTTACAGAAGCATAAAAATACATTAAAATCATACATTTCAAAGAAAGAAAGAAAGAAAGAAAGAAAGAAAGAAAGAAAGAGATAAGAAGAGAATAGAGAAATAAAAATAAAATACAATTAAAGGAAAATTAAAAACAGAAGCCAGAGAACATAATGCTCTCGTGTTGTCTTTTGTGTCAGGTTTCAGATTAAAAAAAAAAGTTATAGACACAGAGAGAGCTTCAGTTAGTGTTTTGTACTGTATTACTGCATTGGCTCAAATATAAGACAACTCCTTTTTCTAACATGTCTTTCTGGAAAAAGACCATTTGAATATAAGAAACACTGTTGGGAAGACACTGAGTCACTATTAATCCAAAAATAAGATACCTGTCATCCTCAACGCCATGCCTTTTCTCATAAAATGCCAAGTGCTCAATGAATCCAACATAAATCTCTGATTCGTATATCTTCTTCAAGTATATTTTCAACAGAGCAGCTTATTTTTACCCGTTCACCAGACACATACTCTCACATTCTCCTTGCAGACTCATTTGGAAGCAGCTGAAATGTTGAACGAGGCTCAACTTTTGCTGCAACTCAGTGTGAGATCACCTGGGAACCTCAAACTGCTGATATGATTACAGTGAATGTTTTACAACCAAAGACTGTGCAGGATATTTTAGATAATCTGTCCCCAACCAAAGGTGTACATTAAGCTTTGATGAAGTGTCTGGAACAGAATGAACTGGATATTGGACACATGACAGCCTATACATCAGATAATGCCAATGTCTGTTTACCTCTAATTGAGCAGTGTCACATTCCGAAAGTGCCCAGCTCACATAGCTCGTAACACCTGCAAGCACATCTGCGATCAGCTGTCAGTGGATATTGAGTCAACTGTTCTAAAGATCTACAGCCACCTCTCATTATCTGCTTCCCAAAGAGAGGAACTGCCTGTATTTTTTTAATTTATTGACAAAAGCGGTGTGGAATTCTGCACAGTATTTGCAAACGATGGCTATCTCTCCATCTAGCTGTTGAACATCTCCTGCAAATCTGGTGATCTCTTACTTTATTGTTCAGGACCGTTGGGGAGACCTGTCCTGTGGGACTGAAGAGGATTTTGAGGATGAAGAAAAAATTGGAGCTAAACAAAAGTTCTGTATCACAGATGTTCAAGAGGAAGTCTGAAAATTTAAAATGAAGATGTTTCAGAGGAAATGGGACAGCTTTTTTGGACACAACACCAAGCAGTTGATGGACAAACAAGAGTCAGCACTAAAGTTCTATGACTCTATCATTGCATACATTGACAGGTGGTTTGATTTCTCACCACAAAATGTAGTGGTGAAACTCAAACCAATCAGCTTCTATGAGGAGCTCTCCTTTGTTGACCTTGAGCATGTGGTGGCTGTTCTCAAAATGACAGAGACAGTCAACATGGACCGACTCTATGAAGAGTTTGTGCTAGGGACAAAATAAAGAAAGCTGGACAGGATAATACAAAAGCCACAAGCAACAAGTGGATGGCGTTTTTTCAGAACATAGGGAACGCCAACCTGATCAACATGTTCAGGATCATCTCATTTGTAGAGAGGACTTTCTCTCTGATGACCATGAAATGTTCATACTCAAGAAACAGATGCAGCACAGAGCTGATATATGAACTCCAGATGTCTGTGAAGTGCGACTTGTCATGTAAGGACTTCTCCGCGGCTGTGCAAAAGGACAAAGAGACTGCTTGAATCTGTCAAGGGCAGCAAAAAATATCCATGGAAAAAGCAGACTTGGTGAGTCATGCCCTTTCTTTCCTCTTGCATTTGAAATGTTGGTTTGCTGTTTGTGTACTAAATTTCCAAGTTGTGACTTCTCTTATCATTTATTTTGAGGTTTATTCACATAAACATATATAATGCACTTCAAGTAAAGCTATAGACTGAATGGATTATACAATTTTTTTTTCCCTCTCCAATCGAATAAGAATTTAATACACTGTATATCTAGGTTGCATCTTCTGAGAGTCTGATTTCTCTGCAAAACTACAGCATAAGCTGTTGGTACCTCCAGTTTGTCACTTGTAGGATTACCAAGAAGAACATGCCTTTTTCTAACCTGCAGTACAAGAGTAACAAGTGTTTTGACAGAGAAAGGGATGGAGATGAAAAGCTATATTAGACAAATTGCTCCAAAGGGGGGACTGTGTTTAATGGTACCTGTTGTAACACAAACTGCATTATGACATGTATTGCCAAGGTCTGACTGTTGAGAATGGATCTTTACTTTGACAGTAAGAGATTAGCTATCATTATGATAAATGACTCAAAACAATACACTACATATTCACACAACATCGTACACAAACCACCATTTGTCCCTTATTTGGTGTTGAGAGAGTTGGCAACCCTAAAAAAAAGCACAACAACCACTTTAAAATGTAATATTCTATGTTTTGTATTCTGTTTTATGTTCTGACCAATGCAGTAATTTAGATTTATAGTTGTGGTCAAATGATGAATGTCAGTCCATTATTGAAGCTTGTTTTTGTTTTGTTTTTGATCACCAACTGTCACAGGCCTGTCTGGCTTTGTTGATTTCTGGGTTTTTGTTGTGTTTCCCTCCAATACCTGCTCTGCATTAGCCTCATTTGCCCTGCCCTGTTCCCAGTGTTTTCTCCAGCCTATCAGCTCCTTCCCTCACTCCCCTCACCAGATCCTCTCTGGCTACGTTTACACATAGCAGGGTATTTGGAAAACTGATATTTTAGCCCCTCCGTTTTCAAAAATAACATCGTTGTCGTTAACATGAACCCGGATAAATACACCATCAAGCACCATCATAACTATGCCAAATCTGTGGGCACGAGTGTAAACATAGGTCGCTCACATGATGTTAAGTATTTTCAGTAGCATGTTGTAATATTTCGGAACCTAAAACGCCGTTTAACCCAGTTAACACGCCAACAGGCGTGAAAAAACTGTTTGCATGTAAACAAGAGGCCAAACTGCATGAAAACACAATCGTTTTCCTTAAGTCTAAACGTAGCCTCTGTCCATCTCTCCACCTGCACCTCATCTCCTCATTAGTTTAGTTTGTATTTAAGTCCAGTTGCCATTTCGGTATTTGTCAAGTCACCACCCAGTTTGCCTGCTCTTGTGTTTCAGTTTTTGTTATTTCCAATGAAGAGTTCAGAATCTGTCATCACCTGCACCTGGGTCCACCTGCTCCACTCTCATCGTGACACCTACTTGGGAGAAAAATATCTTGGTCTCTAGATAACCAGTTCACTGCCCTCATCACATGGTTCCCAACCTTGTTGGTCTGCCATTTGGTGCAGGGCAGTTTGTGTACAGGTTTTTGTCATAGTAGCTCTTAAAGCAACCTGGAATTATTCTATTGTCATGCAAACATTGTCACATGTTGGTCAAGTCTCCTGTATGTAAAACATAATAATTAAAAACAAATATATATTCCTACACTAACATGTACCACAATCTAATCTAATTCACAAGCAACAGATTAATTCTCAGATACATAAAGAATGTGAATGAGTTTTATGTGCATAACATGTGCTTCACTTCAAGATCTGTCCACATTAATAATCTATTCCAATAGATTAATAATCTATTCCACTTCAGCACATATTTTCTCAGTCCTGTCCTTGGAGCTGAAAGAAATTTGTATGATGCCACAGGAAAAGAGGGCTGACTTGGGGTCCTCCAGATTCTCATTATATGTTGCTTTCCCATACTGGTCTGAATAAAGTCTTTCACTCCACAGTGTGTGGATCATTGAGAACATACAGCCTCAGGCAGAGCTCAAACTTGAACCAGGTAATATTTTTTTAGATGTTCATGAACCTGTAGCCAATTGCTCTGAAGTGTGGGACATTATCAGAGTAGGTGAATAAGAGTGTTCTCAGAGCTGAAGCACTTCAAACATTCAGCGTTGTTCCTGTTTAAGCCTAAGCAGTCTAGAGGGGTCCAATAAAAGCATCTTAAATTGGATTAATTTATTTATGATATCTCTTAATACCCTCATAATGTTTTCACATATATGATCTCACTCTTTCTCTGTAATATCAGTGCTCAAATCTGCTGTCTAAGTCAACTCCAGAGCATAAACACAATAGCTTTCTGCGGGGAAATCTCTGCATAATAAATAAACGCCTCATGCCTGATTACCTTTGTACTCTGACAGATAAGTTCAGACTTTTGTGGTGGGATTCTTTTCCCTGTAACATCAACTGACAGGTGTCTGAGTTTCAAATACTTTCAGAAAATACAGACTACAACAGACCCACTAACAGATTATATTCATTAATTAACCTCTGAAATGACTTCAGATTTAGCTCAGTCATGTACGTCTACTATTGTTAGAATTCTGCAAATCCGTAAACAGCGTTTACCAATTCAGAACTTTGGGTTTGGGTTCCAAATACAGGATTCAGAGCCAAGATAAACATTTACATGTTAAGCCTAAGAGACATTCTTCAGTATGTTGTAGAGGTTGGCTATGAGTTGGAATAAAAGTCTGCATTCAATCTCAAACCAGGGAGGGGCCCTTTCAGGTGATAGTGTCCACTGAGCTATGTAGTTCAGGACGAATGCATAAATGATCAATACTAGTTTATGGTTACCCATACAGTCCTTACTGGTTGGCACTTGAAGCTTTTCTACCTTCATACTTGGATTTTTATTGTTCCATAAAACCTTTCTGCAAATATAAACGAAGATTTTGAAGTACATATGAGATCTGGCACTGAAACCAGTAATGCACTGGCCACTGAAACGCCCTACTTGAAATTAAGTTTTGGACAGTGTGAGGTCAGTGGAAGGGACTCTGATTTAGACCAATTAACCTTATACCTGGATAGCTTGGAGAACGACTCCATATTGCCCAAAACAACAAAATAAATAACAAAAACAACAAACAATATGTCATCAGTGTAGAACATAAGCTTATGTGCAGATTCATCCATTCTAATTTCCTGAATATTTGGGTTCTTTCAGACAGCTGCTGCAAGAGGTGTGAGAGCTAGACACAGGGGCCTTGGTGACAGCTCTTGCAACACATTTATTATTGTCATATTTAGTTTGTTAGAAGGATGCAAAGCAAATGAAATGTTTATGGCACGACTCAGATTGTGACTTTCTTTGATTCAGTTTCAATGTTTTTCTCTGCACAATAGTCCAACTGGCAAGTTTTCGGTGAAGGTAATGTCTGCCTGTGTGGGTGTGTGATTATCTTCCAATTTTCTCAAAAATCAGCATCAACACGTGGCTTCAGCACAAACACACACACACACACACATTGTGGATTTCCATGGCCCTGTATGTCATTCAGAGCTATGCAGGCATTTCAGATGTGCTCAACAAGGGAGAAGGCTGTTTGATAATGGTGCACCAGAGAACAGCGTGAGACAAATGAAATGAAAACAATGAAAGGCATACAGTTCATTTCCCTGTGTTTATTCGCAGTAGGCCAAGGTATATGTAACATATTGAGACACCTGCTGAGTCAGTGCTGGAGGGTGGGGGGTCATAAATTATGGAATGAGACCTTGAAACACAGTGTGATGCATTTGAAAACACTGCACCTAACAGCAGAGTATGAGGCAAGGGATGTGCATACTGATGACACAAACACCGTGTCAGTGCCATGTACAACAAGCTGATGATGCCTGTGACTCACTCCAACTAGACATGCCTTCACCTCAGAGCACAGAACTACAAAATACATGTTGAGATTCTAAAGAATGTATGATATTTGGTGATTTTCTCCCAAGGATTTAATTATTATTTAAATGCCTGTCCAGCTAAAAATGCTACTGAACCATTAAACACTACTATTGTATGGTGACCTGTGTTTGTCAGAGGGCCTGCATCTTCAATCTTAACTTCTTACAAACAAATCCAATGTTTCCATTTCCACATTCATTGAGACTGATGTGTACAGTAAAAGCACTTGATACTAACTCAACACAGCATGTGTATTGCAGTGAATGACAGACTTCCAGAAAGCAGAACAAAAACAAAGGATGGCGTGGTGTGAAGTGGTGTGTGTGATACTGGCTTTCTTGTGTCCAGAAAAGCCCAAAAACAGACAGAAAAAAAAGGTTATAGTCATGACCTTTCCCCTGCTTGAGGGCGCCACCTCACTGCACCGTCATTCATCTTTCACTTCTTCGTGTTTACAGTTGTGTGTGGAGGAGCTCTGTGCTCTTATTCATGTCATGACGTGGAATTTGTCATCCTAGGCAAGAGGAGGCAAGAAATTGCATTAAAATGCTAGTCTTTCTGTTGGGATGTCATGAGGCATTCAAGATGCGGCGTCCACCATGGGAGAAAATGATCAATTGTTTTGCTATTTCATTCTGGATGCCTTGCATCTGTTGGGTTGGGCTATTATCCGCTGATATTGTGCAGTTTGAACCCAGTGTAATGCACTCTGCTGTCTGCTCAGTTTTCCCTGCTACATACTCACTCTTCTGTCCTTTCAGATCCAGCCACTCCCTCCTGCTCTGCAGGAACTGCTTTCCTGCTATCCCCCATTACCTGGCCACCCCCGCCCACCTTCACATCCCTTCTCACTTTCCATCATCCGCCCTGCAGTATGTACAGTGCACAGTGTACTGGCCTGTTTCCACGCATTATTTGCTGAACTGTCTATTGTGCTAACGCCTTTTTAGTCTTTTGTTCTGCCTGCTTGACCTAACCTGCATGACCCCTGCCTGACCTTTAGACTTCTGATCTTCTGCCTGACCCTGTTTTGGATAAGTTGGTCTGTTTTGACCTGCCTGCCTGGTATTGACCTTTGCCTGTTTTTGACCATGAATAAACATGAACTCCTACCTAACCCTCTTGTCTCTGAGTTAGGCAACTGGGTTCAAATCTGGTTATCCACTGAGCCTTTACACACAAACTATAAACAATTAATGAGAGATGCTACACACTGTTAGTGTGATAATATACTAAATATAGTGATTAAACACTCTAGAATAATAACTTCTCCATTACCAAACACAATGTATCAGAGTCTGTTTGTCGAATGAACACATCCACTCAGTCAGGTGACCTCTGACCTGTGAATCTGCCAGAGCCAGCTGCTGCTGGAAATTTCATTGTTCAGACTTCAATAGAAGTGAATGAGAGACAGAGCAATTATTGTGTACTGGAAACCTTACTGTGGTCACACTGTAGAGATTGGATTGTGACTGGACTGGGCAGACAAACTCCAGAGTTGTGATCAGATCTCAGCCAGGTGTCAGTGCAGTCACGTTCCAGTCACAATACACCTGCATATTTAGGATTAGTAACCATGCCCACATAGGTTGTCACATTAATGTCAGGTGCATATGGGTTTTCAGGAAGAGTTGAAATTAGCAAATGTTACCAAAAATAGCTTTTGGCCATTGGCCAAAACTAAGGAGCAGGACACATGTGACTGTCACAGCACAGTACCATTTCTCATAGGCCATCCACGTACAAACAACACAAAGCTGCTACAAAATAACCACACAGACCTCTGAACGCATCAGTCTGGTCCATTATAACTCAGAATTCTGCTTGTTTATTTGGGAGATGTCAGATTACCAGAGCTCATTAAGCCTGTGTGTCACAACTTCCGTTTCACCTTAAAAAAAACATTCAGCTGTTCATGTTTTATTCTTGAAATGCATTACAAAACAAACTCTGCTGTGTCACATTTTAAGATATGATGTGACCAAATGCAATGTAAGATACGGTGGAATTATGACTGAAGTAGCATTGGACAGATGCGATCAATTAATGGCTTTCCCAGACTATTTTTTATTATTTGTTTCCATCAAAAAACTGTTGAAAGACACACCATCTGCCTCTGGCTGCAGATTTGTGGTGCTGTGTGCTCACGTCGTATCACTTCACATCCACACATGATTTCCTGTAGAAGCTGATTCTTCATTTATTGAGCTGAGTCGTCATGTGTCTCTGCAATTGACTCAGCTGCTTCAGAGCAATGAGACCAGTGATGTGATTGGCTGATAGTGTATTTATTGATCATCGCACCTTCCACTTCACCAACCTCTTTTGCTCTTTGTACTGCTGCACGTGAATGAACCAAAATAACAGGTGCAAATCAATACCGTTTTCACACAGTCATCCTGTGACTGGACTGGACTTCATGGACTCTTTTAGGGATGACTGAATACAGCAGTTACACTGTAGATGGATTTGTAGTACATTGCTAGCCTAGCAACAAAAACACTATGGGCTCTATTTTTGTCCCCGCCGCTGGCGGGGCGCAGGATGCGCACCCCATGCAGTGGTATTTTTGTGCAGCGCAGGCGGGCGCGCAGCGCACTTGGTATTTTGGTAAATGGAGGCGCACAGAGGTACGCCAGGATGGGTGTTGCGGCGCAGTGGGGGGGGGTGTCTGCAGGATCAGCCAGCAGATTTGGATTTTAGGTCCATATTGGTCCACACCGGCGGTGTAAAAGTGCACTGAAAGCTCGCCACCCCAGACCTGGTCAACTCTGTGCGCCAGCAGTGCACCGCTGGGCAAGTGGATTTTCGTAAACCGGCGGAGTCGTGCGCCCACGTCACCAATACCTCACAGGCAGGTTTCCACAGTGTCTGGCATTTCACTGCGATCAATAATTAGCAACAGCCACGACTCAATGCAACTATCTGAGTCAGCACATACAGTCAGACCTAAATTTATATATTTTGATCAGGTGAAACAGGGATGCAAACTAATCAATTAACATCGCTATGCCAACCAGAAACAGTCGTGGTATCCTACAGAGCATATATACTGCATCTATCTCAGAGCACTGGAGAGACAGAGAGAGACAGACACACGGAAAAAACGTAAGTGATGATCGTTGTCCGCTATTACCCACGTCATTTCATTCCAAATACAAATGTTATCATTGTAATGGTTAGCGTTATCTACAACGATACTCTACTACATCATTGCTTTGAGGAGGATGAGGAGGAGGAGGCCAAGGATTTACCATCTAAGGACCTCATATTTAGACATGAGTGAGCAGGAGTGCAGTTGGGCCACGAGAATAACGCCTTCAACACTGTAGGCTATGCAATTTTCTTTAATCATCTACTGTTTTGCATGTCACAAGAACAAACTACACCTGCCAAGGGAGGCCGTCGACGTGGTAGCGCGCATCATGGCCTCCGATGCACGCCCCGGCTGCACTCTCCCGGTCGCAGTAAGGGTGACAATGGCTCTGACCTTCTTCGTCACCGGGTCTTTTCAACATACCGTGGCCTCGGTGGTGGGGATCAGTCAGTCCGCTATCTACTCGGCTATACATGCAGTTTCCTCCAGTCCAGTCCGACATGCAAATGAGCACATCATTTTCCCTGCAACACCTGAGAGCCAGCTGGAAACTAAGAGAGGGTTCTTGTTGAAATTTGGATTCCCCGGGGTCCTGGGAGCAATTGACTGCACTCATGCGCAGTTGCGCGCCCCAGAGACCCAAGCCCACATTTATGTGAACCAAAGGGGGGTCCATTCCATCAATATCCAGGTGATCTGTGACTCAAATTGCCTGGTGACAAACGTGTATGCCAATTTCCCCGGGTCGGCACATGACTTGTTCCTCCTGGCGAATTCTAGCATCCTTACAGTCTTTCAGGGGGACACCCCTCTGGATGGGTGGCTGCTAGGTGATAACGGCTATCCACTGAAAACATGGTTGATGATCCATATATATCACACCTTTAACAAGACGGCAGCGTGGAGAAGTTTGGGCGTCGGACAGTTCCTGTGCGGGCTCAGTCATCCTCGAAACTTGCCATGCGCCTTGCCAGCGGTGTTTTTAAAGATGAGGCGAGGAACTGGTGTGATTGGTGAAGATTGGACTCGGCTGTGTCAAACCCACTCCACACCTTCTCCCCTTCCTCCTATCGAGTTGCGCCACAAGTCTGCACCGCTGACTTTACGCTGCGCCTCCACTGCGCCAGCGGCGGAAATAAAAATAGAGCCCCCTAAGTAATGCATTAATACAACATGTAAAGTATTCACACACATACACAGTAATAGACTAGTAAAAGGGCTTCTCTATAACACAAGAGTTAGCAGTTGCTCCATTCAGACATCTGCTCCTTTGAATGTGGAACTGTTGAGTCTTCAATGACCTGATTTATGACTACTCAGGTCATAAATCAGTTTATACAGTTACATTGCAGAGACGTTCCTTCCTTTCATGGAAAAAAATGCAAGGCCCCACAGTTTAAATCATTTATTTTTTGTTTTTAGTGTAACAGCTTCTATAAGAATATGTAAAGGCTCAGTAAAAAAAAAAAAAACAGCTTTGAATCCAAAAGCATGAGACCAGTCAAATGAAATAAAAAGGATCAGTGTAAGTCAATGCAATGTCCCTTTCTGTGATGACAACGAGTTTGTGTGTCTCTGTGAGAGTGTGTGTCTCTGTGGGAGTGTGTGTCTAGTTGGTTAAGGTCAGGGGGAAGATAGCTGATTTGGGAGGTTGTCAGCTGGGGTACTGTCGCCCACCTGGTCAGCTTTGGCTCTCCAGGCTTTATAGAAGGGATTATGTCCAACAGGGTGTCCATTATCTGGAATTAATTGATAACAGAGGTGCCAGAACAGGAGTCAGGATTTCACCCTTACACCCATTTATCAGGGGCTCATCTGATGGATATGTTTCCTGCAGCTGTTGAGGTTCAAGTGCCCATTTTGTGCAAAGGACCTTCTCTCTTGAGGCAGCAAACGAGCAACCATCAGACTGAAGCATGTCTGGATCATGCATACTATACATATATACTACCAAGTACAAATGCAGCTATTTGTTACTGACAACCCTTATGTGATTTATCCTTTGGACTGAAGGGAAAGTACTTAACCTTTTGTGGAATGTATGATACAATTTTTTGGCAATGAATTGGAATGTGCTAGAGACTTTTTGTTTTGTTTTGTTTTGTTTTGTTTTGTTTTGTTTTGTTTTGTTTTGTTTTGTTTTGTTTTGTTTTGTTTTTAAATGTATCATTCCAGACCTGTGTGTCAAATACTTTTCTGCTCCAAACCCAGCAGCTGCATTTGCTAATCATGGTCAACAGTGGTGCTATGGTCGTGAGCCAGAAGTAGAGAATATGTTAGTTTGTACATCCGGTTTTTGGTTAGTTAAAAAATTTCATCAGACTTTCCTTCACATGAAAAGTAGCCAATTCACAAAAAAACCCTCAAAAACTAATCAGTGGTGAGATTTGAGATGGTATTAATGGCACTGGTTTTTAGGTTTACAGCAAATTGCTATTTCTATGGCCAATACAACACTTCCCAGTGTTCAAAATGTGTCACAAACAACAAGAACTGTGGGGAAAAAAGGTTTATTTTTAATTAAATGAATTCAGTTCAAATGCAAAATAAGCTGATGTTGAATGACCACACATTACTGTATGATGACATGATCACATTTAGAATGAGTTATGCGACCACATGTGCAATGAGTCACATGACCATATTTGTAATGACTTTCATGACCACACCTGGAGGGAGTTACATGATCACATCTGGAATGAACTACATGGCCACATCTGGGATGAGTTACATGACCACATTGGGAATTAATTTGCATGACCACATCTGGAATGCGTTACATGACCACATCTGGAATGAATTTGCATGACCATATCTCTACTGAGTTACATGAACACATCTGTAATCTGTAATGAGGAGCATGCCAACATCAGGAATGAGTTACATGACACCATATCTGGAATGAGTTGCATAACAACATCTGTAATGACTCACACAACGACAACTGTATTATCCGATACTGATGGTCAGTTATATGACCTTACATCTTTTGCAGGATCAGTTAAAGTGTAAAATGGATTCAGGGACATTTGCAAGAGCACAGCACACAATTTTGTAAAAAGGTATTTCACATCATTTTTCCTGTCAATGTCAGTGAAACCTTGGGGGACAGTGGTTTGCAAAACAGTATATTTTTGACAGAGCACTCCAGTGACTCTTTCAGTATGTATCCTAAGAGATGCTAAGCATCTGGTGTTGTCCTAGTCAACAGGATCTGTTTCTGCTTGCCATGAGTGAATGCAGTAATTTTTCATTCAGCTTGGTAAGAATGGATGGACTCTCTGACATTGAAACTTTTGTCAGAACTAAGTCCCTTGGTAGCAAATGAGATTGGAAAAAAAAAAAAAAAAAACTGACTTTAGTCTGTGATGAGCCCATTACTTGTGCAGCCTCCCCATCCACTGATAATGAAACAAATGGCAATTAAATATTTCATTGTATGGTGTGACTTGTATGTTGGGTAACATTCAGCATTGGATAATAAGTTACTTGGTTTGCTAAATATTTCGACACAGTCACTGATGCTGCTTTGGCAAAGTTACTTGTAATTCAAAGCATATGGAGAGATTTTCTTAATGATTCCCGGTCCAGCAATATAAGTAGACTTGGCACCAATCTACAATACATTACACTAATACAGTGTTTGAAACAGTGGTTGAATCAATGCCAAAGTAATAAGCCAAAAAGTCAAAAGACAAATCCATTCAAAGCATAATTAAAGCTATTTATACTGCTGAAATGACATTAAGCCACACTTAAGTTTGAGATACAAAATGAAAATCCGCCAACAGAAGTGAATATGTTGGTAAAATAGTCAGAAGATAACCCTTGTTATCATTGCTTTTTACACTCATCTCATTCAGTCCAGTTCCACTAGCGGAGCTCCACAAGGAGCTCTTCATATGTTAGTGTCTCTTCTCACATGATGCGAGAACATCAGACCAGAATATCTATAGATAGATAGGTAGATAGATAGATAGAACATCAACATCAATCAATTTAGAACAAATGCCTTGCAATTGGCCCATCGCAAATGTTTTATGTAATACACTGAAGATTCTGTACAGTTTCATTACACTATGTGTGGTACTAAGGAAAAACTTGCTTTAAAAGAAAGTTTTTCCTGTCATCCATTCAAAATTGTCATTGCTTACTTAAGTGTACAGCATTGCATAGCTCCAAGACTTTATGAACAATGCCCTCTTCCATTCACACACCAATACCAAAAGGTTATTAATCACTGTAAGCTCATATGGGTCAAGTTGTGAAGTAAAGCAGTAGATATAAGGCCACAGAAAGACCCTGAAACCACCATTTTATGTTATATTGTATAATTTTAGTGTTTTGGAGTCTTATTGTTAAGGAGTCTAGAGTTGCTGAAAGAAAGGAGCTGGGAATCAGGAGTAGATACAGTCTGTTAAGTAGTAAAATATTATTACAGGGAGTAGTGAATTATGCTTTGTCAAAGCTGCATTAAGGTCCCAGCTAAAGCCAGGAACACGCTGCATGATTTAAAGACAGATCATTACCCTGATTTTGCCAAGTGAACTGATTTTTAAGATGGAGTGTCTACACTGGTCTGTGTAAAACACAGCACATGATTTTGTGTGTGTCGCTGTTACTGCCAACTGAGCCTCAGTCCAGCCAGCAGTTTTAAAACTACATATGGCTATTTCCAGGGAAAGAGAAGGGGAAAGTGAAAAAAAGAAGGCTTTGGAACAGGAGGAGATGAGGACATGTAAGGAAGAAAAAATGGGAGGAGAAGGCAGAGGTAGAGGGACAGTAGAGAAGAGAAAGTAAGTTGCTTGTCCGATGGACTGAGGGAGAGAAAAGTGAAAAACATGGAAGATGTATACAGACACACTGCCAAAAGTGACAACCATAGCACGAACCTTTATTTTGTATCCAGATTTATGAACACCAGGAGGGCTCCACTCAAATTATCACAGCGGCAGATAACTGCTGCACCATTTCTCCGTTGATTTGACACACGTAAGGCTCACGCTTGCACTGTAATTAACACAGCCATCAAAAGTCTGATTTTACAACAGAAAAGTGGAGAGCAGGATTGTCTCAAGAGTATAACAACAAAAAAGTGAGATGGAAACAGGCAGGAGAGATAAATAAAAAAGCAGCAGGTGGAGATGGGGAGGAGAGAGGGATATAAATAAGTTGAAAGGAAAGTGTGAGAGGAGGTGAGAGTGGATTGATTGTTGCCCTGCAGCTCAGGAAACAATCATGGAGCAGCAGCGTTCATGACCTCCTGCAGAAGGCTTTATTACTCAGTGTTATCTGCTGTTGAGAGGACCCCACCACCCCCACCCCGACTCCCATGCTGCTGCTGCTGAAGCCGCTCTGTACATCTCTACAGACCAGTCTGCTGAGATGTCGTTCCACTGCTTTTGGCTGAAAGTTTTAATTTACTTAAAAAGGTCAAAGGTTCAGGAGAGGTATTTGTTGTAATGTTGGTTGTGATGCCTGTAGTCCAGGAATCAGTTGGGTAGTGCTGAAAAGTTCTTAATATAAAGAAATCCTATGAATATTGGATACAGCTTTGTTTCTACCCCCAGTTAATACAGTCAATATAAAAGACATATAATTTACTCTTCCATTTACCTTTTACTGTTTCTTTTTCATGCAAACACGGTGTGGTTCTAGAGATGGTGGTCAGTCCATCTGAACAACTACAGAAATTGAATGTCGTGAAATTTTATACACAAATTTATATTTCATGGTCACCAGATGAGGAAACCCTCTGACTTTGGCAATCATGTAATTTACCCTCCTGCTCCAGCGGCAGGTCAAAGTGAAATGTCTCCACGTTAACTGGTTGAAAGTTTGTCAAACCATTCATGTTCCCTTCAGGACGAGCTGTTATGACTTTCGTGGTAACTTAACTTTTCATCTAGTGCCATCATCAGGTTAACATTTGGATTTGTCCAATAGTTTTGTTGATGGCCACACACCAGCTATAATGACATCCCCATCACCCTCACCTGCTTGTACTTGTCAAATCTTTTATTTTAATACTTAGACTTTATTAGATCCTCTTTTTGGACAACAAACAAAAGCACAGCACATCAATATCCCTGCCAGGCACAATGAAATCCACAACATCTAGAAAACAAATATATAACCACTTATCTTATTCCAACAAATGTATTATCCATTTTGTCCGTCTTGTGATGTCTTAGTTATTTCTCAGTCTCAGTTGGAAAGTCGGTCTTTCCATCTCATGAATCTCTTTAATGACTTCTCCGGGAGGCAGGTCGCTTTGTGACCATTTATGAGTGATTGCATTTTTAGCTGCCCCAGTCAATATTTTTAAGAGATATGTACTTGGTTTACCCATTAGCCAAGGTTTTTGGCAGGCCTGACCCCCCACGACTATGAAACATTGACCTGAGCAAGGCCAAGTCCACCTCAGCTCCAATTTGGGTCAAACGTCAGTTGCAATGGGGCCTAGGTCTTGAATAAGACCACTCAAAATGCAGCAAATCCATGACTTTATTGATACATCATCATAGATAGTTTGGAATGAGCCTATTACACATAGCAATAGGTTTGTTTGCTTTCCAAAATGACCCATAGTAGCAATATCTGATCTGCTGCCTTCCATAATATATATGGTCATTAAAAAATCATTCAAACCACTTTTATGGCATCTGCTATAACTATGGCTGATGTTTAGTTATGTTTAGGCACAAAAAGTCTGAGGTGGTTAAGTGAAATCAGTGTTCACTCAGTGTAGGAAATGAGTCATGAACAATGGTCTACTGCGTGGAAGTCACGCACTTTGCTGATGTTCCACCCTGACATGCTCACCAGGATTTGCTGGGCTATGAAAATGTTCTGTTTCTGTTCCTGAAAGACAACAGTCATAAATGACATGGCCTCAAGAGGTCATTGTCAGTTAAATGTTAACATAGGTGTAGATATAAGTGATATTCAGTGGCGGCTGATCAATAGAAGGCGCTAGGGCGCCGTCCCTCCCGTGAAATATTGACTCTTTTACATATCTACCAAGATCAACCATGAATCAATCAAACCTAACAAATACGAAATAAATAAACAAAAATACATCGCGTTTTTACTTGTGCAACGGTGTAGGGGTACCCGCCACAATGCCAGCAACATCCAACTTTACGTTAGACTTGCGATTTGCCATTCGATATAAAGCCCTCCTCCAGGTCAAGGGCGCCAGTAATACTGGAAACTTTTTTATCCTTTACAAGCAGAGACAGCTTTTCATTGGCACATGAAAATTCGCCTCTAGTTCGCACCTCTGTGCGCCCAGACCAATGGCATTGTTTTCCAATTTTTTAATCTTAGTGTGATTGGACAATTCATCGCATCAATCACATGATTCACGTCCATCAGCAAGCATTCACGCCACAGCTGTAACTACTTCCAGAGAAGAGAAAAGATGGCTAGCGGAGACAGTGAAGGAAGGATGGCGACTGTGGTGAAGGAAAACTTGGTTGTTTCTCTACGTGAAACTCCATTTTTTTGTTGGTCGGATGTGGACAAGAAAAGGGTGAAGGAATACTGTCCGTATTTAAACATTACGCAGCAGACTACTGATCGTGGGAGGACATACACACGGAGCTTCTCCTCAAATATGTATGCTGCAAGACTGACATGGCTAGCAACTGCAACATTAGCGATGCTTTCCATGGAGAGAGAACTTGTCAGGAACATGCCTGATTTCAATGAGAGGGTAACTGATCACTTTGCCTGTTTGAAAGAGAGGCGAGCAAAATTTCAGTACAAGTGATGACTGAGTGTGTTATTAAATGGTGAGTTGTGTTATGTTGTACTATCCAAAAGTTGAATTGTAAATAGTTGTATTGATTGCATATTGCCAGCCAAATACTGTATATACTGAATATGTTGTGGAAAGATTTGATTAATTACAGTTTTGATGATAGTATAATTTGATTTGATTTGATTATTGCTATGGCATCCATGGTGCCTATAAATTGTAGACTGTGCTAAACAGTGATTTAATGGGCAAACTGGTAGATGACATTGTACCTGTTGATGGCCACGGTGGAAGTGTTTCATTGTGGAACCTAATTTATTGTATTTGAGACATTAAACTTGATATAGCTATTCAAAAATACTGTACAGTATGTACAATTCATGTCTGGTGTTCCCATCCAGTGGTTGCACAGGAAAAACAAATTAAACAACACAGTGTAACACTGTAAAGTTAGCTATCTGACTTTTATTATTATTTTACTCTTTGAACGGGTCATCTTAGCCATCATCACAACAGTTGCCCCCCTGAGAAATTTGTAAGGAGCCACCACTGGTGATATTTGAACTACTCTTTCTTCCATTTTGCTCATGAGGTTAAAGAGTCAGCAGGGTTGGACATTAAATTCATCTGTAAGACAGCCAGTCCCACCAAATTTCAGCGCAGACATACTGCAAATAAATACAATTCCAAGACAGGTAAGACAGAGCCAAAAGTTGGACAATTGGACACAAAATGAAAGTTTTTTTTTATTTTTTATTTTTTTCCCCAATCAATTAAAGTTAATTTGAACTCAGCATATTTTCTATGTATTTAGCCACACATACACTTTTCTGGTGATATTTGCTGTAACCAGTACATTGGTTTTCCAATATACTGAGACTGATGCTGGCCTATAATTTCAAACTGGGAAGCGTTGTCTCAACCTTTAATGATTTCACTTACAGTAAAATTAATGAATACTTTGAATGTTATCTGTGGTTTGACCTCAAGTTCAATCATTAAGATACTCTGGAGGAGTCTTAGTGTGCCCTGGTCTGGACAATGTTTCACAGAATATATCACCCCATCTTTTTTTGAATTTATGGCTGGGATACTGTCAAATATGAAGATTAATATCAGCACAAAATATTGTCTTACAGCATCTTCAGTTTGGAAATATCAGCATCTGTTTTAACTTTTAGAAATCCCTTATCATTCAAAGCACAGTTGCACCTCACAGTTGGAAACTGATTCTAATTGAGAGTCTCTTCAGTCCCTTCGTTCTTTCAGTTTCGGAAAAAAACAGTCTTTGTTTTGCAGAGAGGAAGGCATTGAGGGGAAGTGAGAGAGAAGGAGTGAAAGTGATGATTAATCAAAGCTAACATGTGTCCTTTGATGTCACAGTGCAGTGTTACAATCCTTTTCAATGATCCTCAGCTAATGAATGATGCTCCTGCAGTAGTCTTCAGAAGTGACAGCTAATGGCAGCTGAGTCTCTTGCCAGCAGTTAGAAAGCAGCCTGGGATATTTCCTTCTTTCTCCTACATGTCACACTGTCTTTTTCCTTATTGCTACCCTTGCTTTCATTTTGTCCCACTTTTCCATTTCTTCTTTCCTTGACTTGATCATGTGGAGAGGAGATGATTGGTGGGTTTGGGTTCAGTACTTGAGGCTGAAATGTTTTTGTTAAGTTGAGGTTAAAGCTGTTCTAATCAATTTTATACTGAATTTGTATCAAATGATTATGAGTAATGTTAAAGGTGTTGCTTATAGGGATAAACCTACCCCAGGATTATCTGACTCTGCACTTTCCCTCAACTGTACAGAGCATTTTATTGTGTTTCAGCTCAGCATTTTGGTCCAGTCTCTCATCAAACTGGTTTCTAGCAGCAGCATGCAGATATCTTCTGTGAAAAAGAGCTGATAAACTGTGCACTGCTCAATACCAAACAGCAGACAGACAAAATAAGCAACAAACTGGAGCATTTAGAAGCTAAAGAGAGAGCAAAATAAACCTAAAAGGAGAGTAAATATTGGACTTTTATTCATCAGGTAATCAAAAACATGACTCCTAATGTTGCTGTGTGGCTGTTGGATGTGGAAGACATCTGCTTGATAACACATTTGCCATAACAATTTTATGGGTGATAATTGTGCTTACAGCTTTTTGCACTGCCCCCAAGTGGTCAATTAATACAAGTTTAAATGGTGTCTAGTCACTTTAGTCACTTTGTTTAAAGTACCCTGGTCAAAGGATAACTTCAGTTTTCACAGCATCTCATTTTCATACTTTTGGTTTTCATTTCTAACAAATATGGTTATCAGAGTAATTGCTGAAATCTGGCAACACTGCAACACAAAAGACAAGCCAAGAAATATGAGCATTCACACAGGTTTCAAACAAGCCAAGGTCTGAGCCAGATGGTCGAATCTTTTGATACAAGTCTCATCAAAGCAAGACTTACAGTATGTCAAGTATTAATCCTCGTCAACAAACCCAAGTCTACAGAAGCAAATTGCAAGTCAGTTATCTCGTCAACTCTGAATGCTGAGAATGATACACAGCTCTTAAACATTGTGAAAGCTGTTAACAGTGGTTTATTTAAAGAGTTAACCCTACGCCAAGTGACTTTTGCAGGTGTATTAACATGCTGCTTAATGTGCTGCAGCTGAGCAGCTAATTAGCGATCTCACCTGCAAACTGACGTTAGCACATTTCCACTGTGAATGTTTGTTTGGTGGTGTGTTCATCAAGGTCAGGTGCAGGACATGATACGTGCCCATGTTTGTAAAATGGATAAGAAGGAGCAAGCAAGTTAATGCAGGTTGTTGTTCAGAGTCTGTGGCTCTTGTGCAGCCGGCTGTTGTCTAGCTCACTGTGACTGTCTGTACTGGAAATGATAGAATGTTGTAGTTACTGCAAGATTTGACTGGCTCCATTAAAATAAGGTCTATGTCGACAGGCACCATCAGGAAACCACACAGAAAATAAATATATTCTCCTTTTTGCTTTCTAATTTGTCCTCAGAGGAGAACACAGGACCAGTGATTTACAGAGCAGATATATGTGCTGTAGCAGACAAAGAAATGTAATTTAAATGCAGTTGGACTGAAGAAATATTTTTGTGTCATGTTCAAGTCAAGTCTGAAGTCCTCATTTTGTGACTAACTGCAGTCCACTGCTCTGATCTAAACCAATTTATTTGAATTCTTTTAGGGATTTTGCAGAACTTGGACTGATAGCCCAAGCTTCCAAAATGAGACCCAGGTCGTGATGAACTGGTCCACATGCTCCACTTTTTTATTTGTTTATTCATTTATTTATGAATGAAACAGCCCAGAGAACATGTCAAGAGTTTCATGATTCCACACCTCATGATTTCCATCCAATGACAATTCAGTGCCAATACAGGAAGTGGTGAAAAGGGTTGGAGTATGGAGTTTGAGGGAGTGGATGTGTGTGTAGCATGTCTAACCACAATTTTTTCCTTACCTTTAACCATACTGTATACCATGCTCAGATAACACAGAGAGTGACAGCTGAAAAAGCTGCCATTTGATATAACCCAGGGTTTTGCAGAACTGTCCGATACAGAGTTGCTTTTGGATAAGGACATATTTTCATTAAGAACTGGCTTCACATTTTGGTCTACAGGGGCACAGTGTCATTCATGAAACAAAATGTTTATTGTTGTCTTGTTGCATTCGTGACATTTTTTTGCACCTACCATCTCCGCCTTTACTTTCTTTCTGTCTCCATAACCCCCACCTCGTTGCCCAGACTGTGATCTACAGGGCTTCATTAGAGACTCTCCTTCTCTCCCAAATGTCTGTACAATGAGACATTGGGAGTAAAGAACCTATTTGTATAAATGCTAATGAGGCTGAGTGAGTCCATCCCTCCTGGTGAGCATGCAAGCACACACTCATGCACACACACAGCCCATGAACCAGCCCTCCCCACTGTGAGTCTACAGACCAAGGGAATTTAATATTCTCTTTTTTCTCTATATCAGGCCTGTCGGAGGCTCTCCTCACTACTATTTACTTTAGTTGAGGCTTTTCAAATTGAGAACATTATCTGCTGGTGATGGAGCTATAATTACAGGGCCTCAGCAGTCACTCCAGAGAGGAGCCTGCACTGTTTCATCATGGCTATAAGACTGGAGACTGGCAAAGTGCATCAGTGCAAAGAAAAGTGGAGGAAAGAAAAACAAGAAAGAAAAGGAGAGAACTACCGTTGAAGCACCAGTAAGAGTTTGCCCAATATTGATTATATATTCATGCAGTTTAATACATAGTTTAAAAAGTTGTGTTAATTAGAATAAATACACAATTAAGTCTTTTGGCACCGAGGCAAAGCTGAAGCACCAGGGGTCTCAAACTACCAGCTTTAGGTGTCAGATCCAGCCCACAAGATGTGCTGTTGTGACTGGCCGACAACACAGTTTCATATTTTTCCCAGTGTCATTTTGTCTCCCAGCCACTAATTTTATAATAATCAGATCGTTTTCTAGCAAGGTTACAAAACTGTAACATAAATGTGTGTCACATTTAACGTTTTGCAAGGGGCATCTAACTGCACAATTTGAGAACCACACATTCGTGACGACTAACAGCACCTGGAGCACTTGCTGCATCATGCTGAAAGCTCTCTATCGACAGGCCAGATCATCCTCTATAAAGGTGACAGATAACATTACCATCTTCAACCCACTTTCATGTATTTATGGGCTAAAAGCATGAAGCAAAAGCCAGTAAAGTGATATTACCACTGGACATCAAAGCACAGTAAGTATGGCTGAACAATAATCCTTATGAGGAGACGTTATGTTTATTAAAAGTACACCATTCAACCAAAGCAATCTTTAAGTCACCATTTTCATACAGTACAGAGACAATGGTGACTGAGTCTAGTGTTGCTGTCCAAAGTGCATAAATAAGAGAGCGAAACCTCTTCAAAACTGTTCATTTTAGCAGGGAAATCAAGAGAAAGAGAACGCTTTTAAGATGTACTGTGTGGCAGAAGAAAAATCAATTTTTATAGGCTTGAGTTTATAGCTGGATTGTGCTTTGCACCTGTAAACGGTGTTCTGACGCTCATCATTGCATGGTTATTAGATGTTTGAAAAAAGACATAAAACCAGCAGATGTCCGAGAAAGGACCCAGAGTGCATCTGGTCCTTACATAAAAGCCTGTTGCTTCATTCACTGTTTACTGTTCAGTTTCTCTCTTCGTCTCTCCTGAGCTTCCTCTCTAGTTGAAATTACAATTATTTGTGAGTTAACAGTTTTCACTTTCACTGCACCTTGAACATGAATGCACACATTTGTATCCAAACCATTGATTGGGTACTTCAAATCCCACCCCAGGCAGTGTTAGGTCCTGTTTTTTGGTTAATGTTCTTTTTCAGAGAATGGGGTTGTGGTTAATAGCCTGGCATAATCCATTACCATGGCAACCAGATCCAACCTGCCTGGAGGATGTCATAGGAGCAGCAGCTTCTACTACAGTCACAGGCCTACGTCATCATACCGTTTTAGCTACAACTTCAATTTTTTAACTTGATCGCAAATTTCTTAGTGTGTGTGGCTAATCAATTTTTGTCAGGAAATGACTCAGAAAAAAGAGATACCGTACAAATGCCAAGATACACTGGAGTGGGGCTTTAAAAAGGATGTTGCTCAGAGTTGTTGGATGGGATCCAGGTCGAGACTTCAGAGACTCTACTGTGTTAATGAATGCCAGGACACAGAGAAACGAGAGGCGATGCAATGTGAGAGCTGATTCTAAACATGTTCAGTGCAGTTACTCCCATGCCTCTAATGTGAGGATTTGCTGCTTTTTTATCTATGTGAATGGCATATCTTAGGGTTGAAGACTAGTTGTAAGCAACACTTTTATTTTCCGACTTTTAGTCCAACTTAATTCAATAGGCCTACCAAGTGAAATAACTTGTGAGAATGGAAATAACATAAAACACAGACTCATAAGCTGGGATAGCAATGGGCTGCTATTAATTATATATAATTATGGTTGTTGCAGCCCAGCAAGCTCCAGACCTTTAAAAGGCGTTTAGCAGCACTACAGGTGAAAGGTGAAAAAGGAGAGATTGGAATGCAATCTTGCCAGCTTGGGCTCCCCTGTTGGTATTAAAATATAAAAACACTGCTCTGTACTTTGGGAACAAACTGTACCCCAAAGTTGGGCCAGAGTATGTAAATTATGTGCTCAGGGCAACCACACACACATCTGTGTGTATGAACACAGTACACAAATACACAGCCATGCAGTGCTTCACCAGGCAGTGCTTTGGGCCAAATGCTAATTTCAGAATGCTAACATGTTCACGTTGACAATGCCGGCATGCTGATGTTTGACGGATATAATGTTTACCATGGTTACCACCTTAGTTGAATATGTTAAAATGCGACTTGCAAAGTAGCATAAAAAAATAATGGCACCATGTAAAACAAAATTAGAAGTCTTGCTTAAGAGGACATGGATGTCTGCACCAGTGTTGTGGCAATCCATTCAGTTGTTGGTGAGATATTTCATTAAACAACAAAAAATGTCAACATGCTCGTGGTGCTAAAGGAAAAGTCAGAAGTCACCAAAGTCATTGGGATTCAACCTCTGGGAACCATTAATGTTTGTACAAGATTTCATGGCAGTCCATCCAACACTGACATATTTCAGTCTGGATCAAAGCAGTAGACTGAACGACAGACTGAGTGATATTGCCATCTGCCAGAGCCTGTGAGCAGAGTGGAGTGATGAGAATTTCACTCCTCGCTCACGGAGCTGTTTGTCCCCTCTGTTCCGACGCTCAAAGCTGGCCCAGGCCGCTCTGCTCAATATTGCTCCACGTTCAACTCAGATTTCACCCCGCTCCAAACAGATTTCTCACCGCTCGCTCCAAAAGAAGTTGCATTCTATTTTAATTTCAGCTTAAACAAAAGCCAGACGCAAATAAAACATGAGCTCAGCAGATTCGTCTGGTTCTTTCCCAGGTTACTTTAAACATATCATTTCATTTCATTCCATATAAAAACCACAACCCAAATCAGCTTAAACTTAAAGTTAATGTTTTTAGCTAATAAATCAAGTCAGACCATAGGTTATTGATTTTTATTTTTTATTAAATCAGCAAGTTTAAATAACAAAATTCCTTTCAAGTGTCTCTTCCAAACATCTCTCACTGTCAGACCCTCCCACAAACTGAACAATAAATGTCTAAAAAAATGTATGAATCAATAACATATTACCCTACAACCCACGCAGTTCCGGCTGGAAAACAAACTGCTCACATGGTCAACAACACGACCAAAGAGTTTATGGTAATGCCGCAGCAGCAGCAGCAGCAGCTGCATCAGAACTCAGAGAGGATTTCATTCACTTCGAACTCACGGCATGAGCTGCAGCAGGGAGAAATTGGAGCGGGATGGAGCTGTAGATAAGCTGCCGCTCCAACTTTTTCAAAAATCCGCTCTGCGCTCCATCCAAAATCCTCCCGCTTGTGCTCCCCACCCACTCACATGCTCTGCCTTCTGTAGATATAACATATAGCTTCTCTCTGTCTGTGTACACCATTAAGGTTTTAGTGTTTTAAAGGTGTGGTGTGTATCATTTTTAAACATCTCTATATCACTGTCACATTATAGTACTATCTTGGTACATTTACTGTGAACAAATGGCACCCCAGTGAAGGAGATTGGTGGCCTCTGTCTGTCACTGTATGGTGTTGTTAACACTGGTGTTACCACAAATGATCGCCCCAGCTACTCTAAACACTATTTGTAGGTTTGAAACCAAGTCATAAATGTAAATACTCAGTATTGCTCAATACGAACAAAAAGGACAAAGAAGTAGGAGGAACACAGCCTATTAAATATTAGATACAGATGGCATACATACGACACAGATGAGACTGATGACATGTATTATTTAGGAGTAGGCTTGGATGTATTGTACACAAACAAAATTAGAGATCCTCATACAGAAGTCTAATAATGAGCAACAGACAAATCTTAGTTTCAGATTGCATGTGCTGTATGTGTACATTTACACACATATGGAAAAACCTGCATTCAGGACACCATCACTTCACTGTCAATACCTCTGTACATACTGTAAGATATAGCATCACTTATGCTATATTACTGATTTAAACATGCACTTATCTGTAAATTATACTATCCTTTTTTACACTGCTGGTTAAAGGGTAACTGTATTTCATTGGCTTTGTACCTGTACACAGTGACAATAAAGTGAATCTTATCTAATCTAATCTGATACTAGGCTTTGCCATCCTTAGACAGCTGCATGCACATATGTTTTTTCTCAGCTCTTCCCATGTTACATATGTAAGGCTTGAAAAAAATCTGCCTCCACAGGCTTCACTGTACATTCGTCCTTCTTGGCCTTTGGAAATTGTATTCTGTTGTTTGCAGGGGACGGTCAGCATTTATGTTAAAGTGCAGGGCTGACAGGTAAAGTTCTGGGTGAAAAGCAAAACTTAGAACTACAGCAGACAGCATACATATCTATGCAAATGAATGCACATGCAAGTGTATTTAGACAATTGTGTATTATTTGCCTGCGCAGCAATTTCAAGGGAAGTAAGCAACATTCTTGGGAGCATAACAGAATTATGCCACAAAAAGCCTCCAGCGATAAGTGATCTGCTGGAGTGGTTTAAACATCAGGAAAAAAAAAAAAAACATTTTGCAGTAATCTGTCACAGTGCCTTCAGTCTCTTACCTGCTGCCGTTCCCTTTCATCTGTTCACCTGCTCAGCCAGTACTTTTCCACTCTCACTCTCCTCCTCATTCCCAATCAGCACAGTATTTAAGCTGGTCTCCCACACTCACTCAAGAGAAGATTGTTCTTTGTATCCACGCAAGACTCTCTCGCATTCACTATTGGACTGACCTCTTGTTGCTGAACCTGCCTGCCTTTGACTGCATCGGATCTCCTGTTCCCTGGTAAATACCCCAGCCTTCTGTCTCTGACTAAGAGTTTTGCCCTGCATTTCCTGTTTTTTTGTCTGCCTGTGCTTGTTCAGCGTATGCTTCACCAAACACTGAAAGAAACTCTGAAATTTGGTGTTTTGCACTTCCTGTATCTTTGCCTGCCTGTGACTGTTTGGCGTTTGGTTCACCAAACCCTTCAAAAGACTCCAACTGAATTGAGTGAGCCTCCTCTGGTCATTGCGTGCTTTGCAGTATTAATGATATTGAGAGACTTTACATCCAAGCTAGACTTTGAACTTGTTGCTGCTTATCTGTTTCTGCCAAGTCTAATACTAAAGTTGGTACAAGCTATAAGTGTATTCTGGTGGTATTGCATTTAGGTCTTACACACCACTGTTACAGTTATCACAGCAAGATTCCTTCATTTCATTTGTAAGTGCACATTGTTATTGATGTACCGGGGTAATGTCACCTGTATGATATTTTAAGCGTATATTGTAGAAATATACCATGGTCAACCAGCTTTAAAGGCATTGTAGATGCTGACATTTAGGGGAAATGGGGTCTTTATGGGTGTGAATGTCACACACATAGTTGTGGTTGGAGCCAACTGTGCTGCTGTCTTTGGTCCAAATGTAGGGGACTTTTCAGCCTTGCTAGCGGTGTGGCTTTAGACGTGTCAATGATGAGCTGTTGAACTGCCCCCACTTTGGTCCAGATCACAACATCTCAACAAACTATTAGATTGCCATGAAATTTTGTACACCCATTTTTGTACATGGAGGACAAATCTCAATGACTTAGATGATCCCCAGACTTTTCCTTTGGTACCAACCAGCAGGTTAACATTTATGTTACTCATTTATGGTATTGTACTCTCAAGATAAAGGAATGGAAGTGTTGGGCTTCAATATAAGTGTTGTGGCAAATCCATCAGTTTTTATGTAAAACTTTCAAAATAGTGCTCTGGAAAATAGCTACCACAAACCTGAGTTTTCTCTAGAAGTCTGGCTGCCAGATGGTCAGATCCCTCAGTCACACATGACGACTCACCATTTCACCTTTTGCAACTTTGCAGCCAAGAACAAAACCCATCTCTGCCATTGTTTTGAAATTAGTGAAACTTAGCTTACCAATTACAGATATGCAGCTACATCTGGCTGATATAGCTGTGGCCTCACCCCACACGTTGACAGGATTGTTCATTAGGTTGGCTGTTTGAATCCGTTTGTTATTGGCTTGCTCCAGTTCCAAGGCAGAAATGCAAGGTCACGGTGCTGCTTATTTCTCTCATGATATGTCTTGTGTTTGGTTTGTCTATGCTTCCACAGTACTGACTGCGTCACTGGACAGCGCGCACATAAATCATGACGTAAGTCATTTGTTTTCGTTAGCATATCTTCTCACTAGTAAATTCAAACTTGACCACTCTCTTGTTCCTCAACATGGCATTAAAATGCAGAAATTGTTGTGGTCTCGATTTTGTGCACTGTTTGTCTTTTGCCCTGCCTGTGTTTGTTCTCCTTCTGTTTTCTCCCTTCTCCTCTCGCTCTCCTTCTCTGCAGCGCTGAAGTGTGGAAGGAGGCGGGGTCGATCTCCGGCCCACTTTCGAGACACACCTGAGCGTCATCAGCTCATCAGCCACTGGCTATTTCAGCCAGCTACTCCACCTGCTCAGTGCTGGAAGATTTCCTTGCCTTGCTCTCACATGTCTCGCCATGCCGATGTGCCTTGTCTCCTTCAGCGCTTCCAGCTCCAGAGTCTTCCCGAGTTGTTTAGTGAATTGTTCATTCGTAGTTTTTCCCTGTAAAGGAGATTTTGGTTTCTAGTGATTTTCTAGTTTTTTTACATTTTGGTGATTTTGAGTTTTTCTACATTTTGCTCATTTAGTTTTGGCAGCCTACATTGCCCTTTTCCCCTAGTGGAGATTTCCGTTACTCTTTTGTTTGCACTTTGTTTTTGTGAAATAAACTTTGGTATTCAGTCTCTGCAGCCTGGGTCCTGGCCGTGCTAATTGTCGCTCGTACCGTAACAGAAATCACACAATCAATCTCTTGATTATGAATAGGCTCTATACATTTTGGTGAGTTATTAATCAACAGTGTCAACTGAGCACCAACAATATCATGTACTTGAATTTCTATGATGAAAGCACAGGAGTGTTTTCAGGAGATAAATCAGGCAGCACGAGTAACACTGAAAGGAATGGAGCTTCAGCTGTAACCTTTAAGCTGCGCTTCAGGAGAAGCGACATTTACAGTACATCCCTCACTGTCTCATATGCTGTACAGCACACTGACTGCACTGTGTGTGTGTGTGTGTGTGTGTGTGTGTGTGTGTGTGTGTGTGTGTGGTGCTGTGTTACTTAAATTTGGCCCAACAGTTATCCATGAGGAAATGGACTCTCAAGTCTGGCCATGACACAAATGGATTGAAATCACACACACACTTAGACATTAACACTCTCTTGGTCACTGCTGTGCAGGTTCTTCATAGAAAAGTCACGAACGTGCTTCATCATTTCAATCTCCCCTGGCTGAGTCTGCTCTGCGAATCTCTATGTTGGGGAAAATAACACAGATTTATGGGTGGGGCACAGACAATATCCTCAGTTATTGCGAGAAGCAAATGAATAAATCACCATGCCAAGATGCTTCGGCTCCACTGCCTGGACTTAGAAGACCCAAGAAAATGTGTATGTGTGTGTGCATTTCTGCATGTATGTGTGTACACATCATTTGTGCCTTTATACAGGCATGCTTCTGCGTGTTTGTGCATTTCATTTTAAATGTGTTATGAACCAGCCTCCTTAAACCTTTCCTTCCTCCTTGATTTATTCCGTTGATGTTGGGTTTCAGTGGACTGATCAGGCCGGTGAAAAGCAGTCAGTTGTAAAACTCAATTGCAATAAACTCAATGTAATTCAGTTGAGAATATAAAAAAAGCCTTTCCTTCATCATTCTCTTATTCATGAAGCGATGCATCTGATTTTGCAGAGCTGTGTAGAGAAACGTGTGGTGGATGTTCATCCTGGTTCATGTATTTAAAGTCGACTGTAAATTCTTAAAACAAAGGGAAAAATGCATAATTTCTATTAGAAGCCACCCTGTTCCTACATGAAATACAGTATGACCCATATTTAGCCACTCAGAAAAGATTTAAAGTTACTCGTCTTCCATCAAACTTCTCACTGGGAAGGTGATGCCTGCCTGAAGGTAAAATTTGAATTGAATTTACATACAATGAAATAAATAATGTCCTCATAAAAATACGCAAATGAAAACATACATGATATGCACAATTGAATCACATAATGCAACCATATCTTGTGCATCACACATGTACTAAGCCATGACAGCAAAAGTGTACCAGTGTCCAGGTTTGATGAATTTTACTGTCACGATAATACCTTGCTGGTTTCCTTTCATCTTCTTCAGCATCCAGACCTCTTATTTTCATGGACTTTTTAATTCCACATCTGTCCATCAGTTGTCCTCCTAGAGTTTCCTGCCTGTGCCTGTCACATTACACTGTGTCCCAAATCTCTTACGTTGCAGTCTAATGGTCTTGTTTGCTCAGGAAGGGTCCTGAGTGAAATGACCCGGAAGTATCTAAGGGGATTCTCTAAATGCAAAGAAAAGGCACTTCAGTGCTTCCTTTCACATCTCCTTTAGCAACGTCACAGTCTGCCAGCTCCTTACCTGCTGCCTTTGTCTCACTCATCTGCACACCTGTCTAGCAGGCACCTCTGCACCACTCAGCCACACCCACCAGCACAATCACCTGAACGCACACCTGACACTCATCTCTAATCAGTGCAGGACTTAAGCTGCTCTCTAACTCTCACCTGTTGCTAAATTGTTCTTTGCCTTCATGCAAGACTCTCCAGCAATTATCTTCAGACTGCTTTCTCAGTATCGACCCTGCCTGTTTTTGACCTCGTCTGCTCTCCAGCCCTCTGGTAAATATCTCAGCCTTGTGTACCTGACTACGTCTACCATCTTGCCCTTTTTGGATTCGATACGCTGTGGGATTGTTTATTGTTTGGCTCGCCAAACAATTCCTGAAGCTGTTGTCCACTCTGAACAGAGAAACAAGTCTGCCAAAGGTAAGACTCTCAGAGACTTCTGGCTTCAGCTAGCGCTGCTCTTGGGTCCTAAACCACATCACGTCACACATCCACAGCTTGTTTCATCTATGACAACTGCAAAGCAGACTTTTATCGGCAGATCATGTTTTTAACTCAATATGGTTGAAACTCAATAGTGATGATCTGTACACTGGTAGATGTGTAAGCACATTATGTCTATCTTGCATAAATGTATTCAATCATACCTATTTGAGAATGTTTTGCACTGTGTTCAGACAGCAAACTCAAACACCAACATACTGTATGTCGAAGCATCCACAGCACGACACAGTCAGCAACATGGAACTAAAGCATGAGAGCTGTGAGGAGACGAAGAGCAAGAGACGCAGGCCAGAGAGGTGACCCTGGACCAATGCAGTGCAGTGAAGATAGAGACCTCTCATAGAGGAGATGAGCATACAGTATATAAGGCAGATCCATCTGTTTGTAATCTTAACAGAGACTCTGATCTGCAGTGTTGTTCATATTCTTCACTGATAAGCCATCAAACTGTAGACTAACATCGAGCTTCATGAACAAAGAAAATTTTCATAACTCGTTGACACTTCTGTTCATACTTTCATGCTCTTTCTGTCTCCACAGGATCTCATCTCTCATCCCTTATTTATTCGACCTGAATGAAGCAACGCAGCAAGAGCGCACAGGCGGAGTATCTAACATGTACATTTGATAGTCCTCCTTCAGATCATTGTAGCTTCACCACAGCAGACCCATGTCAATACAATCTGCTGTCACATAATTACATAGCCTTGAGTCAGTGCAAGCGGATTAGCTCAGCACAGCGATTGTCTTTCTGAAGTCTCCACCTTGACCTCAATGGAAAATGTCATGAGGTGTTTAAAAAAAGTCCCAGTGTTTAGGAAAAGACATGTAGGATGTCATTTCAGGTCTTTCAACCAGATCCTTAAATTGTATCCATGTTTCCCTCACTTGCATCTTGTGCTTGCATCTTAGTCCCTCCCTAAGGAGAGACGCAAGGAAACGAGGAAACTTCAAGACCTCACTTCCTCTGAAGTGCCACACGCAGCGACGTCTGTAGCCGATGACGCTGGCAGTTGATCACAGCAAAATGGACAATTGAAATGATGTAACCTTATCAAACCCAGTGCTCATCAGCCTCACATGTGACTGAATGGAAATGACTGTAAATTATGTGTTAGACTCTCTGACTTTTGTATTCATAATAAAAGCTAATGTTGGAAATAACAGATCATGAAAAGAAAATTCGGTCTCATAAATGAAGAGAGTTGTTGGTGGTGCTTTCGTTGTTCAGACCTACAATTAAGACCGAACTCGATGGTGAATCAGAAAACAAATAAAATCTGAAATGTGGGAATGATACTTAAGTTTAACCTGCTATCTGTCATCACTCAGGTATGAAACATATAGTCCAGCCAGTAATTGATATCCAATAATCCAATCCATCCAATAATGGGGCGTGTCGGCCGGTAAAAGACTTCAGTGAAGGCTGCTCTTGTGAGTCCTCGCTAATGGCTCCCTGGATCCCTCCTTGCTCCTCAGAGCAGAGCAGGAATAAGAGCTCTGAGACGGCCTTCAAGATAGCAGAACAAAGCGAGGAAATATCAAATTAGAGCCGTGAGGCGGACCCTTTGCCTCCCTGCATACCTGCATACCTTATCTGTGGCCTGAGCACTTGAGTTCTGTATACTGTAGTCTCTACTGATGCCTTCATAAGCCTGTTTGTTTTTTTTATCTCCCAACACAAGTAGTGCTCTTTTTTTTAACAGTTTATAAGTTTATGATTTATGTTTTAGTGTTTTGATTCTTAAATTGTAACTCTCTGAACAACGTGGGTCAGCTCAAGTTTAGTCTGCCATTAACTGCTAATTGACAACAATTGCTGTATGCATGACATATTACATCATAAATAATCATTTCCAATTAAGTTATAAAGAATTCTGAAAATAGAGATGATGTTCTGAGACAGCACACAGTGGATATCCACTTTCTGTTCTCCATATATGTAACTCTATGCTTGTCTGTTATTCTAAATTCAGCAAAAGAAAACTATGTCACATATTTTTTAAAATCAGTTAAAAGTGCTTCAGAATCTCCACTTTATCCATAATTATGACAAATTGTGTGGTTATTTCCAAGAGCCTTTTTAAGAAATTAGTTCTCCATTCTTGTATATGGGAAATCAACAGGAAACTATGAGATCTATATACTGAAGTGTATATTTTTTGTCTGGTTTAATTTGAAAAATCTCCCTCTTTCAATCATTTCAAGTATTTTTCTAATAGTCCAAAGCCCCACTGGAAGAATAATAATTTAACTTTCTGTTTACCTAAAGGAGTTTTCAAATCGCTCACATTCCAGTTCAATACTTCATTCTGTACTTAATGGTCTGATCCTTGAAACTTGTCTGCAGCAGTAATATGACTATGAAGAAATATCTGTGAAAACGAGAGGAGAATGGGAAACAACCTTGCTTATTGCAGTATCTTCATTACATCAGGACCCTGCCTAATAGTCAGTCTTTTGACTTGGCATACACCTAATATGCTGCACTGAAAGACGATATGAATCCTAACAGTGTTATTAAAGTCAGACTAAACTTTAACGTGTCAGTGTTTGTCTCTAAAAGAAATAAGCCAACATATCACAAAGTACATCATATCTGTTACAGTCGGATTTCTAAATATTCCATAACAAAAAGAACTTCAAGCACAACTCCACCATCACCACCATCTGTGCAGTAGTTTCACTCACACCCAACACTGACTTTGCAACATTCTTCAAACTAGGTGTTGAGACATAGAGTGTTGTTTGGAAAGTAGTGGATGAGCAACAGATGAGATGTATAAATTTAATGCAACAGGCACAACAGGTGACAAATCCAGAGAGTTATCATTTGACTCCACAGTACTCCTCAGTTCTGTGGAGCATTTCAGCTTCTCGGAGCTCTGAATATGAAAAGTCCCCTTTCGTAGAAAATGCATTGTATAATATGGCAAAATCAAATGACATTTAAAAAAATGCATAACTCATTTTGGTTTTATGGCCTGCAGGTTTACTTTCCACAGGAGACAATGAAATACAATCCACAAAGTCCAATTTGAATAACAGATCTCATTATCAGACTCAGACATCAGAATGATTTTACAAAAAGTTATCACAGCAGCAGTTGTTTTATAATCCGTCTTGATGACTGTGAGGTAAACCTCGGGACAAACATGAAGACTAGCTGGACAAACACATAAAGATTGTTTCCATCAACTTGTACAGATATTATAGACTTTGACAGACAGGAAGGAGCATAAACCTTATGACTGAGTAAACACTGGACAACACATTGGACAGCTGGTCAGTAACCTCTGGAGTTCTGGTGGTAGACGATCCTGTAAATCCCTTGAAATGCCAACAGTAGTGTGTTCTTTTACCAAAACATGAACAACAATCATCAGCTTGGACTGTTTATAAAAGAAAAAGGTTGCAGAGTCTGGGTGGGCTCCTGAATGGAGAGGCATGTAGGACTGTAGAGTATAGAGAAGGAACTGGAGGTGAGTGAATTTAAAACAAAGCTAACCTCAGGTAAAGGTGTTTTATTTAGTGCTACGTCACCCTCAGACAACACACGAGTAGCATCATCAGTCACTGACGTCATCCCATCAGTGTGTCCCTGCCTGTCTACAGCCATTCGAGCAGTACAGTCAGGCTCTACCGAGGCATTGTGGTGCTTTGACTTCAATGCATTAACACGTGCTAACATGCTCACAATGATAATACTAAAATGTTGTTGCCAAGCAGGTAAAATGTTTACCATGTTCAACATTTCAGATTAGTGTGTTAGTATGCTATATACACAAATTACAGTTGAGGCTGATTGAAATGCGATTAAGTATTTGGTCATAAATTGCAGTACTGAACAAATGGATATTTTGACCTGATGTGGCATTACATAAAAAAATTAAGGGATCACCAAAGTGATTACAATCCTTCCTGAAGGGGACATGAATGTCTCTACCAAATATCATGCCAATCTGTTTAATGGAGGAAAAGTCAGGAGCTCACCAAAGTCATTATGATACACCATCAGGGAACCAAAAATGTCGCTACAGAATTTTGTGGCAATCCACCCTGTAGATGTAGAGATATCTCACTGGATGAGTGAAAATGTTGACCTGTTGGCAGCCTGGGAGGATAAAGGGATCTCACCAGAGCCGTGAGGAGTCATCCTCTGAAAACCACTGCCACTTGCATAACTAAAAAAGTAATCTACCTGCACTTGCACATTTGATTGGCCACTGGACTGTGTTGTTAGATGGTACTACATTGCATTACTAAAGAAGTTGGAGCCTGTTCAACTTTTTTACCAAGCAACCTTGCCTTTTATTTTGCCAGAGTCATCTGTGCCAACACACATCTGCCATCAGGTCATACAACAGACAACATGAGCACTCCTCCATTCCAGTCACTCCTGCTCTATTGTTTATGTTCACTCGCTATTTAATTAGTTTCACAAGTTACTTCAGTCTGTAAGCCATGACATGAGCTGACACCACTTTAAGGAACTTTGCAACGAAGGTTTTGGAATTGTAGTGGTGAAGTTTCAGTAATATCATTTCTTCATTTAATCAATTTAGGAGCAAATGTTATCTGCACAAGTTTCCGAGTGCCTCTTTCTCTCTCGATGCCCTTCTCTTATTCAGTTTTCAGTTGCAATACTTGAATAAACATGTCGAGAAAAAATCCATATGAGCTGCTGAGCTGAAGAAAAACTGAAAACATGTGTTCTGTTTCTCCTTCAAGGGATGCTTGATGACATATTGATTCAGCAGTATGTATGAGAAAACACAATCCATTTGTCATGCTGTATTTTCTTATTGTTCGCCATTTGTCTTTATAGTTTTGGGTGCATTGTGTCTCGTTGCACATTGCTTAATTAAATTTTGATGGCCACTTCAGTGATAGAGAAACAGTTTAGCCTTGGGTTTAGACGTGTGTGTGTGTGTGTGTGTGTGTGTGTGTGTGTGTGTGTGTGTGTGTGTGTGTGT
>JBBMOE010000043.1:340701-596231 GCA_037975065.1 Chaetodon trifasciatus | reverse complement strand
ATTATTATTATTATTATTATTATTATTATTATTATTATTCCTGCAGAGAGCTGTTGTCTTCAGAAATCTGCAATACCAAGTCCATACTACAGAAACCATCTGAAGTTTAAAACTTTGAAAGTTCATAACAATACATGCATGCTATGACTTTAGCCAAAATGTAGGCCCAATGTGTAGGAATAGGAGAAAAGACCACATAATTAATTAAATCTACTCCCAAATTTTTTGCTCAATTCACACCAAACTCTTCAAACTGTCCTTCACAAACGGAGCAGACAGATTTTTGAATGATAAAAAATAGAGCCCACAATGCATCACAACATCATACTGTAAAAGGTACTGTTAACAGATACTGCAGATTCCCACTGAATAAATCTCCAACATCAATGAAAGTAAATGACAAAATTGTGAATTCATGGTAGATATAGGGTAGTAAATTTCAGAATTGTGTCTCAAAAACAGAATTTTTGACAGTATTTTGAATTCTATCATTTAAACGACAATGTGAAAAAGAACATCTTTAAACATCAATTTGTCACTTATGGAACAACCAGTCTTTGTAAAATAAATTACAGACATCTCAATGTTGTCGACATGAAGTACATAATTGACTTCTTGACACTAGTTTGAAATCTGCCATTACATGCAACCCTGGTAATTGCCCATGTCATAGTGTGAATCCATGTATGGCTTCTTACTTGGCAGCTGGATCATGACTTTCTTTTCGTGACTAAGGTTGTGGGTCAGGTGTTGTGCTGTGTGAACTCGAGACATGATTTCAAGGTTTAATGATAATTTTGGTCTGGAGACTTCTGCTGATCAACCCTGTATTCCTTAATTGTCTTCCATCTTCCTTGCCCGGCCCCAACTCACGGCTGCAAACTCACTGCAATTTGTATGGTCTCCTACCTACATTCACAATTCGTAACTCAATATCAAGGCTACGAGGGCTTACAGAGTGATGTGGTTGTGGCCTGTATGGCAATGATTATGTCTGAATGAATATGTCTGTACCTGCATGAGCAAATGGATGTGGGGCAGGTGAGATTTATCATTGTTCATTCTTTGAACTTGTGCGTATGCATGTTTGATTAACATAAAGGTTCTTGTTTGTACTGACATTTCCTATGCACATATTTAGATCTTATTCTATCCATGCTTTGATAAATGAGGCCCCTGACCTTGGCCTGTACCTTCTGTCTTTAAGACCTGACCCCACTGAACCAAACTGGTACTGCTAAACTAAACTCTCTCTTTCCGTGTTATCTACTGTCTGTAATCATTACAAATGTCTATACTTAGACCCAGACCTAGACCCTTCATGCATCAAGACACCACAAACCCAGCCAAAACCTTGTACACTGAAAGCTGGCAAACTTGGAAATCAGACAGAAGACAACTCATTTGGGATTTTTATACACTACCAGGCGTTCACAGCACTATAACATTCTCCATTCAAGCTCAAGCAATGTGCTGTAGGCATCATACGTATCAATTCTTTGGTCAGCAGTGGAGTTTTCTGCAGTGCAGAGCAAGACGGCACACACTTCTACAAACGCTTTTCATCAAATAGAAAGGGGTACCAACTATCGGTATTATGACCTGGCATGACAGCAAACCACAATGCAAACTGCTGCACTACACATCCCATATCTTGCTAAACAAATTACTCAATTAAACTATTTTAAATTTGTCATTAATATAACTACATAGAAGATTGAGATTGAGTACAATTAAAATGCTGATTGAAAAAGGACATGTTTAAATACTGATGTGTGAAAATACTGCAGACGTTTGAAATCTCAAAAGGAGCAGTGTGCATGCAATGGGAAGCAACATTAATTTCAGTGACTGTGATGAAGTATTCATTGGTACACAGTTCTGTTGCAATTCTAATGATGGAAAATAAACATGCTTGGAAATAAAAGCTTACAGCTTGCAAAGAGGTGACTGTAAAGGTTGAAATGCGAAAGCAGAAGTGACACCTCAGGAGCACAGCACTGGATCATGGATGGATAATATTTGAAGAGCTTAGTCTCCACAATCTCTAATCCTCCCTCTGAGGGATAAATATGTCTGCAGGAGAAAATGACACAAAAGTTTTTTTGAACATGAAAAGAGCAAAATTGCACTGATGTGTATGATGTCAAATGAATGTGACTATGCTTGATGTACTACATATGAAAGAAAGTCATAATCTTCATGAGTTGGGGATCAAGCCAGTGTAGAACCTGTTGCAACTGACTTTAATAAGGACCCTAATGAGATGACTATAACAGAAAATATGGACTGTTTGAGAGAATGTTGCATTCAGAACGCATTTTATGCAACATTATATCCCTATGTAGAGCACAAACTAGCTTTGAAATTTTAAATACAGTTTTCAATTACCTTGAAAGGATTTTAGTTGTATATCTTTATTTTTTTCAAGTCAGCTTGAGGAAAAGCAGACAGTTCCCTTATCACTCCAATCACAGGGTGATGGGATTTTTGGCCAAACCAGCAGTGCCAGATGGTCAGTCAGTTGGTCCACTGCTTGGGTCCAGTAAAACTATTGATTATCATTGCTCAAAAATTTCAACTAACTCTATCATCAGGTAAAAATGTTAAGTTGTGCAAAACTTGATCAGTGACCAAATACCTGCAACTACTGTCATCAGCATCATTTGTGCTTGATAGCAAATTTTAGAACACCAGATCAAAATGGTGAGCATGGCAAGCATTACAGGCCTACCTCCTATTTATTAGAACGTTAGCATTGTCATTGTGAGCATGTATTTAGCTCAGGTCTCTACCTAAGTACAGCTTGAAGGCAGTGATGCTCCTTAGCCTCTGTGTGTGTGCAGTAGGCTGGGACATATTTTTTGGTCTGCTCAAGCATGGGAACCTATCAGCTGACACAGACGATGCAGGAGCCACGAGGAACAGGTGAGTCAACTCAGCTTCACTGTAAAATTGGTCTAGACCATAATTACATGAGTTATATCCTGCTCTGTAAATTCGTTTGATTTTAGTAATCTCTGATGTGATATGTCAACTGGTTACAAGTGTGTGAAGTGTCAAAGTAAGCTGTAAAACAGTCATGCTGAGAGCAGACTTCTGGCTTTGCGGAAAGCAAAAGTAGGTTCTCTGTGGTCTCAAACAGTTTAAATGTATTCTCATTAAAACTCATATCAAGGTGGGAAACACCATTAATCTCAAAATAGATTTGTTTGAAAGCGTACCCAGCTGTCTCAGAGCTATAGTATGCATTGTCCTGCAGCTCTATTTGTCTTAGTGTCTTCGAAGTGCTCCTGCATCTGTCAGAATTCTTGCCAAAGGCCGGCAGAACTTCTGTCTGTGTGCAGCAGGTTTAATATCCCAATTGTCCTGGATCTGCTGCCTTCACCTGACTGTGTGACAGCTGGGGGCTTTGCAAGATGGCGCCACAATTCTCAGTTGGGTCACAAACTGACTCAATCAACATTAAGCTGAAAAGAAACCTAAAGCCGGAGAGTGCTTCATACAGTCTGTCTGCCTCACTTCCAGCATCAGAGCCAGAGCTGTTCATTTGCTTTGTAGTGTTGCTGTACAGTAATGCCCTGACAGCTTTACACAGCCTATCCACCCAACTGTGTTCACTTTGGTTTTCCAGTCTTAGTGGGAAAAGCCTCTTTAACCCTGAGACATGAACTCCTGTGGATCTTGAGTCAATGTATCCTCTCCTTACACTGTGGCTGTTACAAATCCACTTACTTCCATTGTGTATTTAGTGGCATCCAATGAGATCGACACATTAAACTGAATATTTAATGGCAAACCACTATAGCACATGACCATGGACACAGTGGTGTTGCTCGGGTCTCTTGGGGCTCCAAGCAAGAAATCCCTGGGGCCCCCACCCCACCCATGCACACCGCAAAAGTTTGTTTATTGCACACATAAATGCCCAATTTCTGGGACATTTGAGATGAATACTGAAAAAATAGATTAGTGGTTCTCAAAGTGAGGTCCAGGGACCAACAGAGGTCCCTGAAAGCCCAGGCCTATCAATAATTGTTGTTGTAAGTAAGTGGCCGGGGCCCCCTAGTGGCTTGCCTGTCCGCAAGCCCCGCCCCTGCATGGACAGCCCCTCAATCCAAATTCATTCTACTCCAATCTGGTCACAGGTACAGGATGTTTACCTGGACAAAGGCAAGTTTTAGCAGAAGTTTTGTCCCCTCTTCCATAAGTTCTAGATTGCTGATTAAAAGAACACACCATGTATTATGTGCACATGTATTTATGTTGTATGTTGTTGTATGTAACTGTAGCTGTCTTGTGGGGACATAACTTCAAGTAAATTCACAACAAAAAAATCTGTCTAGAGCAGGGTTGGCAAACCTGCAGCCTCTGGGCCATATAGGGCCATGAGACCATTTGATCTGGCCTGCAAGGCAATTCATAAATACAAAAAACATCTCAGAAATCCAAAAAAACATCTCTAGAAAGCAATAACCTTTTTCCAGCCATAAAAGAAAATAAAATAATAGACCAGCACATCCTTCTGAGTGGTCTCTGAATGCTACACACACATAGTTGATATCACATCAGTGCATCATGTCAGGAAAATACAAATAGATGTGGAGTGTCATGCTTCCCAAGAGAAATGGACAAACAATATTTTCTTTTTGTTGAATTGAAAGGCAAGCCATGTGCCTACGTTTGTGGGGAAACACTTGTAGTGATTAAAAAAAAAAAAAAAAAAAAAAAGCTAAAAATAAAAGCTAAACTGCTAAACTGGAAGAGCTGCAAGGACAAATGCACTTAATATAAAATGCTAAAATTATCACTCTTCAGCTGAGTTTGGATGCCCAACAAGCAGCTTTCACAAAACCACATTCTGAGAGAGACAGTGTTATGTAGTCAAGTGGGCAGATGCCTGCCACATTTCTCTAAAAAGTGCATCTTAGATACTCCAGTATCTAGTGGCCTTTTCTATGTTTAAAAACAAGATGCCCATGAACTTACTGAATGTCACATTGAACCCATAACAATTTCAGATCATGGGCTAGTTGTAATGTCAGTAAGATAAGATAAGTAAAATAATACATTTATTAATCTCATAGTTGGGAAATTTTCTGTGTTCCAGCAAGAAACAGGATTATGCAACAGTATCAATAGAATATAATATAAAAAGTAAAACAGACAGTGGTTGAGTTACACACTATCGCACATAGGGAATTTTGATAAGCACACAGGCACACACCAGTGAATTTTTCAGTTTCTGTGTGTGTGCTCTACTGGGAGTAATGTTTATTGTAAACTCTGGACCTCTGGTCTCTCCTTCACACACTGGGTGAAGCAGCCTGTCACTGAAGGAGCTGCCAGTGCTGTCAGAGTTACTTGCATGGTCTAGGACATGTAAAGAACATCATCAGGGGTGATAGTTTAGCCATCACCCTACTTTCTCCCACCACCTCTGCTGGGTGGAGGGGGCATCCCAGGACAAAGCTGGCCTTCCTAGCCAGCCTGTTATGTCTCTTCCTGTCCGCAGTTGAGAAGCTGCTACCCCAACAGACCAGACTCCCGCAATCAAAAAGACCTACATTTAGACAATAAAGACAATAAATTTAGAAAAAGAAAAGCATTTTAATCACTGAAGTTTGAATGTTTCAGTTTTTAATGATCTTAATAATTGAGAAATTGTTTGGAAAATAACAGTAGTGGAGAAGTTTCATTTATTCATTTCATTTTCAGCAATTGGATTTACTACACTGCATATAGAAATTGGAACAAGAACACAAAAGGAAAAATAATGAAACCACGACTACTAATATTGAAATCCCTTAACAATTACATACAGGACTTAAATGACCTATGTACATACAAAGCTGAAGGCATGCTGCAATTTGCTAATCAGAGATACTTTGAATTTAAACTGAATAGGGATATTAGACAATTATCTTTGATTAATTATTATTTACATTTAGGTAAGAGCAACTAGCTCAAATGATAAGGGAGAATGTGAGAATATATGGAATATGAGATGGAGAAAGATAACATAAAATATCGCTGTACACAGATGATGTCATCCCGTGTATTAGTAACCCAAATAGATGCTTTTATGCTGGTGGGTAAGTGGGCATCTCAACTGGATTAAGATAAAGCATAATGATTTAGTTGTCTAGACATTATGACCACCATCACAGTGGTGTGGAACATCACAGTTGTACAAAAAAACAAAACAAAACAAAACAAAACAAAAAACAAATGGTAGATTCACTACTTCTTTACAAGTCCATTACTTTACTATTCCTTTATTACTCCTTTACTATTTCCTGCTCTCATTATTTGGTTGAATTGAAACAGTAAGGATGAATTATATCTTAAGCAATTATATCCTTTTCATACATTATCCATCTGGATACAAATACAGATAAAATGCTAGATAAGTTGATTTTCACGTTTCTATGACAGAAGAGGAAACCTAGAATTAAAATCAAGCTCTTAGCTTACCCAGACAATCAAGGAGATGTTAATCTCCTGAATTTGAAATGATATTACTCAGCAGAACAACATTGTGGAATGGCTGAGTGGTTAACGATGAAAAGAGGAATTTGTTGGCACTAGAAAAAAATCTACTCATGCCTCTCAAGGCAAAAAAGCTGGAGGAAACCTAATAGAAAAATGGATCAGCTGCACCCAGAAAGCCTGGTCACTGGTGAGAAAAAGGGTGGAAGGGCAGAAGAGCAATAAAGATTGCAAAGAATATGGATTTTCTGCCAGGTAAATTAGACCCTGGGTTTAGGGAGTGGGCAGAAAAGGGACTAATTACAATAGCTCAAATGTCTGATGGGGGAATTTTAATAAAATTTAAACAATTACAAGATAAAAAATCTGTGGAGCATAAACCAAATTAAAGATACTTACAATTAAAAAATGATTTAATGTCAAATTTAAAATGGAACACCCTTAAGCGACCACCCACTCCTGTTGAAATTTTTCTCAACATTATGGTGGAAAAGAGTGGTGCAAAAATTGTGTCAAAAAAATATAAATGTTTCCAAGCAAATGGCATGGAATACTGTGGATATAAAAGAAAAGTACTGGAGATGAATGTTATTATCAAGGTGAAACATGGATATAAGTGTGTCTAAGGGGACATGAACAAACTAACAAACCACAATGGAAAGGATTCAACTGGAAATTCAGAATGAGGTATTGTGGAAGTCCTTTCACTATATGAAAATATGCCAGAGGTAAAACAAATGTGCGCTCGAGGGATTGCAAATAGGTTGGAGATCATTATGGAAAACAGAAAGGCTCACATGCTGCATATCCTTTCATTGGTTGCAAAAAGACTTTATCTTGGCTCAAACCACTGCCGCCCACCCTTCATCAAAGGCAGGACATGTTTGTGAGAGTGTACTGAGAGGAAAAAATAATGGCAAAACTGCATGGAAAGACATGTTTTTAAATCTATGGGCTCCTGTAATTTCTGACTGGATTTTCAGTGTGATGAGCTTCAGCACTAACCAAAATGTGAATTTGACCATAACTAGCATCTGTTTCTTTTAAGCTATGTTCCAGTTTTATTTCATTTTATTTGGAGACTTCTCTGTATGTGGAGGCATGTGATGCCATGATTGTTGATCATTTTTATGTTTGCTGAGCTGTGAATAGCTATGAATAGGAAATAGAGTGAATTATTACTATTATTGTTAGCAGTAGTAGTAGCATCAAGTGGGTTTTATTCCCCATCTTATTTTACATTAATTTTCTATGCCTGTTTCATATTCAATCTATGTCTTCTTTTTATGTGAAGCACTTGGTACTTGTGATTTCTTTGTTGTAAAGCACTTTGAGCTTGTATAAGAGGTGCAATACAGTTATTATTATTATTGTTATTACTATTGGTGGTGGTGTTACTAGATGAATAATTCATTTTTGGGCCTGCTTGATAATGATAGGATGGATGATAATCCTGCACACAGGATGTCATGATACTACTACTACTACTGTGTTCCACATTCAGCAAAAGATGCCCTTACCAATACCAAATACAGCAGGAGGACAAGCGAAACCGACAAGTGGACAGGCAATGTCCTCACCCACTCAACCACCTGAACACAGAGGCCTTTTATTAATCCAGGCAAAAATTATTCTTGTGTTCTGATGTGTGTAAACAGATTTATTCACCTGAAGAGGTGAGCCATATAGCAGCTTGAAGTACATTGGAATGGCCTGCCAGCAGTCTCCTGAATACTAATGCAGGGCTTTAATTGGAATGTGCTTCCTGTGAACAGCACCAAATGCGAGCAGTGTCTTTTCATTAAAGGCTTTGGTAGTGTCTGTACTCTGGGGACGTTCAGCAGATACAATGCGTACTGTCAGGCACACTGTAGATTCCAGACAAATGTAACACTGAAGTCAATCATCCTGTTACATCCGTCATATTTACATGGTGACACATTCGGATATTAGTAAGCCGGTTCACATCTGGGTCACAGAGCATCAAGTACTCTGCACCAATCTGCAGGCAGCAGCTTCTGTACGGTTGCAACTACAGTATCTGATGTGTCATTCTTATCAGCCATCTACTGCTGTATATTGAGAGTCAAACATGGAGTCTTCCTCTCACATTTAAAAGATTAAGAGAGTATAAAAAAATGTTGAGGTCTGCAAGCAGATACCATCAGTTATGATAGGCGACGCAACATATTTCTCCAGTTGTCTATTATTGCTATTGCATTTACATTTTTGTGGAATAACTGTCCATTTCTCTTAACTGTGACTGTGTAAAATACATCAGACTGTAATTTAGCTAGCAGGTGAAAATGGATTTAAAAGCAATATGATGAAATATTATCAGGATTTATTTGAACTGATGTTATGTTATCTTCATTTGCTTTTGTTTTGTCTGATTGCACAGAGAGTGCTGCAGTGAGTTGATAGTTCCACGCTCACCACACTGAATTCAAGATAGATCTGAAGGGGTAATCCTGAACAGCCCCAAGATGAACTAGATCTGACCCCAACAGGATTCAACATTAACAGAGCCTGATTCTACGATCTTGTTCATATTATGCCCTGATTCATTTGGTCCAAAGAGCCTTGTTTTATATGTCTGCAGTCATAACACATTTCTTCCACACTGCATGCATTCTTGCACAGTTTTACTTTCATTTATCATTTGCTGAAGTTGGCATTTTAGATCACTGAAAGATGTTCCCATCAAGTGCCATCAAGTCAGAAATACAGAACGAACACATTGGACACATTAAGGAACAAAGACATTGTTTAGCCTCTTGGTTTAACAGGAAGTGAAAAGTATTCTTGAAAACATTTGTTAGCTTCATAGTTTAAATTCCACTGAAGCTACTTGGCCACCACAGTCAGCATACAGAAGTGCCACAGAGCAACAGGCTGCATCAACCTGATGAGCTAACATGAATAAGGTTGCTGTGGTGTTTAATACTTCACCAATCCCATCATCAGCTCCATGGTAACTATTTCAGCTCCTGTTTTGCCTCTCCTGAATTTCTGTTGTGCCTCTTCTGTTTTTTTTTTTTTGTTTGTTTGTTTTTTAGGTTCCTCTGTCATTTGTTGTCTTACTTTCAGACTTTCTTTGTTTTCTGCTGCATCCCTAAAAGCTACTGCAAAAGCCCTGACTAAGAATGTATTTTCCTAAAACGTCTGTCAACAATATTTGCAGTCTGCAACAATTTTAGATATCTTACATTTCTGTGCTATCTAACCTTGGACCAAATAAACTGTGCCTGCATTGGGCTCATTTCAGAAATATCAATTTCCATCAGTGGACATCAATTTTTCCCCACATAAAACCTCTTACTTGTATAAATCATACACATCATTGGATGGCTGGATTATCCTGATAGTTTCCTCGATGCATCTGGCACTTAACCAGCAGACACTGATATGTAACTTGACCTCAATTTTCACTGTGCAGTTTATTTAATGTGTCCTGTCATAATATCCTGTGCTATTCAGTGGCTGTGTAACTGTGTAAGTGCACTACACATCAAGGGCTTTTCAGTTTATACATACTGTTACAAAGGAAAAGGCAGGGATCATAGAAAGTTGTAGCCACTGGCACATGTAGCTGTGCCATCAAGGATCATCTCTTGTCATATTCTACAGTAAATTCAAATTTTGTTGTTAAAATATATTAGTTCCTGAATAAACTGTTCTCCTATCTAAATGTGAAAATGTGAGAGTGATTCAGACCCTGAGCTTTCAGTGATGACACTGATTGGTTTGTGGACTACAAATTTTGAAGCCTCGAGTCTGGCATTCTGGCCATCGGCGTGTTGGTTTTTTGGAGTAGGAAATGACCACATTTGTATGAGTACGTGGAACAGGGCAGGACACTATCCTGATTATATCTGACTGAGAACCAGAGGACACACTGTTGTAGTAAGTTATTAATCACAAGGTAACCATGCCCTAAAGCATACCTTGCTTTATCTTCTATTTGACTCTAAATTGATCCATAATGTACAAAATGAACATCATGCTGTACTGAAAAAGATGTGAAACTAGCAATTGAGACCATAAACCCATTAGGAAATAATACATCAAGTGAAAAATAGGGTCATTTTCTCATAAGCTTACATACAATTGGCCTTTCATGGCACGGTGGAACAAGTGGTAACACTGTCGCCTCACAGCAAAAGGTCCCAGTTCGAATCCCGCTGTGGGCGCTGGTGGCATGTCCTCCACCATGCCTTCAGCTGCTCGAGGAAAGGGGCCTTTCTGTGTGGAGTTTGCATGTTCTCCCCGTGGTCACCTGGGGTATCCTCCATAAAATATACCCCCACTAAAAACATGCAAGAAGATCACCACCTGACCAATGGTGACGAAGGAAAACTGGGTCCCCAGGCCCCGCTGTCGGCTGGCAGCCCACCGCTCCTGGTCTGCCACGGAGGAACAACATTCCAGGATGGGATAAATGCGGAGAAATAATTTCACTTGCATGGCATGTACAGTTCCCTCCCTGTAACTCTGTGTGCTGTGATAAATGAAGTTGACTTCTTCTTCTTCTTCTTCTTCTTCTTCTTCTTCTTCTTCTTCTTCTTCTTTTTGCAACCAGTAGAGTCGCCCCCTGCTGGCTTTTAGAAAGAATGCAGATTTAAGGCACTTCTGCTTTGGCTTCGCTTTTCAGACCTGGAAGCTCTGTTCATTTGTTATTCAGTCCCAGGTTATTATTCAAAAACTGTGCTAACTTTTTCAGGTTAAAAAATCCTTTAAAGACATATTAAAATCAAGTCTTTAACCTTGTAACATGTACATATGGTGTTTTTTTATAGCTACAAGACATATCATAAGAGAAACAAACAGCACCATGACAATTTTCCACCTTGGAACTGCTGTTGGACCAAGAACAGTCTCACAAACACGGATTCAGACAGCCAGAGTTCCATACGTCAGATACCTAAGGAACCAATCCCATCAACCTGTGGGATGGGAATCAAGGTGTAGCTACTTACCGGTATTTTGCAAGCCATTTCCCAAATTTTCATTTCCAAGAAACCTGAAGTGTGCTCAATAATGTCAGCTAGACTAACAAGTTACACGATGATTCATGTCAAATGGTGACAGGACATTCTATAAGGCTTGGGTGTGTTGACATATAAAGTTATGGAAAAGGTTACTCGCACGAGTTTGTCAGATAGCTAAGCTGCTTAGCTAGCTAAAATGAGGTTTGTGGGTTTGATCAGCAGAGTACAATCTGCAGCCGAGTGGCGGAGGGGTGGGTGGAGATAGTGGCGGGGACTTTCAGATTCATGTATTCAAAATGAAGGCAAAGTCGTAGAGTTACATCTAAGCTGATGTAAGTCATGAAGGGATTTGTTTGTTTGTTTGTTTGTTTGTTTGTTTGTTTGTTTGTTTGTTTGTTTGTTTGTTTGTTTGTTTTATGGAATTAAGGTCTAACTATGGAATATTGACGAACAGTTTGTTGAGTTTTGGCGGGTTTGATCAATGCTGTAGTTGCAGTATAGTTGCAACAGTTGATAATCTTCTGTAAAAACGACACTATGTGAAAGATAGGATAGTAAAGTACACTTCTCTTTGTAGTAAAAGTGCAAATACACTATCTATTAGAAACTATGATGGCATCTTTAAATGAAACTAAATTTTGGCATGCAACACCCTACATAACTCTAACAAAGTAATCATTTTGTGAAAGCTGTCATTTAGGTCCTTCAACCTTGTTTCATTTCAGTTTGGTCCAATTTTGTGTTTTAGCCAATTTGTGTTGGTGCAGTGGAGTTGAAAAACTGGAGACGTGTGTGCAACGAGTACAGTTGCAATAAACCACCTTTGGCTAAGTCCTGCAAGCTAATCTCATCTGATTTCATACATTTGCTTTTTTTTTTTTTCCCACTTTTTTTTCCTTTGGTACACCACATCTCAAAATTGTTTGTGTTAACAGCTCTCAGTTGCAGTGTTTTCAGTGTTTTCTCATGTGACATGTTAAATATTTTGTTATTATGAGGAAAAAGTCCTCTGATTTCTCAAAAAGTGAGAAAAACTAATAGCACTTCTTTCTGATATTTTCTGTCAAGTGTTGTTTAATAAATGAATGAACAGCACTTGACTACAGTGTTACTATGGAAACTGCACCTCTTCTTTTAGTACAACACAACAGTGGGTGGAATCAGGTGTGTACATGCTTCATTATGTCCCAGTCGGTTTGTTTTTTCATGCAACTTTTATAGAATTTTTCCTAGTTATGTCTTATTAATGTTGAACAAGTATGGGTTTACTCTCGAGCCAGTGATGTGAAAGTAAGCTCAACAATACTGGCTGTGCTGCTTACTGTCAGTATGTCATTTAGTTATATCACTACACACGAAAGCTGCTTCAGCTACCACTTACAATGGTCAGAAAACAAGCTGTGACTCCATTTGTTTTGTCATCATGGGGCTCTCGTAGCTCTGACTCACTGGAGCTGCTTTAGTATAATTAAGTGTTGATGCCATTCATTACTTTTTGAAAATCAAAATGAACCATGCTCTGCTCATTAACGTCTTTGCACTTGGGTGGTGTTTAGCGTCACTGCCCTGCAGGGCTTGTCTTTTCAGCTCCACCTTTTCTCTTTCTCTCGTTCCCTTTTTTTCCTCTGCAGAGTTCATTTTTTCTCCACACTGCTCGGCCACATGTACATGCATGCAATGTGGAACTGAGAGTGAAAGTAAATTTGAGAATCCATGTCTAATGATTAGCTGTATTTGTGAAGACAATGAACATTTCAATTCATGGGCAGGTTTTTGCACTGGAAAATAATACAAACGATAAAGATGCATCAATCCTAATATTGTAAATCCCCTTTATCTGAGACCTCTGTTGTGTTATAATGTACCATATTGAGCTATAATGTGATTATACATAGCCATCTATTTTGCCTGTTATGTGGTAAATAGGAATGCTCCAACAGGCTCTGATGGCAATCCAATCATCTGGTGTAGCTATTTAACAATATTTATTATTGGCTTATTTCTAATGAGCCAGTAATATAAATGGACATTGCACTGACTCAATTAAAGATACATGCATCTAAATGAGCTGAGAACCCAGTTCCTTCTTTGACCTCATGATGAGGAATATGACATACAGTTCACACATCATGTTGTTAAGGTATCATGTACTTGAAGTTGCAGAAGAATGGTTTAGCTGGGTTGTCGTGCTGGTTCTGGTTTCAGCAAAGCAACCTTAATGTGTCCACTGAAGCTTATGCTTTAGATATTGGTTTTCAGTCTGACCTCATGTGGCCTCTAAAGACTGTCACTGTTGTCAAAGCTTTATGAAATATTCAACACAGACCCGACACACCTCAAGAACTTATATCGCCCTTTTCAGATTCCAGTCAGAGAGGATGCTTCGATAAAGTTTGAAAACATGGTGAATGACACTTTTGAATAAATGTAGAGACATGTACTATTAATTAGCAAAAGCTAAAAACAACACATAATTTGCTATATTTAAAGTAGAAACTATTCATTCATGAATAGTTGAATGAATGAATGAATGAATGAATTAGAGAAGTAGAAACTATAACTGTTGAGCAAAGAAGAAGCACATTCTCTGAAAGTTGAATTTAACATAATTGTTCCTTTCAATACCACTACAACCTTATCGGCGCGTCTGCCAGGACAGGGTTTGGTGCTTTGAATGGACAGATGCTTAGATTAGCATCATTATTATCATTAGCATCATTCATCTTTTTTGCAGTTGTTATACAGTTAATGTATTTGAATATTTCCTATTGATTTCTGTTGATACACATGAAAAAACTTGAGTATTTTCTCTGGAACAAACAGCAGCGGAGGCAAAAACAGAATTGTTTTGGTGTCTCAATTTTATGAGGCTCTATAAAGAGAAGTGCTCTGTCTTTACAGTTTTGTGCAAGTTTCAGTCAAGTGTTAAACATGTATCCTCCATATTCTATGAAAGTCACTCATTAGAAAGAACAGAATTTCAAGGTAACTTCCATAAAATAGAGAAGTGGGAAAATGGGACTATTTACTCCACCGAGCCAACAGTATAACTGGCAAGGCCTGAAATAAATTCTGAAGGAACATAAAGTGTTTTTCATTACATTTCCAAGGAACACAAACGACAGAATGCCTGGAGTTGGTGCACCGAGAGTAATAGAAGAGAAGTGGAGGAGTAAGTCAACAGAAACTCATTTCAAAAGATGACAAATGTTTCCTTCCACAAGACTGACACAGCAGAGACAGAAGGTGACAGTGTCATTATTTACTCACTCCATGAAATTCTTATTATGGAGCTATTTTATTGTATTTTCCGTAATGATTTAGTAGATTCAAAGTAGACTGAACAATATTTTACGGGAGATTGTAAACTGGCAAAATGTGTGTGTTTGTCTGCGTTCACCCTGGTGACAGTAGCTCACTACAGAAGCTGATCGGCCAGATGAGATGAGGCCTAAATACCACCCGAACACATATATTGCTATGAATCATGGCTAAAGTTTGATGAAGTCTGTTGGTGCATGTTTGGTGAATGTTCCTCACTTCCCCCACCCTCTTCCTCACGCCTCAGTTCATGCACCAGGATGTCCTCACTTACTCCGGTGTTATTTTGAGGAGACAGCAAATATTCATGAGGCTCAGTACTCATCTGTAAAACGTGTCGACAATTTAAAAGACAGAGTTTAAAACACCTGATATCTGCTCCAGTAATGGTTATAGATATACTGAGGCATCAGGGTGACTCAGAATGTGACCAATTTTATCCATTCATTCAAGTTTTTACTTGATTTATTTGAAAGAAGAGAGTAGACATCAGGGAGCAATAAAAACAGCTATTAATGTTCTTAATAAAATCTGTAATTAGTCCACAGGTGCAATAAGTCTGGTGTCCTTTTCGGGCTCAGGCTCATTATAGGATAAATAATGAGAACTGCCACTGTGCCACTGTATAGGACCATAGCTGTAGATTTTCTTGAAGGAACTTTGAAAGAAACTCAAGAAGAAAGAAAGAATAGAAAAGTCTTTTGGCTTATGAAGAAAAAATAAACAAAGCCGCAGAGAGTGTTTTCATGACTCATTCATGACTTGGAGTCAACACATGGAATATTTTTTTCATTTTATGGTTAAACATGAGTAACATTACAGTCACTATTGACACTGTTATTCCTGTTTGCACTGGTAGTTTGTCTTATCTACAGTGTTATCAATCATGCAATATTATCAACCTTACAGGAACAGATTCTAATAAAAGCGGTGATGCAATCTGGTGAAAAAAAAAACACTTACACATTGAATACACTTGTGGTTCCTCACACCTCTCCCCTTGTCTCCTCCTCATTCTTAAACTAGAATTACTCCCATCAACTGTAATCTGAATGCTCCTAATATTCACGTAACAGTCGTGGATGAAAACCTGCATTTTCATTTGACGATTTTCTGGAAATTCAGTGAAAATTGAATACAGTTGGATGTTTGATCACTGATTATGTAGTTCAGTCATATATCTCTGGGATAATCAGTCTGATAAGTGACCTTAACACTGTGGCATTGATGTGATCTATGTTCAGTTCAGAAGGGGGTTCAGTTTCATTCATTTCAGAGTAAAGTAGGCCAATACAAGCACTATTTAAAAAGCCAATGACTCACAACCAGCTGTCTGCAGCAGAATCATCACATCATGCTTGTTTCCGTAGCTTTAGTGGTCTTTTAATCAGCCTTTAACCAGGATGTAACATGCTGCAGCTGAGCTGACGATGTTTTCAGTCACCAGTGAGGGGCCCCAATACAAAGAGCTACTGAATCAGTCAATGATTGAACTTTAGGATTTGTTAGTACTTAACATCTCTAGTTGTCTTGTTAGCCATTGCATTTGTAGAAACAAATGAAGCAGCTGGGTAGTCCTATTCTGGGAAGCTTTGTCAACGATAACACCGTGAGGATTAATCTAAATTATTCCCAGATCTGGAAGACCAAAGTATGATGATGTCCTCCCTTTAGCCTTCCAAAGATTCTGTGTGGATTTTATCATACTGACAGCTTCAAAGGATAAACCATTTGTGTCTTACAGGACTGGGCAAAATAATTCAGCATTTTTTGGTGCGTGTGGAATGAAACAGCCTTGTTTCCTCTTTCTAATTTACTTGCCCTTGAACTGCAGACTTCAGCAAAGGTGGTCCATGAAATGGGGCACAGCACAGCAGTGGGAAGGTTTTCCTTTCAACATGCACAGACAGAGATGACTGCAGCACAAATAAACAATTCTCAGCCATTTATTGCAGGCATGGCAGAGCAGCCTGTGAGATTTCCAAAGTAGACAAAATCAAGCCACACTGTGAATATCTCACTGATGTGCAGCGATTGCTATCGGAGGCTAAGTGAATATAAATAAATAATAGAAATAAATAGAAAAAGGAATGAACAAATGGTTGTGAATGCTCCTGCGCTGAAATTAAGTCTTCTTCTGAAATGCCCACGGAGATTAATATAACTCCAAACTTTAAACGACAAAATGGAGCTGAAACATGGGAACACTTTGCAATTACCATGATAGTATCAAAGGCCTACAAATCAAAATAAGTTATCACTTATCTTGTTTCTACATATCTTACCACTGAGATAACTGGATTTTCCATTAGATAAAGTACATGAAGCTGAAATCAGAAATCTCAGCTCTGATTCCTGGTCAGGGTTGTTTTGTCTCCTGAAGACTCTAAACTGCCTAGCAGTGTATTAAGAAGTGATCTGTGATCAACTGTAACAGCCATGCTTTGTTGGGACCATTCTGAGGATTTTCCTTGCTTTCCACACAACATAACACAGCCTCCAAGACTGGCCATAGCCAGTCAGGCCACAGGGCAAACAGCACCAAGGTGATTTATAACAGGTGCTACCAGGACACTGACTCCAGGGACACCAAAGACACAGCAGGTTCAAGAGGGAGCAAGAGAGGCATGAAGAGCGAGAGCAGCAAGAGGGAGGTCGGGCATCAGTCAGCACACACCTCTGGAGGCCTGAACAGGGGTTACAGCCAGGGGAGCCGAACCTGGCAAACCTGAAAACCACCTTGGTGATGTTGGACTGCAGCCAGACTGGATGCTGCAGTGACTCACTATGGCCTGTTGAGGTAAAAAGGTTGTTGTGGTATTATGAGACAGGGAGAGCAGGAGCTAGCTGGTTTGCATGATAACTTTTGCATGAATATTTTCAACAAAAATTCTTATTCTTATATATTACTCCTTTAAATAGTGAGAAAATGCCAAAAAAGAACAACAGCATCAATCACTTTAGCCGGTGCCCCAAAACAGCAATCTGTCCATGTTCAAGTAAAGCTGTCTAGTAGCAAAAGAGGAAGTCATGTGACATTATCAACAAAACATCAGCACAGGAGACAGCTGTTGAAACGGCCAGTGTTGGTTTCTGTCAACCATGTGGTTGGAACAAAAAACATCCAGCATTTATTTTCAGTGTCAAGCTTGGCCTGTGGATGGTGCGAGATGAGAGGCCATGCATGGCAGAAGCAGACTTTTAACTGAATAGGTATCCATCTACTCTATGTATCCCAGGAGATGGTTAGTTGGAAAGATGGATGGGTGGATGGACATAAACAGAGGCTCAGAATGACTGAAGTTTTATTGAAGTTTTATAGAAACACTAAAGCACACAAAATAAGCAATGGGCTGTATAAGAAAGGCCAGAGAAGACTCAGGTCTTTTGGAGTGCAGGGGGAAGTCCTGAGGACCTTTTTGACTCTGTGGAGTGGTCTGTTGGGGCAGCAGCTTCTCGACTGCTGACAAAAAGAGATGTAACAGACGGGCTAAGACGGCCAGCTCTGTCCTGGGATGTCCCCTCCACCCAGTGGAGGTGGTGGGATGAACGTAATCATGTAGGACACTCTGACAGCACTGGCAACTCCTTCAGTGACAGGCTGCTTCACACAGTGTGTGAAGGAGAGACACCGCTGTGGGATTAATAAAGGTTTATCTGGTTTTATCTTATTGACATTAGTACTGGCCACTGATCTGAAAAGGTTATGGGTTTCTAATCCAGGCTGTTGCTCTTTTTGGTCACCATGTTTCAGTCAAAATATGCTTGACTAGTTGTCCAGTTCTGTCTCATGTCCTTCTTTTTTACATCATTTTAAATTCATCAACCTGTTGAGTCAGATGATAATTCTGCACTTTGTGGAAAACATTTTATCTAATGTCAGTTTTGGTATGTTTTCCAGTGATCATTTAAACAATGTAAGACTACTTACCACAACTTAATAAGGCCAAGTTTAATCTAAAGCTTTATGACCACACATACATGTGAAACTGATTGGGGGAGGGAGGGGGGGAGTACACAGAACAAAGCATGGAGAAGTTTGTGGAAAAAACAAGCAGACACTGATCCAACTCCCACTGCCTTACAGCAAAAATGACGAAGCTCATACAGAGTCATGTCCAGCTGGTGATTATCAAAGTAACTAAGCCTGGTGTCTGACCTGCAGCATGCTTCACGCTGCTGCTCCCTTGCTTATGCTTTTCCTCTCACGTCCCCACATGACTGCAACCGATTGAACCATTTCTCTTTGCTGCTCCCAACTTCTAAAAAGATTACAAACTGCTGCTCTGATTAATTAACACACAGAGACTATGGACAACTGTATATGATCTACCAATCAATCACTGTCACCTGACACATCCCAGTTCTTGATTCATTTAAATCACATCATTCACTTTAACTCATTAAATCTGCTGTGTGGCCTCTGCTCTTCCTCCCTGAAGCATAGGGGTATGAAAACAGAGCTTGAGGAATGCTGAATGATGAGATATCTTACAGCTGCCCTGTGGAGTTTTTTAAGTTATGTTTACGATCCTTGCGGTCTAACAAATGTTTCCTTTCTCATAAAACATTTGCAAAGCTGAGTTATCCTAAAAGTTTGAAACCAGCATTGTTTAAATCCTTGTTCACTTGTGGATCAGAGGTCTAGAGTCAAACCACTGGCAGGAATGTGTATCACCTGTGATACACGTGCACGTGTATCCTTGTATGTTTTCACCTTACAGCCTGCTCTCTCTTCTTTTGGTCCACTCACATCGTGTTGAAGCTGAGGCATATCAGCATTTCTTCAAGCTCCATTTACAGTGGTGCATCTTTCCATCAGTGCACTGACTGCTGGAAGCATTCTCCCGGCAGCGAACGTGGAAAACTCACATGCCGTAAGAGTGTCACGTTACAATGACAACTAGCAATTATGAGCTGTCAGCTGCAAATTTAACAGTTTCATCCTGTCTGCGAGGGGAGCAGGTCAAAGTGGATGGATGGGTCAAGGACTTTCACCCAGGAGACTGGGGTTGGCGTCCCATGTGAAACTTATTGTTATGTTGTTGACTTCTTATTTTTACACTTATTTCAAGTACTTCATTATATTTCCACAAAGCGATGACATCACAAAAACCTGACTGGCCGATTGTAGTAATCATCCTGCAGCAACATGAGTTATAATGTTAGATCATGTATTTATTAATAGAGGGGTTTAGATGTTTATTCTTTCATTTTGATGCATTTTGCAGAATGTGTCCCGCAGCCTCAAACTAACCAGCAGCTTCTTCTCTGCTGCAGCAGCTGATTCTATCACTTTTCCTTCTTATGAAATGCAACAAAATGCAATACTTGACATTTAAAAAACAGTAAGAAACAGTTCTGTAAAAAATTAAATAACTGTTTTTTTTTCTAAATACTGACACAAAAAAAAGGATTTTTTTACAGTAATGACAGTAAATGTAATGTATTATTCCCACTCCTAGCCAGTATTTATTCAAAATATCTTGTTCAAGATCAAACTCGTGAATGTACAGGTCAACATCTGCAGTCACTGTGGCAAAAAAAACATACTTGCTTCACATTTGTAAAAGTGATTGACAGCAGCAGTTTAAAGGAGACTCTCAGAGGAAAATACGCAACAGAATGTACAAGTGCAGCATAAATATTACAGTAATATGAACACAGTAAGATACCAAATCCAAAAGACTTCATTCTCACAGATACACAGGGGCTAATGATTGTTCTCTTTCTTTGCCTCTCTCTCTCTCTCTCTCTCTCACACACACACACACACACACACACACACACACACACCGTCAGCAGTCACAAGAAGCAGCACTGCAGACCCTAAAGCCATGTTATAAGTCAAGACAGGGTAGAGGGTGCATGTAGCTCTAATCCTCCAATTAATTCTCATTCCCCACAAGTGGAGGACCCCAGAGAGCTTCTTGACACTTCTATTAAAAAGTAAAAAGGAAACACAGCATGAAGGTGAAGCAAGAGAGATCTCTTTCTTCTGCCCATCTCCATGGAGAGCAAAGTTTTACAACATTTTTGGCAAATTTTCTTTCTTTACTCACTTCCTCTTTTCGTGTGGTGGACTCAGAGGGTCAGCTGTTGTTCAGAATGGCACATTATGTAGAGTACGAGGAGAAGAACAAATATATTGCAGTTCAGTTTGGTGTCAAAACCTGTGTCTCACTCATTGGTTAACAAAACAATTAGAAACACACACAGTGCAAATAACAGAATAAGTGGTGGAAATGGGCAGCTCTTCACACCTCTTCGGATGCAGGAAAACACATCTACTGTGTGATAACTGTAAAACCGCCTTCAGTATCAGTAAATGTCAATGTCGTGAAACAAAAGTTCTCCTGAAACTTCATCTGAATGAACTCTCAACTCATGTTGACAGGTGACAGTGTGCAGTAGGTGACAATCAAAGGAAAAACATCAATAAATGAATGCAGAAAAACACATCACATGCAGATGCTTCCACACAGACCACAAGGGCTCACTGAATGGCTTGATGAGGATGAAAATGATGTGAATTATATGCTTCAACCCTCAGTAGAGCTCCACAGCTAAGCACTTATATTGGGATTTTACTGGTGTTTACTCATTTGTCCCCCATCTGTAGATGAGGAAGGGCTTCACGCATGCACACATGACACAGATGACACACATGAAGACACACAGAACTTTCAAAATGTTTCACACGACATGTCATCTATGGCTGCAGCTCTTCAATTGTATATACTTACCATTATAAAGAAAATGTATGGAATAGATAAACAATAGATTGTACATTCCACTCTTAAAACCCCTGCAAACCTTGTTTCAAGTCTTAAATCTTTTTTTTTTTTTTTGAAAACTTTAAAGTTAAAATTTAGAAAAAAAAAAAAAAAAAAAAAGTATAGTTTAATATTATTAATGAATCATAGGAACACTTTTAAAGTGTTACTGACTAGATATTCTCCTTTTATAGTCTGTGGATACTGCAGCTAGTGTAGCTAACTGTGGTACAATGACCCTCCTGGGTGTGTGTGTGCATATGTATGCATTTTATATCATTAATAATGTCAGTCACCTTCCTCCCTTGTCAGAAGCTGCTGTAACAGTGAGCTGGTAGCTTCTTTGGAACATGCAAGTCATCCCACCCCAATACTGAATTTCTGTTGCACAAGCCTGCGCCTCCTCTTTCTTCCTGTTTGAAAAACACATTTAATCTGATCATCTTCAGTGCAGTAATGTCAGACTCTTCTAACTTTTCCCTGGGCTTGACTTTACTCATGACATAGCAGAGAAAAATGGTGGGAAAGACGTCTTATCTGAGAGCATTTACTCTCTTCTGAAGCCCCTTTTCATTCTTGACAGCTTGATTTTTTCCTCCCTCTCTCCTCCAGTGCAAAGAATGGCAGACATGTAAGCCTGCTTTACAATTTATCACCAAGCAATACCAAAGAAGGAAAAATTAGCCACCGAGGCAGGAGGGTTGGAAGGAGCTTTAAAACAGACCCCAGACCAGGACCAAACCTAGAGAGTATAATAAGCGATGAATAATGATGTTTACAACCATGGGTGGTAAAATGATAAGCTAACCTATGATTGGTCCTCATTATTTTCATGTGGAGATTATATCTGCTCTTTAATCTTAAAATTTAGAGCGGATCTATTATACAGAAATTATTCTTGGTTTTGTGGGGGAAGCTGTCGAGTAATGCAACCAGGAGGTCTTGTCCTCTTCTAAACATGAGCATGAAAAACATGTTTTTGAACTCAAACCTTTAACCAGCGCTGTCTAAAATGAATGTTCCTGGGATGCGAGTTGGAATGTGAAAAAACAGCAACATGGAGCCTGCTGATTGAAAGATGTAATTTAATCAAACAGCTTAGATTCACACAGGCAAATGCAAGAGCCAGATCAAATAAAAACCAAGCAGCCATGAAGCTTTTAACTGCCTTTTTTGGTGCAGCCTCTTCACTGTTTTCTTTCCATGTAAAATGTGCTTAAATGAATGATGGAATAACTAAATGAATCATCACGTTACATTCCAATCAACTGTCTTTTCACATCACTAAAACCCTTTTTCTAAAGAATATGAGTAATTCTAAAAACATCTTTAAAAAGTAACAACATGAGATTAAAACATAGACAAAATGAAAACAAATATAGTAACAAGCTTCCATTAGCCGGCTCAAAGCCATGTGGAAAATGACAGTGTAATGAGTGTGCACACTTGAGTCATTGCTTTGGAGAAGCACACTATATATAGGGTAGCCTATAGATGATACTCTACTGTCAGCTGTTCAGCACAGTCATTTGGTCATGTTAAGTTAATCCTACTCTTACTGTTCTATTTTTATTTATTATTTTTTTAACATTTTCTAAGGCGTACTTGGGTAAGTATCAGCTTTGGACAATCAAAGTTGAACTCAACCAGGAAAAGTTCTATATTTCAGAGAGTATGAGGCTGCTTGATAATTATACAGAGCGAACTACTGTTTGTATAACATTCCAAGCCCTTTAGTGGCGTAGGGTTTTAACGTTTGCTCAAATATTTAAGGATTAAGGGACTAGGGACCCCTTCCTAGTTGCATTTGTCACACAGGTGGTGCAGAGAAGTAATTATGCAGATTGAAAATTAGCAGTATGACCAAGTGTATTCTGACACACTTGGAGATGCATTCCATGCAATCAGAATTATTTCATTCACTGCGATAGAGAAAGGTGATCGTGGTCAGCCTGTGGTTCACACCTTTTTCTAGATGTTTGAAAAAGAAGCAGATTACTTGGTCTTTGTTCAACTTTATGATGAATAATCTCTACCCTCAGTAGAAAGTTGTAGGACAAAAAACAAGCAGCCCAAGCTGACCAGCGTTAGCATTCTCCATGTGATATCTCGTGACAGAACGATAAATCCACCTTGACTTCTAATACCTCGTTATTACATTCATATTAAACAAATCTGCAGTACATCTATGTCCAGTGCCAACATTCAGTGAAGAGTGGGCGTAAATGGCATCTCTTTCATGTGGGAGACTGAAGTAAATAGTGCACAATGTTCCACCAATTAAGGTTTGTGTTGTGTTTGCCCTGACCCAGGGTTTACAGATCCCTCCAAAATCAGTGATGTTACAGCTGATCCATTTTTAAACCCAGCTCAGACCTTAATCAATAAACCAATTTGTATAATCCCAAAAAGTTGTTCCAATGTTGCAAATTTTCAATGAACTTGATGATGTGTCACATTAAATATACTGTCTTTGTGCTTTTGATTGAGTATATATCAAAAAGGATTAGGAAATTATCACATTCTCTTTCATTTATGTTTTACACAGTGGCCCAACTTGAAGACCACTGTGTTCTTCTCTCTGTGGGAACCCTTGAGGACAGTGCCCCATGAACAAACTGTGCAAAATCACTGGAGCATCATGCTGAATAGCTCAGGGAAAGAAACATTTCCTTAATTCTTTAAAAGGCAAAAAGATTTGTATATACAGAGCAGGAGTGTTGTGTTTATTCTATAGGAAACCATCTCTTCTGATAGTTCAGCTAAATTTACCTCTAAATGTGTCATGTTAGCGAATAAAGAGGCGAAAGGAAATTCAATCTGGACTAGATTTTGACAATTAACTTTCAAAATGTCCTCAAAGGCTCTAGAAGGGTGAAATTAGCAACACGGCTGAATAATTTAATATTTATTTATTTATTTAATAATATTTATTGGTGCCAGATACACATACTGTATGTTTTTCTCAATAGGATTGGGCACAGAATCCTGCAAGAGGTGAAACTGTATGCTTTCTTGTATTTCACTGCTTTCCACATTTACCGTTCGAGAAGAATACAAACTCTTACTGCGTTCGTTCAGTTGTTTTTAAAGCCATGGTTTGTTGAACACATGGTAGTCCTGAGAAACAAAGGGCTTCCCCTTCCTATAGATTATTTGGTGTAGTTTTTGTGGACATATTGGTGCCACTGTGTTGACTGACAGAAACATGTTTCCTTAACCCCGGGAAACGTTTCACCAGCATCTGTCTGAAATAGTTCTGGAACTTCCTCCCAACGAATGTGTAAAAGATAGGACTGATGCAAAAGTAAATGTAGGCAAGGTTACGAGTGACATGAAGAGCATAACCCCATTTCCGCGCTTCCTCACAGGTGTTGGCTTTATCATGCATTAGGAGGACAATGTTGAATGGGGTCCAGCACACAAAAAACAACAGCACAATGATGAAAATCAGCCTGACTGTCTTGAACTTGGTAACTATCTTGGATGATATGACAGTGATAGCAATCCTAACGTAGCAGTAGATTATAACAATCAGAGGAAAGAGCAAGAAAAGGAAAAGCTGAAGGTAAAATCCACATGCTCTTAGCTGCTGCAAATGAAAAGAAGGTAAGTCACCAGGATAGTCATCACAGTATGTTTTGTTGTCAATATAATGAAAAAAAGTGGTGTGGAGAATTATTGGCTTGATGCATGCCAGGGCGCTGACCAGCCAGACCACAGCACAGGAGACTACTGCATAGAATCGATTCCTCACTCGTGGTGCGCCTAAGGAGTACACGACTGCAAGGTGTCGGTCAAAGGTCAGAAGAGTTAGAAAGAGGACAGAACTGTAGAAGCCCAGGTAGTAGACACTTCCAAAAATCTTGCACATGACCGTGCCAAAGATCCAGTTGGAAAGCTGCATGTAGACTCCCATGAAGGGCAGGCTGCTCATGAAGATCAAGGAGGACACCACCAGGTTCAGTAGCAAGATGTTGGTCACAGTGGTCAGCTTCTCGAACCTATGCCACGGTCATTCAAACAGTTGGATGGGGAGAAAAACAAAAATGCTTAAGGGTGACACAAGCATTTTTAACAGTGAGGTGGTTTCAGTGGAATCTCTGCATCTGGGGATTGATTGGTAGCAGTGAAGTAACGTTGTTAGGACATAGTCACAAGAAGAACCATCAGCCTTTTCACCAGATATATATATATATAAGTATATTGACTTTCAGTTTCACACAGGACATGAACTGCTGTATAAAAGAAAATATGGGTCATAATCTCTTGCTTGCATGGATGATCTATGCAGCTATTTTTCTGCAGCGGTTGGGCTAGTTTTAATCCAAACCACGATCTTTCCCCAAACCAAACCAGGTTTTTTGTATCTCAACCTAACCAAACCCTGGTGCTGTCACATAATTTTTTTTTTCCAACATTGTGCAGTCACAAATAACATATCACATGCTTAATATCTATGGTCTCAAATTGAAGCCAACACAGGATGCAGACTTTCCCAGCTTTAGTGAATCATTACGTATATTCTCAGGGGTAATGCATCGAGGAATAATAATTCATTTAATTTCAATATAGCCTATGGTTGAAAAAGCAGCACTGACGCAGTGTTGATTTCTGTTGGCTAGCTTTTTAAATGTGGAAAAATGTTAAACTCAACTTTATGGATACAGAAAATGAAAAGTTTAGAGTTTTCTGTTGTAATTTCAGAGAATGTTGCCATAGAAATTGGTCTTTACTTTCCTTGAGCTCTCATCCTGTCAACGTACAGCTGACATAGCATCACTCAGGGCAAGCCTCCATAATGTACTGTATTATTAAACATTCCTTTCAGGCCCGTGCAGTGAGAGTTTGCTGAGTTCATCTCCAACATTCACATTCGTGTCCATGACGACCTAACATATTTTTACATTTGCTTTCTCACAAAGGTGGAGAGCGGAAGAGTTGGAGAGTTGGTAGACAATGACAGAGGAGGGTTACAGGGTCTCTGAGAGAGAAAGCTTACCTACTGCATAGCTACTGTATTCCTCTCTCTGTGGGTACAAGGATAAGAAGCTCCTAATATGACTTGATCATTAAAATGATGTCAAAGGTAAATTCTAAACAGTGTAACAGGAAATAAACCTGTGTCCACAGGTCTGCCCAGTCATTTCATCAATGACAATAATGAAGTTATACAGACACATGAATGATTCTTTTGTTTTGTTGCAAATCCTATTAAAAAACATAATGCTGGCCAAACGTAGGGTAGCTTGGACGGGGGAAGTAAAGTGTTGCAGTAGACATTAAGTGATAGTGATGAGATCGACATGATTATGGAGAAAACGACTGTATAATCAAATTTCTAGTGTATATTTTCAGTCTTTCTTTTCATACAGGTATTTTGTCAGGCAGAAAGAAAATAGCAAAGGTTATCCCACTTTTAACAATTGGAGATAAACACAGCTTTACTAACAACACACCAGTGTCCTTGCTTTCCAATGTTCCAAAGTGCTTGAAACTCAGTTAGATACTTTTATTGACAAGAATAAATTGTTGAATGACAGTCAGTATGGCTTTGGATAAGCTAAGGGAAATAATGGAAGACAGTACAATGTAAGAAATACACAATAGGGGTATTTCTTGATTTTAAAAAAGCATTTGATGCAATAGATCATACATATTAATTTCTGAATCGTATGGCATGGTGACAGAGGAGTAGCTCTGAAGCTATTTAAATAACAGACAACAATATCTAAAGTTTGCTGGTGATATATCTGAGTGTATCATTGAATGTGGAGAGTCCCACAAGGCCTGGTTTCAGGGCCTAAAAGTTTTAGTTTGCATAACAATGACACATGTGAAGTGTCAAAGATATTGTAGCATGTGTTTGCAGATGACACAATTTTTGTTACTTCAGGAACTGAATTAAAGGCTACAGCTGAAAGTGTTGCAAATCAAACAGTTTATGGTTTATGGTTTTTGCAAATAAAAAAAGATGAAAGATTTTCACTCTATAGATGAAGTTTGCTGCCCACATCAAGTATAAGTCCTTGACGTTTGCCTACAAAATTGCCACCAAAACCACTCCAACCTACCTGAACTCCCTCATTCAGGTTTATGCTCCCTCCTGCTCACTATGCTTTGCCCAGGAACGGTGCCTGGTGTTGCCAGCTCAAAAGGCCCTAAGTCTCTAGCTAGACTATTTTCTTCTGTGGTACTCCCGGTGGTGGAATGAGTTACCAAACTCCATTCGTTCTGCAGAGTCCCTTGCGATCTTTAGACAAAAGATTAAAGACCAAGCTCTTTACTAAACACCTTTCTCAAAAAAAAACAAGCATTGTCTCATAGCACCTATGTCCAGTTGGACCAGCACGTTGCGTTAGGGCACTTGTTATTCTCTCCCATCTAGAACCTTGCTTGTGATGTATGAAAATCTCATATGTACGTCACTTTGGATAAAAGCGTCTGCCAAATGACAAATTGTAATTGTGTTGTGGTGTCTGATCTAATACATTAAGATGTTAGAATTGAAACATACCTTGTGATTCCTTGAAAAACATGGTTTGAGCTCAGTCTACTCTGAGTATTGGAGGGCAAAGGTCATATAAGAGCAGGACCAGCTTGAGGAAAACCCTATGAGGGAATGTGTTTGTAGGGGCCTTAGGTGGGACCCCTGGATAGACCTGTCATATCCATTAACTTGTATAATTAAAGGCAGATGAGCATCCGAAAAACAACAACGTATAGGGGCAGTAACATCTGTGAGTGGTTAAAGTGTTCATCAGATGTTGTCTATATATTTGGGGATCAAGGAGAGAAGGACGGAGATCCTACCAATGCGACCCAGGCTCTCCATCAGGCTACCGGCATCTGATCTGATATTAAGCTTGCTAATAAAAGCTCTCTTTAATATAAGCTTGTATCAGCAGAGTTCTTTCTAAACCATCATCACACCGTTGCTTGTTTCGACGAGGACCTGAAAATACACCTCAGTGTAAAAACAAAGATGTCTATGAATGCTTCCGCTTTGAACAAAGCAAAGTGTGTGTTAGGTGACAAGGCAATGAGAGTTCTGTGTTGTTCACTTATTTTGCTGTTTGTTAGCTATTGAGTGGTAGTGTAAGATAACACACGCATGAGCAACATGAAGCCATTGTTGATATTACAGAAAAGAGCAGTAAGAATTATTCATAAATAAGTTTCAAGAGAGCAGACCGGCAATTTATTAAGTCAGGCCCATTGAAACTTAAAGACACAGCTGGGTCACAGATATTATTAGTTATGCACAGAACAAAAAGAAGAGTATGACCAGAACATTTACAAAAAGGAAATTTCATTTTTAGCATCAGCGTGCACAGACTACCTTAAAAGCCAATGTGTACTTCAGTAGCTGGTTCCCCAAGTGGTCAAGAACTGAAGTTTGTCATAGAAGTGCTCTGTCCATTCTGCCTCCCAAATGTCAGAATCAAATAAGGCACGTGGACTAAAATAGATCTTTACATTACTTTGGCTGGCAGAGTGGACAAATGAAATCCTCCTCTTTAGTAACTAATGTCCTTCAATAAATATTTCCTTCCTGAAGGTTATTGTGCTCAGTTATACTAAAAATGTGCTTATTAAATTTTCTAGTCATTTTGAGGATGTAGTTTGTGATGCTATGGGACTGTATTGCATTACGCTGAGGGTTGTTTCTGATATTTTGTCCAGCCCATTTATTACAACATATGGTGCTTAAATGGGACTTTAATTTGCATTAAAATCATTAGAATCACAAAAACATCTGCCTCATGCTGAAGAAATCAAGAATTGTTGTTCTCATCAGTTAACATTCAAAGTATAATTTAAGTAGAATTATTCAGGATATTCACAATATCCAACCCCATTTTTGGCATTTTTCAGTAATAGCCTTTATATGTCTGTGACAGTGTCTTTACATTCTGTAATTACATCTAATTACCTCTCTCTATAGTTGTTTTTATTGGAAGAGTTTTGGATTTGCTTTGCTTTCGCATGCATGATTCACAGGAAGCAATGCAACACGTAAGCCACTGTTGCTGTTTGCAATACTATCACTTTGATATCAGCCTCAATGTTCCCTCTTCCTGGATTGTGTCAGAGCTGTACTCACTTACTGCTGATATGAACCAAATATACCAAATGCCTGCTTCACATAAAAAGTATTTAATAGGCAAAACATGGGGTGGATTTTACTGTGAATCTTTTGCACAGTTTAAATAACTAAATGATTTAAAACCATTCAGAGCTGTTCAAATGAGTGCCATGCATACACCTTCTACACCCAACTGCATTAAAGTGCAAAACCAAAATCAAACCATGTTGAAATTACTTCTGCAGTATGTACTGTACTGTTTCCATTTGGGTTTAGGATTTCTGTTGGACCACTCACCGATGGATGATGACCAGAACCAACCCGTTGCCAAACAGACTGAAGAGAAACATAAAGTAGAAGAGGATGGATAGATGAGCTCCCAGATTGTTGTCACTGTCCCTGCTACATGGTGTGACGGGCGAGTATGGCTCATCACTGTAATCACTGTAGTCATATGTTGTAGCTTCCATCTTTGTCTCAAATGTTAGCAGGAAAATCTGTCAGAAGCAGACATGCAGTCAATATGAATTTCAAGTTATTAAATAATCAATCCATTAGACATGCTTTAAGGTATACAGGAGCTCTTAAATTATGCATGTGTGCTCCTGTAGGACATGCAAATCTTATTTGCTATTAAATTGAGAACCTTGCAGGAGCCCAGGAAATAAAAGCAGATGTTTGTTGGAATCAGGGTGATGTTAAGCTGAGCTGACTTACCGCCTGGCCAGCAGAGAGGCTTCTGCTTGCTGTCTGACTCTGAAGGCCACAGCTGTCTGACTCACAGTGAGTTCAAGTCACTCCATGATAAGTCAGCCAGCAAGGGGAAGGAAGTACCAGAGAAGAATGGGTGTGTCAGTGCATGTATGTGACTGTGTATAAGGGGGAGGGATTGGCTGAAAGCACAACATAACATAGCGACATTTTCTCTGAATTATATGCTTCTCCCAGAGCTGCTCAGTTGAGATTCTAATTCCGTGTTCACACAGACAAGTGTATCTGTGTACGTCACATGTTAATATGACATTCCCATCACATTTGACTCACTGTGTAATGTCCATCTTGATGTTGGAATAGTGCTGAGAGTTCAAGGAGTCAGCCCCGTGAAGTAGAAAATTACTGCATAAAATTACAGTGGAAATTATAAAGCATGTTTGATGAGGATAAGACCAAGGTCCCAGACAAGGTTGTGACCTTGGGGACACAGCAGAGTGTTGAAGAGACTCAGCTAACATGAGTATTCTAAAAGCTCTGCAGTGTACCTTGAATTAAGTTCCATCATATAGTTCACACTTTGCATAATCAGGTGTTCAGAGCCAAAACAGCACTACAAGGGGCTGCGTTGCTGGGGGTGTGATACCCCAGGTACCAGTGACTTTTAAGGCCAAAACTATGCACAGCAGTTCAATTCAAGTTTAATTCTTTCCATCTTATCCTCTTGATTGATCACCTTCAAGACAGAGGACGGAGAGACAAGACAGGACATTACTTTGTAGTCTTGTACTTTGTAGATTATAAAGTACAAGATTATAAAGTAATCTACCAGGAAAGTGCAATAGCTTCTGTCAGAGTGTGCTGCTGATTGACAATGCATTTTCAATTTTTTTTCTTCTTCTTCTTTTTTTTTTTTTCCCAAACTTACACTGACCACTGCAGCGGGGGCCTTGAAATGATTGAGGAATTTTTACATGCATTTATATTGCCAGTTTGAAAACAACCAAACACACTAAACAGCTGGGTCTTATTAACTGTAGTATTTAGTTTATGGAAGTACTTAGTTTAAAGTACTTCCAAAAGGATCTCACTGTCTAAAATATCTGTACAGGGTTAAGGGAAAGAGCATGGCCATAGCTTACTGGACTAATCAAGGTTAGGGAGAGATCATGGTTATGCTTCTTATAAATAAAGTATGTTTTAAGGCATGATTAAGGTATAGCAAATAAAATGCTGTGAATGCAGCATGAGATGTTTTCAGCATATCTATAAGTAAGCAATTGTATGGTATTCTGGCATTATCTATCCAGTACGTAAAGAGGATTCCATGAACTTCTTTTCTTGCTAACATCTTGTGTTACACTTTTAGTAATTCATACTTTTTTAGTATCCTCAGTGAATATGTCCTGTTCTTCATATGGTATCCATATAATAGCACGGGAGGTGTTGGATTTGTATCCAAAAAAGTGTGTCCTATTTTATCGCAGTATATTGCAACCTGTGCTTTCGTACTGTTTTCCAAATAAAGAGGAAAAGCTGATTTTCAGCAGCTGATGTAACTGCTGATAAACCACAAACTTGTGCACTGTCAGCAGGATATTCACATGCGCAGTGACATATATATACATGCATGTTGCAGTGTGTGCTGGGTACATTTAGTATGTAAAGAGGTTTTTCCATGAACTGACTCTTGCAAAACTTTACTGTTTGTGTGTTGAAGATAAGATTATGCTACCATTTCTAAACCATTTATTGATCGATTTATAGATATAAAAGTCTAATGACCCTACAATGACCCTGACATACCTCAACATCACTGTCACACACAACATCAGTGTCACACACAAAAGACATTAGACATTATGCTAAACTATTTCTCATTGTGTTTGTGTTTAACTCACTACTGAATTTATACCTGGACAAGGCCTCATACTTTAACTTCTTCTCATAACGTCATAACATTTTAACTTTAACTAAGTTTCCAAATAAAGAGGAAGACGTGTTTTTTCAGCAGAGGTAATAACATGTGATGATGTAATAAACCACAAACTTGAGCACTGTCAGAAGAATGTCCACACCCGCAGTGACAGTATACATATGTGCATGTTGCAGTGCGTACTGAGTATCTGTTGCAGCTAAGTTTCCCCTGTGGGATGGTTTTGTTATGCCATATCACGTCCACATCTGCACAGTATTTTTCAGTAGACATCTTATGTTTGACAGCTTGTGTAAGATACTGAATGATATCTTTTAGCTTCACTTATTCACTGCCTTACATCAAGGGTGTGCTGTCCCTGCCTTTATATTTGTCACACTGCAGTTGCTAAACAATTACTGTAAGAAATCAGCATACTGCGGTTAAATGTGCTGATGATTCATTTATAGTCAGTTTACACAAGGGAGGGCCTAAAGTGGATAGTACAGTATAATGCTGTGGAGAGTCCTTATGAAATGTTGATAAAAGCAAGAAACGGCTGTTGACTTGAGAAAGTCAGCACCAAACCTGACAATGAAAGACTGAAATTGACACCCAGGGGAGTTCTGAATCAAGTGTGAGGACTATTTTGAAATGGTACAAAAATGACCAAAAATTGCTTCCTTTGAAGTCATGATGGGTTTTTCTTTCTCCAATTTCTTTCCCTAGACCCATTTTTTCAACATTTTTTCATGTCTGAGCTTGGCCTTGAAGAACTTCCCCATAGCTAACAGGAAGACACTTGATAGCCTTGTTTGGGGTTCAGCAGAGTCATTGTGGTAAATCAGCTCTCTGAACATGTCCAATATTGCTGCTCTGGCCACCAAACAGTCCCGTCTTATCAGAACAAAATATCTGCAGCCCTTTCCACTTGTGAAGATATTGCATGATGAAAAATGTTTTAGAATTTAACTGAAGTTTCAGTCAGGTAAGTCAAGTGAATGAAGAAAAGATCACTGTTTATTATGACAGATGATCAGGTGATATTTAAGTCTTGACAGAGAGTCTTTGGTGCTTAGATTAATGGAGGGGTGTTTGGCCTGAGCAGCAGTCAGATGAATCCTCCCCATGGAGCCCACACACTGGTGGCAGTGGTTGCAGGTGACTCTGATGAAATTGATGAAGGTGATGAAGTGATGAAGAATCTCCAAAGACTGGGCAGTGATGGGTAATTTAGACAGTCAGCAGTTCACCTGTGTGCTGTTATTGGCTACACACCCACGACCCAAAGGTTGCAGCCAGAAATGTCCCAGCCACAGCAAATAAGAAGAAAATAAGAAAATAGGGCAGGATCTCTGCAGAAACGCTGCCATGCACTTCTAGAGGGTCACAAGTGATGAATGAGTGTAGTATACATTTAATCATAATTACCAAAAAGAAAAAAATAAGCTTTATGTATTTTTCTGCAGTGATAGCACCCCCCTACATTAGTGTTCTTCAGGGGGAGGTGAAGATTTGGTACCGACTGACAGTGCTGGCGCTAATTTAATTGTGTTTTTAATAGTTTTTGGACAACAACAGAACTCTCTGGCACAGAGGAATAAGATATTACAGGATACACACACAGCATGTGTTAATAGGATAAATTAATTGGTGATTTGGATCTTTTAGAATGTCACACATACATATTCTTCACCATGACCTTTCCCTTACAAACAAAGAAGCTATTTTGTAGACATCCGACCAATCGCAGTGTCAGATCATAACCACTCATATGGGTCGAGCGCTGAAACAATTATTCAATTATTGATCAGTCAGTCAACAGAAAAGTAATGGACAACAGTTTTTATGTTTTTTGGCAGTGTGGAGCAGTGCTCCCATCATCAAAGCTGGCTGTATATGAGAGGGAAGTGATGGAGCATTCTTCAAGCATCCAAAAATCATCTCTGTGGGGAAGGATAGTTTGTTTTTATAAACTGTAAAACAGCCCAAAGACATCAGACCAAAATAAATCTAACATTGGACAATCCCCAAATAAAATGTTAGAGGCTCGCTGCTTTTATTCATCTTCAGTGCATCTGTCACAAAATTGAGACACTGAGGGATAACATTTGTATTACGAGACTTTTGAATAATTTAACATGTGTAAACTTTAAACTGTATTGACCTCTGCCTGGCATGTGCAGGAGAAACAGTGATTATTTATGAAAACATCTGCTAGCAGCAGCCCTACAGTGTGTGGGGTCTTAGAATGGGATTTTTGAGGACTATGACAAACAACTTACTGTGACGTTTAGGTTGCTGGACTCCTTGACTACAGCACAAAGGAGGAAAATGGTCACATTTCTTTGGTTGTAACAGTTCACAGTGAGAGCACTGTTTCTGGAATAGCATTGCTATTGAATTCTTTAAAGTCAATACAGTATGTGCCATTCATGGGTTTGCTGACTTTCCTGAATGAAATGTTCATCGACATGACTGTCCCACAATGCAGTGGTGCATGGACCGATGCATGTCTGTGCACAGTTTATGTCCAGTTTTAAGAAAACAGTGAAGTACCTGAATTTTAGAGCACTGTCCTATCATTAGTGCATATATAGCATACACTGTGTGTACTTTATATAAACATTCTCATTGGGCGGCCATGTTTGCAAAGATGCAACCACATGGGAGAATATTGTTATTCAATCAAATTCAGAAGTTGATCTTCATTGCAGTATTCCACTTTTTATTTGCTTCTTACTTTTGAATTAAAAAAATCCCTGTTATAGAGATAATACTGCAGACTTTTATGTATTTTTGTCACTGTGAATTCATGCACATAACAAATGTGTGAAGCTAAATGGGAAAAATTAAGGAATTGAATTAAATTCACATTTATTAAAAAAAAAAATAAAAATAAAAAAATGGGGCTTTCACGTTTTGAGTTCAGATTCTCCACTGCAAGACATGTAGGCAATGCCTTGTAGTTCTGGTCTCAGTTCCATTTCACACTAACTGTTTTTTACAAACAAAACAAGAGTAAACATGAAGACAGACTAACAGGTAACACAATGATTGGACAGTTTTGACCACGGTGATCCTGCATCATCTTCATCTTCATGGACCCATGGGCAGATATTCAATTGGCTGTGACTAACGGCTGATCGTGCAGCTTTGTGTTAATTTATGTTCTCCGGTGTCACAAAGCACTCAATATTGTTGGTATTATCTGACTGTATATGTATTTTGACCGTATGCTGTGAACACATTATGAAAAAGGCCTCTTGTGCACCAATATCATGGTGGAATCTCCGTCACACAGTTTTTAATGGACATTATTAACAGCTTAAGCACACAGAGGACACAAGTTCAACAGACCACCGTTTTTTCTGCTTTGGATTGCCTGTCTGATCAGAGGAAATATGTGCATAGCTGTAACCATGGTTACCAAACGATATGCATAAATATGCATATCAATATCAATTATCAGATCCCTTCCTGAAGAGAGAGTTTTGATAGTACTTAAGCTGAAATGACATATCTACTATTAGAAGAGGCTGTTGTTGGTGTGTTTGCTTTTTAAAACCACAACTAAATCACACCAGTGTCCACTCACAAGCAAACCAAGACCGCTTGAAAGGAAGATTCCTGTTCCCCTTTTTTGGTCTGCAGCAGGGTTTCAAACCAGCCCAAATGAAGCATTTTATTTGAACCAAACAGGCTAGCTGCAAAAGGGGATGAAAAAATGGGTGAATAAATCAGCACAGATCTTTTTTTCTTTTTTTTTAATTGCAAAAAAAACACTGCAAAAAACAATACAAGCAAGTAAATACAGGTCAGTATTTCATGGGGAATAACAGAACAGGGGTACGTTAGAGCAGACTTGAATTTGAACAGACTTTTGCTGAAAATCAAATTTGAAACATTTTCTTTCCCAGTGAAGTGAATTCTTATATTGTATGAGTTGTAAGTTTACATTTTTTTTGTCATTAGGTGCATGAGGGAGGTCTGTTATTGTGGTTGGAGTCAACCTCGATAACAGAATTTGTTTGAGCAATATGCACTTTCAGAGCTTTCTGCTGTGACTGTATTAAGAACCGTACAAGTAAAACACACTCTTGTATAAATGGCCACATCTCCTCTTGAATTTGCCTCTATTCTAAAAACACTGCAATCATTCAAGGCTACCTCAGAGTCACTCACAGTGCATCTTAACTAGCTTTCAGATAATACCACAATGTCAGGATACATTTTTGTAACTAAGATTTTCAGCTGATCCAAATTTTCACGATGAATAATGTCCCAAATATTTAAATGAATGAAACCTAAACATTTCCCATTCTTAATATCTAAAGGATTAAGGATTGGGTGTGGAGTAGACTTTACCAAATGATCAGGCTTTCAAACCTGTGAGGCTGAGGAAGGCTTAGATGTACACACCTGTAAAAGAGAGTTGGGCTTGGTATGTCAAACGATATAATCCTGATATAAATTAAAAAAGGGGGGAATTTGGAAGACTTCTCCCTTTGAATAAAGCTGCGTGCTTTATCCAAAGCCTATACTGACAGAATAGAATATTGTGAAGTATTATTCAGGAAATATTGCAATAATGTAGTCAGTGAAAGTCAGAGTTACATAATTATTGTTTATTTTAATACAAAAATCATTTCACAACCAAACTCATGATGCAATGCATTTGCAAATTTTGCTATATACTATATATATGTGTGTGTGTGTGTGTGTGTGTGTGTGTGTGTGTGTGTGTGTACATTTTTTCCAGCATTTACAGATACTACACATAATATTAGCTTAAAAGTTATGAATTCATGCATCTTGGCATATATTGCAAATACAGAGAATACACAACATAATGCAAACGAATCAAGGACAAGGACCTAGTTAATGTGTTTCCATGAAGGCTTCTTTGTTAAACCCCTGTAATCTCAAATAATAAAATTAATACATAGCAAAACTCATAATGCCAAAGGTGACAAATCATGTCACTATCTGTATGAGAAAAATCAACTTACACATCACAGACTGCATCTGTAGTGAAGATGGTGACTGATAGGTTAACACCTTTTACAGTAGGTGTCAGTATTCAGAAAAGGAATTAAAAAAAAAAAAAGCTTTCTAGATGTAGAAAATCAACCACAGCTACACATTTCCAACTCAGTCACAGCATTAAATGTGAGACTGTACTCTCAGTAGCAAAAGCAGATGTGTCATGAGCATTGATATAGTGCTGCAAAGAGCCTTGGGGAGGACGTTGGAGTAGGTGGTTCAGTATGCAAAACATGTGACTTTGATGCCAGAGACCTCTTCCTGTCTGCCACCAACACTCAGTGTTAGTTTCCCTAACCATAGCTGAGTATTTTGGTGTGACTTCCGTAAATTAAATTGAGAAATGTATTACTTTATTAATCCTGCTTGGGGATTTTTATACATTCCGTTCTTTTTTTTTTCTTTTTTTTTATTACACATGCATAGGCCTGAAATAAACAAGGATGCACACACAGGACACAAAAGACATGCATTACTGGAGAGATGTCAGAGTGATAGGGCTGCAATATAGTCAGCACAGTTAGAGTTCACTGCCTTGCTCCAGGGCATCTAAGCAGCAGTGCAGTGCCAAGTCCATGTTCCTATGGACTGAGCTACTGCTGCCATCCTACTAATACCAATATATCAATTGCCAGGTCAGCAAAATACTCTCTAGAGAGCAACTTTCCCATCTTTTGCATTTTTTGTGGCCACCATAGGGGAGGGTGACGTGAGGGGTGTTCAGTTGACTGCATATCTTCAGCCTCACCACTAGATGTCACTAAATCCTACACACTGTTCCTTTAAGGTTCAAGCTAAGACCAACATAAACCTGGTGAGGGTTGTTTTAACTTAGATAGACTCCCTCTAGAACCTCAAAGACGTTATACAATGTGCATATAATGGGAACTTCATGTGTAAAATCTGTGTAGTCATCGTTTAAGAAAGGATTAAATAAAGAAATCAACTTTAAAAAAAAAAAAAAAAAATGATTCAAGTCAATTGTGATTTCTTTCACTTTTAACATTTAAGCAAGACCAGCATACCCTTAACCTTAACCAAGGGCTTTGAACTTGGCTGAGATTGACCATGAAACCATTAATCGTGCTTCAGCTTCTCCAGAACAAAAGAAATACTTTGACAGTGGGCCGGTATGTTCAGTATAAACCTTTCATCATCATACTGACACAGCATTAAGTGTCCTGCCAATCTACTGTGTTTGCCAGTGTAAATTAATGTTGTATTATTCTTTAAGGATCAGGGTTGCCTCCTTACATTTCCATTCAGCCAGTATTTCCTCTTTCACAAGAAGCTGTCAAAATCTAATTGGCAGTAGTCATCAGATTGATGCTCCAAGGATGGACAGATTTCATTCTCCATGAAGTTTCTTCTTACACATCCCTCAAAATATCAACTTTTTACACAAGATAATTTTCAATTTAATATACATATTCCAATGGAATTTCTTCATCACATTCATGGTCCCCAGAGGATGAACCCTTATTTTAATTACCCCTATAGGGATACCTCCTACACTAGCAAATACACACTTAGGAAATCTCCACAAATAGCAAAGTCATTTTTTTTTTATTTTCAATATTTAGTTTCATCAAACCATTTAGTACAGTGGAATGTGATGTGGCCTAGGAGCTGCTAGCTATTGTTTTATTTTAATTTATTTTTTTATGCTTAACATTTAAATAACATAATGGTGCAAAATAAAATAAATGCAAAATAAAAACTTTTGGCAAAAACTGAAAAAAAAATGTACTGCAAAAACAACAATACTAATAATTGGTAGGGCAGACACTCAATAATCCTTACGCTTCCAGCATGACTGTTTGTTTAATGCACATTTGAATTCTTCCCCTTTTTGAGGACTGCATACACTGCAGCTCACTACTCTTACAGCAGTGATACTTTGAAACCTGCCAGGCTTACTTAGCCAAGTCAAAATTTTCAGTTTGACAGTAACAAATAATGTTTGAAAAAAGGCACCCTGAAGCCTGAACGCTAGAGAGAGGCACTAACCCATTTGTTACTCCACAAGGCATTAGGGAGGGTTCCAAGTCTTTGGCCAAGCTTTCTGACATGACATGTTCATTCTATCAGTTCAAACCATACTTGATGCGTACTTGGAAAACTGGGACAGGAGCCATTTCACATAAAACAACCAATACTTCATGTAAATGGTTATGGAAATACAGTCTTATGAATTTGTATAAAAAAATAAACTTTTCTTTTCTTGGTCCTTGCAAACATATTGTTTCACTGCTTTTTCCTGTAGTTGAATGCTTACTGATTTTTGTCATTAACAGCTAATATGATGTCCATAGTGGTTTATTGTTTCTCTCTCTATCTGGATTTGAAGTAGCAGTTCTAAATCCATATCCATAGACCTGTTCCCAAAGATGTGTCATTTCTCCACATAGCTGATGGGACTGAACAAACAGCTGTTCTATTTCATGTAGGCTTCATTCTCTAAGGCTGTCACTAGTGGGTTTACCCCTCACCCACACAACACTGAAGACTTTTACTCCATGCGCACTTACTACATGGGTTCCACCTCAGTCGCACCTTGCATATCATTTGGACTGAGAGCAGACAATAGGCTCTTAATTTTTTCAGCTTCGCCACAGACAGCAACTTCAACAATATCCCCCTGCAGCTGCACAGATGAGTGCAACAAATCACACATACAGTAATCTCTTAGTGTATATCATTCATTTCCCACCCGTCTTGCTCTTATTTTTCACACAGTTCTGTTGAATAATGCACCTTTGGCTCTTTCATGGCACAGAACAGTGCCAAGTAATTAGAGGTTTATCTCTTTCGGCCCTCTATTCTCACTTTTTTGTGTTGGCTAAAAGCAAATATCTGTATGTTGTGTTGCCTATGGATGCCAGCATCTTGTATGGGCTGCATCTACACCTACTTAAGTTCCAAACACGAAGAAAGCCAGACTACCTCCAAATGTGGTCAGGCAGATCTAATCACCAATCACCATGCATTTACACCTTGCATTAACATGCATTTTTCTTTGTCCAAGTAATGTGTATGGATACAGATCATGTTTCGATAAGGTTGTAAATGGGGAGCAGATGTCCTGCCTCCTCCTTATCCTGAGATTAACAAGGCTTCCAGCTCCATTCTGACCATGTATGCCTCCATCATTTCTGGCTGTACCTTTCTTCCATCCCAGACACAGTAAGGAGGGAGCTGTCTAATGCCCCCATCAGCCCAGATAGGCTGTTCAGGCCACTCAAAAGGCTCCTGTTTCTCCTCCACCAGCACTGCCATCTCAGACAGTGACTGGTGGCTCAAACTATTTTGCATTAAAACAAATCAAAATTCTCTAAAGAGCAGTTTTCCTTTGAAAAAGCCTGAGACAGCTGTGCCTATACAGTAATCTGTAAATGCTCTGAGTAAATTCATTTTAAATAGAACATAGAATGGAGACCATAGGTCTAATTATCCAACCAGCTCAAAGAAAGTTGGCATTTTATGCTGACTTAGTTTACAAAAGTTGTGTAGTTTTCCATGCTGAATTTTAAAAGCATTGACAAATAATTGTCAAAGTAATCCATCCAGTCACATTGTGGGTTTACTGCATAACAAAAGTAAACATGATAAGACAAGTAGTAATAGTAATAGTGGGTTCAATTAAAAAAAGCACACAGAAAAAATAGTAGGAAATAAAGCTGCTGAACCAAATGAGCAAAATATATCTAAGAAATCTCTCCAGCTTGATACTTTTTGTGTTTGTACCCTAAACTCCTATTCACAATTGTCCGAATATCATGTCTCTTTTGTGGGCTTTGTTTCCTCAAATGTCTGCACTCTCAAGATGCTTCACTTTTGGTAAATGCTGCAAGGTCACATAGCAAAATTCACCAAAAGATTTGTGTGGATTTACTTCGCCCCTGCAAGCAGAAGCACTGATTGCTGCAATTCCACTGAAAGTTTGCTGTGAAAAGTTGAAATGAAATGCAGGTGTGGCTGAGCTTTAATTCAGTGGCACGCACTTATATTTTCCTTGATCCAACACAGCAATAATACAACCATCTTTGCTCATACATAATCACAACATAGACAATACTGTGCCTTGATTATTTAATCAATGTATTCCATACTGCCAATGTTAAATTAGGATTGTTTGATATTTAAACATTTCTCTTGAGCAAAGTTTTCTTAAAAGAACCTATTTTGGCCCCAACATTACAAATGGTATACCATAAATTCTCAAATAAAATACAGTATATAAGTGATAGAACATACTTACCACTCTGCTTCTCTGAGTTTCTCTTTTTAGTAGAAATGGTCTTTTCATTCACTTATTATTTCCAAACACTTCTGCACTAATGTTTTTATGAGTGTAGTTTGGTTATTGTCAATGAATCTCCAGACTTCCTGTAGATTTTTCAAATTAAAAGAATCTGATTGGCCTTTGAGCAGCTTTTCATGTAAAACATTAGCACAGGTATAGTGCATGTATAGTTTAATTGACAGTAACTTAACGGTGATCAAAATTAAAAACACAAAGCATTAGTGCTTTGAAATTTAACACTGAATTTAGAGTCTGTGCATATATATAAATATACAGAGAGAGAGAGGCACACTAGACATTTTAAGTTTGCAACAGCAAACGGAATCAACAGCAAATTAAAATCGGACCATATGAGGAAAAAGAAAGGCTTCTTAAATAAGGTAAGATACACAAAAAATGAAATTAGACATAAAGGCCTGTCAGTAATATAAGCCTGCATAAATCTGCAGTTGAGGTAAATGCCACTATTTGAGAATTTACGGTACTCCACACACAGACAAGCAATTCAAAATAAGTCCACATAATACTGGCAAACAAAATAACAAATATGATATACAGTGACAGGCTTCCCACAACCCTGTGTGTCACAGTGATGGATTAGCACAAACCCTAGTGCTCCGTTCACAATAGGTGATAGAAATATGTTTTCCCACCAGAAGAGATTACACATAGGATGCACTTGAAGCAGACAGTGAAATAATGCACTGCAAACTAATGTTGTGATTGGAGGGATCTCAACTGTGAGTTTTTCTCATTTATTCATTTACTTGAACTTCACAAGTGTTTTAGGTTCTTATCTTTGACCAATCATCCTAACTGTGAGCTACCCTTCACAAGACAACCATGTGAAAATGGCTTGTCCTGTTCTTTCATTGTTACGTGTCCCAATTCATTGACAAGGAATGTACTGTGCTTTTCACATAATTTGCAGATACAATCATTTCTCTGAAGGCAGAAATAATCTCAGTGGTTGATATAAACCTCATTTGGTGAAGCCAAGAGAAGCGCAGCTTTCAAGCAGTATGAAAGCTGATTCTTGTCCACGTCTGTTAATGATATGCAATTATATGCAGTTTTTATGTATGTTTACTCATTTATACTTATACATTTTGTTGAGATTGGTCTGTTTTCTGTGCATGTGTGTTCTAGTGCTCTTGCTTCTCAGTTTCAATTATATGGGTGGATTGGAGCTCACCATGTAAACCTGCTGTTCAAACTTGGCAAATTCATAGTGTAATGAGACCATACTAGTCTGGTGTCTCTGTAAACTGGGTCACTAACCTGCTGACCAACTTTGACCGTGAATTCCATAATCATGAATCATTGCCCAGCCCATTTCAGTTTAACTCAACTAATGAGGTTGTTTCTGCCTGTTGTGCAGGTGTTCTCCAAAAATGTGTCATACAATAACAATCACAAATATCTCTGTTAATCAGTGATACAGTAAATCACTTCCTGAAAACACTTGGGTGTTTAAGTCAACAGCAGCCTCTTCCACACTGCCATGCCATCAGACATTGGGTCCTTTGCTGTAATGTTCCCTGTGGTTGTACGTCTGATAACACATGGAAATATCACAAACCCCCGGAAGCCCCGGATTACCCCGTTTACCAGGATCTCCAGGTTGTCCTGGTTTTCCAGGAATTCCCTGGTTGCCCGGGTGGCCAATTCCATCGAATCCACGGGGACCTTGAATCCCTGTGATTAGGTAAGAAGAAAATAAGGAAAATACAGCTGTTACTGGTATTTCTGTCTCATTAATATACAAAAAGTTAAAGGGTCCATTAAAGTGACCATAGGTCTTGTGCTGTGAACTAAAAATTGTTCATACTGGATCGTAAATTGCATCTACTCATACTCTACAGGATGAGTTAAGCAGCTGTAATAGCTTCTACAGATAAATACAGAACTCACATTCTGTCCTCACAACTCCCTCACTCCACCTCCCAAGCTGTCATTACAACTCCTCCTTGAAAATTAAGTACAGGGTCTAGCCACATATTAATTAAAAATGTAAGACTGCAAACAGCCTTGATGCGTTTTTGTTAAAACTGCACTCTTGCACAGATCTGAAAGCTCAGACATCAGAACACTGTGGTTAGGATGCTGAAATAGCTGCAACTCCAAGCTCTACAAAATGGCTTAATGGCTGAAGACATTTCAAAAAACGGATTAATAGGTGGGCTTTTTACATACCTTGCAGTCCAGGTGGTCCTGGAGGTCCACTGTAACCTTCTCCTTTGCTGCCTTTGAGCCCTCTTTGTCCCATGTCACCTGGGGACATAATATGTCTGCTTTAAAAAATAGCATTAGAGCTTCTATAAATGAGCTGTCAGGTTGAGCGCTGCAGGAACCTTAAGGATATATTTCCTCCAAGACAGCTGTGTCCAGTCCTGTGCAGTGGAAGAATATGCAGGCTTTATTTCTTTATTCTGATCATCATTGTTTACAACCTGGATCTTATGTAAACAAATTAGACTTGTGTAACAGTTATATCCATTCAGTTTTTGAAACCACAGATGGCACAAAATTCTCTGCAGGACAAATACTGACAAGACTAAGCATCCACAGCCAGGTTGTGCTTGGCCACAGTGGTGCTTTGAGCTAAATACCGTTGGTATGCCATAACAAAGCTAATATGTTGATGTTATTTAGGTCTAATGTTTAGCATGTTCACCATCTAAGTTTACCATGTTAACATGTTAATACTTGCTAATTTGTTGTAAACGCAAACTACAGCTGAGGCTAATGGGATTGTCATTGCTTTTGAAGGTACTTGGTCATAAACCAAAGAATTGTACAAATGAAAGATTGTGGTTCTAGATGAAAACTTGAAATATCATCAAACTTAATACAATTCATCCTGTGGCAAACATGAATACCTCAACCAAATGGCATGGCAATCCATTTAATTCCGGTTCAGACTTTTCACTAAAAAACAAAAATGTTAACCTCATGGTGGTGCTAGATGAAAAGTCAGAGGATCACAAGGCCAATCCATCGACTGAATGTTGAGAAATTTTACTGAATAAGTTCAAACTTTGAGCTGTTAGTGACACAGTGAAGAAAAGTCAGTATGATTCATCCTACAATTGAATGGCAATCTATACAATTAGCTGTTGAAATATTATTTCACTGTGGATCAAGTGGTGGAATGGCTGACTGACCAATCAACATATCCATCCCTACAGCCATGCTGCTAGCATGGCTAAAAACCTCATTATGTAGTTGCCAGCAGGATGCTGTTAGCATAGTGCCCCTTCCCAGGATACGAAGGATCCTCATCACAGAGGTAATGAGGAACCATGATAAGAAGTAATATCTCTGTACACAACTTCTCTAAAAATTATGCTACAATCTGACCACACAGTTGCCATCCATGTCACGACATCCTGTGTCCCTACCCTGCCTTAAAGGGATACTCCAATGGTCTAGTTTGTGCTTCCATAAACTTTGGGGATTTGGAAGAGACAGATTAAATGGATAAAATCAGTGCAGCAGAGGCTATCCTGACTTTCAGCAAAGACTGTCCCAATAGAAGCTCCAAAATCCTGGAAACTCCATTTCCTACAGTCCAACTTGACAATGTCTTTCATTTAACCCTCCCTGCCGGGACAAAATCCACCTCAAACTCTGTGCACCCAGTTTGAAACACAGGCTTTCTGATAAAACTCTAGTCCAGCTTTCAGTCTGTTCCCTCAGCCTGACACCTCTAAAGTTACTGTTCTCCTGACCTAATAAGTGGAAACAGTACACAGCAATGAAGTGGTACAGTTTGGCATCTTTCACAGCTGATTAGCCACTCCTTGTGTTGAAGTGGTGATAAATCACAGGCAGTTCATTGAGATGGGTTTGCATTCAGTATTTGTTGTCTTTTGCTCTGCTGACTTTCACTGATGTTCACTTGTTTAATGATCTTGTTTTATGGGGTACAGTGAACATCAACACATCCAATTTGTTAGTCGTTGACACTGTTTTGATTTTAATCGTTGATGAAAGCAGCAATAAATTTTGTCCCAGCTCTTGTTCATGAAGGTTTGTTGTTATTTATTGTCTTGTTTTCATCAGGGTAAAGTGACTGATTGAAGGATTTTTGTCACAGTTTCAAAAAGGTTTAAAAAGGAGCAAGGAATACAGATAACATAAACGTGTCCTAGGGTGTCGATTATTCCCTGAAAAAAATCCTACATTATGGGTCATATCACCTTTAAGGCCTGCAGGACCCTGCATCCCAGGGGGTCCTGGATAACCAGGAGTGCCACTCCTGCCAGGGTAACCTGGAGTCCCCATGGTGCCTTTGGGTCCTGGTGCTCCTGGCTCGCCTGGGGGTCCCTTCATGCTCTGGCAGGGTTCACACCTTGTTGGGGGGGCCAGAGACTGGAGCAATGCTGGAAGTTGATCTGCAGGGCACAGCCAGAAGGTGCTAAGTAATCCACTAGAATATAAATATTATGTCAGATCTTCTTTCATAACAGTTTGCTCAGATAATACTCTAAGCCTAACCACAAAGAAAAGCCATATTCAGAATATGTGTGTGTGTGTGTGTGTGTGTGTGTGTGTGTGTGTGTGTGTGTGTACAGAAAAAAAAAAACATGTATACTATATATGTTTTTTTTTCTTTATTTCTTGGTGCTTTTCTATTCTGCTTATTAGGCTGCCTTCCCCATCCTTGATTCTCCAGCCCATGACCCCGAAATCGATCAAGATCGACCATCATGGAATGATCCAATTACAGCTACATCCATATATTGGCCAATATGTTAGCTGATATTTGTAGCATCACTGATTCTTCAGAAAAAAAGTGATGGGGTCCAAGTATGTGCCATCCATAACAGCCATTCTCAGTCACTTATCATACCTGTAACCAAAAAACCTTTGATAAATCCACTGTACACTTCCTGCTCACTGTACACACCTGACAGATAGTTTGTTAATAGATGGTGAACATATTGGAACATTTATCAACTAACAAGCTCAATATTTCCCTCAGGAGAGGTCAGATTAATGCCAATGATGCTCTGTGTCAACTGAAAGTGTAAATAAGCAACTTAACGTCAGTGATGTTTGGCAAATGTAAAGCACCCTGTGGTGTGAATCAACACACGTGCTGATGAGCGTTCGGTATCTGTTATTGATAAAGGAATTAACCCTCCCTGATGTTGTTGTCCATGTGGCCTCTGGGTCAACAAACAGGCCAGTAAGATTTACAGAGGATGAAAACAGAGGAATGTGGAGCACCACTGGGGGGTGAACCTAAGCTAGTTTATTCATTTATCTCCTTCTTTCACAGATCAACCTGCAACTGACCCTTTTTAAGAGACAATGTTCCATGAGCTTGACTTCATCAAGGACTCATGCACTGAAAAAAGGACAAAGACACTGACTTTGAGATGCAGCACTAAATGAACATCAAGTAATACATTGTGTTTCATTAACAAAATGTAAAAAAAAGTCAAAAGTTTTGTTTCAACATATCAACTATGGATGCAGGGACATCAAACCCTACAATAACAGGAAGTGTGTGATCATTTTATAAAGCATCAATCACCATGTTGTTGTAGTTGTGACTGTTTTTCAGTGACATTGTTGATAATTTAGGAGACAGTTTTATTAGTGTAGCCTCTTGCTTAAACTCTAATGACATATCTTAAAGAACATTTCAAAATGATGTCTGTTTTTCTAAACCTCAAACTTGTCTAAAGGTTACTTGATGTTGTTATGATGAGTGTGATAGATTCATTATGCCCTCCCTCCAATTACTGTAGCTTAGATGATGTGTTTAGACTCTGAGTAGATAATGATATATAATAATAATATGTACATGTTTAACCAGAAAATGGATCACTCTTCAGAGAAGAAATTGGAGCAAAAAAAAAGAATTAGAACAAGATAGATCTAGAGGGAGGAGTGGTGAAGTTCTGCACCTCTGACACCAGACATCTGACACCGGACACTGCCCCAACTAAAGAGACAAAATACTGAAGGAAGCAGAAACAAAAGCTTTTTTCTCAGTTTGCCTTCATTTGCTGCTCAGTTCAGTCTATCAACTTCAAAGCTCTTCAGCTTTGTCACTACCCAGTTCGTCCGGAGACCAGCTCGCTTCCACTGCACGGTGATCAGTTGAATCACGAGCCGCACCAAGGTTGCCGTAGACATCCGGTTAAATTGAAAGTAAGAAACCTTCTTCGAGGACTTTGCTCTGGTCTGGTCAATGCCTTCATTTCTAACTTGATCAAAGTTAGAAAAGTCAGAACTGTGACCAACTCTGTCAAAGCTGCCACCATGACTCCTGCACAACTCAGTGGGGGTGTTCTGAAAAAGTTATCACCCCGCTGCCTGTTGAGAGCCAGCCAACTCAAACTGAAGTTGCCACATGGGATCCAAGATGCTGGACAATGTTCATGAGCTAAAGGAAGCTCCAGAGAGAGAAAGAGACACAACAGCTGGCCAAGCCACTAGGTGGGGAGCCAAGAATCTCCGAGCGCAATCCACATGAGAGGCGATGTTGCTTCTCTCCTCTCGTACCTCCAGACCAATCTCTTCCCCTGGCCATCAAGCAACAGATGAAACAAGACTTGTCTTGTGTGTTGATGCTATGGATGAATAGGAATACTTAAGAAATAGGATTCCCTTTAAATAAATTTTTGATATCTATTTACTTTAGATCATTTCTTTTGGCACCCAATCCCTTTCATCTTTTGAACAGTGCCTTAAGCCTTATTTTTATGTTTAGTCTTAAAGATTTCATCCACTTGTTCTTTTGTGTCTCTGCTGATTAATGCATCTGATTAAGATATCATGCTTGATCTGATCTGATGATCCTAATTCACTCCAGAAACTCCAGTGATTAAATAATTCATTCTTTTTTTTTTTGTCATGGTTTTCTGGTTTAAGTTTAGTTATTTCCTGTTTTACGTTAAGAGTTTCTCCTAGCATATCATATTTTAGTTTTACCTGTGCCTCATTAGCCTTCCATCTCTTGTGTGTTAAGTCAGTGTGTTTTCCATCTTTCAGTTCAGGTTATCTGTGTTTGTTCCCTTGTTCTGAATTAGTTTCTTGCCTGTGCTATACCAGTTTGTCATTAGTTTGGTAATCTGTATTTCCTCTCAGTTTTTTGGATTTAGCCCCTGCCTGCTCCTGTAGTTGTGACATGCCTGATTTGTTTGTCTGGATTCACCTTTGGGTATTAAAGCTTCAACTGTCCTGCCTTTGTGTTTGAACTACCAAAACAGTTTATCGCTGTATTGTTTGTGTTTATTTGTGGTAATATTTAGCATATTAATGGTCACATGCATTCATTTGTTCATTTATTTGTATGTGATGTAGTTATTAGTTGTCAGTTATTAGTCACATTCACTGTACATAAGTCAAAAACACCACAGCAACCTTCAGACTGAGACAAAATGAATCATTTGGATATGGAAATTTCCCTTTCAAATGATACTGCTCTGTGGTAGACTTAATTAAATTCATTTTAATATAAATACTATTTCTCATAGCTGGAAGTGAGTGTGAATCTGCTACTTAATTTCAACAAGGTAAAGTTAATCATTTAATGTCCCTCAAGGTAAAATATGCCAAAATGAAAAAAAAGAAAAAAACAACATAGATTTGCTTGATTTGCTTTGGGATAAATACTGTGGCATTTATCAGTTAATGACTGACTGATTAACATTCTTGAATAACTGAAACTATCCATATATGGTGACTTATTTAACATTGTGCCACTCTCACAGAAAGAGTAATCTCTTAAATTGTTCACCAGATGTTCAAGTTTAACCCTAGTTTGCAGTGGCGGCCGGTCAATATAGGGTGCAAGGGTGACGCCCCTCCCATGTAATATTGACTCTTTTATATATCTACCAAGATCAACCATGAATCAATCAAACCTAACAAATACAAAATAAATAAACAAAAAAGCATCACATTTTCACTTGTGCAATGGTGTAATGGTACCCATCACACTGCCAGCAACCATTAAATGCGTCCGACTTTACGTTAGACTTGCAATTTGCCATTTGATATAAAGCCCTCCTCCAGGTCAAGGGCACCGGTAATACTGGAGTCTATGAGAGCTAGCAAACTTTCTTATCGTTTACGAGCAGAGACAGCTTTTCATTGGCGCATGAAAATTCGCTTCTAGTTCGCACCTCTGTGCGCCCAGATCAATGGAATTGTTTTCCAATTTTTTAATGTTAGTCTTAATCTATTGGACAATTCATTGAATCAATCACGTGATTCACGTCCATCAGCAAGCATTCGCGCCACAGCTGTAACTACTTCCAGAGAAGAGAAAAGATGGCTAGCAGAGACTGTGAAGGAAGGATGGCGACTGTGGTGAAGGAAAACTCGGCTGTTTCTCTACGTGAAACTCCATTTTTTCGTCGGTCGGATGTGGACAAGAAAAGGGTGAAGGATTTGGGACCTGACTGTCCGGATTTAAACATTTCGCAGCAGACTACTGATTGTGGGAGGACATACACACGGAGCTTCTCCTCAAATATGTATGCTGCAAGACCGACATGGCTAGCAACTGCAACATTGGCCATGTTTTCCATGGAGAGAGAACTTGTCAGGAACATGCCTGATTTCAATGAGAGGGTAACTGATCACTTTGCCTGTTTGAAAGAGAGGCGAGCAAAATTTCAGTACAAGTTATGACTGAGTGTGTTATTAAATGGTGAGTTGTGTTATGTTGTACTATCCAAATGTTGAATTGTAAATAGTTGTATTGATTGCATATTGCCAGCCAAATACTGTATATACTGAATATGTTGTGGAAAGATTTGATTAATTACATTTTGATGATAGTATAATTTGATTTGATTTGATTATTGCTATGGCATCCATGGTGCCTATAAATTGTAGACTGTGCTAAACAGTGATTTAATGGGCAAACTAGTAGATGACATTGTACCTGTTGATGGCCACGGTGGAAGTGTTTTATTGTGGAACCTAATTTATTGTATTTGACACATTAAACTTGATATAGCTATTCAAAAATACTGTACAGTATGTACAATTCATGTCTGGTGTTGCCATCTAGTGGTTGAACAGGAAAACCAAATTAAACAATACAATGTAACACTGTAAAGTTAGCTATCTGACTTTTATTTATTATTATTTTACTCTTTGAACGGGTCATCTTAGCCTCATCGCAACAGTTGCCCCCCCCTGAGAAATTTGTCAGGAGCCGCCACTGCTAGTTTGTTATAATCAATGTAAAATGTTCGAAGGATTATGTGAATTGTGCACTTCAGCAGACATTTGGTGTGTGTTGGGACAGAGTTTCAGACTCTGGCTCTCTTACTCTGGTTTTCAGCAAAGTGACATAAAAACAAACAGATACTCACTACGCAGAACGTCAGTGCAGAGCTTTAGAAGATGTTCATCTGAGGGAGGCTTGCCCTGCAACACACAATTGCACTTTGATTCAGCTGAATCAACTCTGGGACTGGGAAAACAGGCTCAACTTGTGATTGAGTATGCCTGCAGATTTACAGGATCTTCTCAATGCTCTATCCTCTGTCTTCACACAGGCCACACACACTGACAGCTTCACCCCCATTAGTCCCAAACATAACTCCCCAAACCAAGGCAGGAAATCACTGACTGTTTCTTTTTTTCTTTTAATCCACTCATAGGAGATGGTCAGGAAGAGGTTCACTCACAGGTTTCCCAGGATACCCTGGTTGGCCTGGTCGGCCTGGCAACCCGTCCTGGCCACGAAATCCTCTGGGACCAACATGACCCATGTGGCCCATGGCCCCTTTCTTTCCTTCTGTCCCCCTGGGGCCAACATCACCTGCCACTCCTTTCTGAAAAAGCAGGAGGAAGGACAGAAAATCTCAAGTTACAAAAGATAAAAAGGTGACATCAAGGCAATTATTTTGCAATAACTGCCAAAATTATGTTACCTGATACAATAAGGATCAGTTTGCTAAACCCTGCCCCTGAGCATTGTCCAAATATTGCATAACTACCATAATTAGGAATCCCAGGTCTGTTAAACTTTGCTGTGGTGCAATATACTCAGTATTTAAAGAGTTTTGAAGGTTTTGCCTACTTTTTGAACCTTACCAAAACCAATAATGCAGTGTATTTGTGTTCTCTAATGTCAGATGAAATCATTAGCATGTCTGCTTAACAAACACTAGTTTCTGTGTTGCTACCAAGGCCAAGGAGCATATCGTTAATGAGCTAGGTTACATTACTATGTGGGGTCACAGGTTACATTAAAAAAGTATTTCCAATGTGTGGATGCAGGTCTTGTATGCTAACCGAGTTTAGGCTAATATTTGTGGCTCTGCCCTGTTCTAGAATAAAGTAAGAGTCTGATCTTATACATGTCCTCATCATATTTAGAATGCTAGGACGAATGCAACACAAGAACAATGCTGTGTCCACGTTTGTGTGTCTTCTACATGGATTAAGCCGGTGAGGATGCTGACTTGTGTGAGACATGTAGCTTTAGCCTCAGTTCTGTGTTCTGTATGTAGCCAAGTGCATATTTAGGAGTCATTTTACAGAGGTCTCGCTACCAGAAACATTAAACACTAAAAGACAGCCAGAAAAAAGCTGAAATGAGAGGCTGCTTTTTTCTGCTTCTGTCTGAAAACAAGCACCCATTGTTAGAAAAATTGCTAAAAAGTGGTAAATCTACCACCACAGCTGTTGCAAACTGCACGTGCCATGTGAGAGCAGACAGTGTTTCAACAGTATATAAGTGGGGTGAGATCAGCAAATTGTCAATTATACCAATCAAATATACACAGCAGTCCAAAGTTTTCGCTGTTTTGTTAGTGATCATAAAGCATGCTAATGGCACAATGGTACAGCACTTACACTACTAAGGAAGACCATATTTCATAAATTGTGATTCTGTAGACAGTACAGTAAGTGCTTGATATTTCAGATGTGTGCGCCTTTAGAAAAGAGGGTTTTTGTGATGTATATTTTTGCCCAGGGGGCCAGATTTCCCCAGGCCTGGGGGTATTGGCTCTGTAAGTCTTCTATAGCAGCCGTGCAGGCTTGACAGAGCTTCTCACTGTGGTGCAGAATAAGACAGAATGGATTATATCTAATACCACAAAGTCTAATTCGACAAACCTCTCCTTTCCATCCCCTGGGTCCCACTTCACCCTGGCGGAAGAAAGAAAAGAGAGCAGGAAGGGTGGGGAGCAAAAGAGAAGAGGGAGAAATAGAGAGAGACAGTTAGAAACTTCTGCTTACATATCAAAGGCTGAGTTAGTATGTCAGAGGAGCTATGCTTGCTGCTCTGCATTGCTGATGCAGAACCGCTGTCTTTTCTGTCAAAACTGGTGGCTTACAAAACATTTTAGATTGGTTATTGTAATGCATTCTCTAAACCTTTTTTAAAGGGGGGGGGGGCTTTTAGTCTTTAAAAAATACCATCCAGTGGTAACACCAATTTTGTAGGGCTTTTCTGTAAAATAAAGTACAGGGACAAATATCTGAGGGTCTGGGTGTGCCCTGTTTACCATGCTTCCTCTTTTCCATCCACATGTTCTCCTTTCCTAGTAAGTGATTTCAGACATCCTAGTGCTAAACAAGAAAGAGATATACCAACATTTCCTCAATCTGCTTCGAGGAAACTTTGTCCAACAAAACACATGAGTCTCATTTTTAAAGCCTATCGATGCCCAAAGCATAGAAACCCTGCTTTTTTGTGCCTGGAGCTGCACTGTCATACTATTTTACATTCAAACAGAGATACAGAAAAGACAAAAGCATTAGTAAGTCTTCTGTGGTTGGCTGTCACCCTTTCGCTACACTGGATGATTTTCAGTTTTTCAGTTGTCAAACTCACATGCTGAATATTACTTTCATCCATTCTAAAGGTTGCAATCTCAGACCACCACCCTCAGCATGATGATGCAGTCAGAACCATAAATAAGCATTTCATCCATGAAGAAGAAAAAGGTATGTTCATCAGTCTGTATGAAGGTATGGCACCCTGTTCAATCTCTCTATTCTGCCACTTAGTTCCATCATGCAAAAGTATAACTCATCCTACCATTTATATGCTGATGATACACAATCATATATTTCACTTTCACACATTAAATAAGTCCTATAAATGATCTTGTCGACATTTTTGTTGACATTAGACATTGGACAAACCAGAACATTATGCAGTTAATTAATGACAAGATGTCTGGAGATCAGAAACAAGAGATCCACTCCAAACTGACATCACTGTCTCTGAAACCCAGTGAGTAGGTTAGAAATCTAGGTGTTATGTTGGACTCAAAAAGTTCACAAGCCACATTACAAGTCTCTGACCTGCTCTCTGCTTACAAACCCTCTAGAACCCTCAGATGATCAGACACTGGTCTCCTAACTGTACCCATGATCAGAAGTAAATCTGGTGAAGGTGCATCCACTTACAATTGACGCTCTCTGGGGAATAAACTGCCTGGTGATATAAGTTGTTCCACAACTGTGCCGTCTTTTTTAAGCAAGTTTAAGACCTACCTCTTATTTCTGGCCTGTGCCTAGCTAGTGCCTCTGTCTCTCTCGCTGTCTCTCATTCTAACTCTCACTATGTCTTTGGGTATGTGTAGGTGGGTTTGGTTATGTTGGTTCTTTGGCAGGGGATGAATGAAATTTTTCCTATATAAGTATTTGTATGCATTCATGTTCTAGTTTATTTTGTCCATATTTTTTGTGTTTGAAGTACACTAAGCTTACATTGTATAAGATGTGATGACTTGACTTGACATGTGTCTAACAGAACACATACACTTCTATTTCAATCAATGCACTCTTCAGCATTGACCACATAACAGCCTGCGCTCCGCTCACGCTTGCTTCCTCCATTATTGTGCATGTATTAAATTTTTGCTTGTGCTCATGATCCTGTCCAAATACAAGTGATCTGCTAAATCATCTGCTTTACTACTATGTCATATTCTATGTATATCATTACAATGAGTTGTCAACCATGACTCCTATGTCAAAATGGATGATAAATCCTAGAGGTGCTCACAATCGTGAAAAGTTTGAATTTTAAAATCTTCAGTTCCACTGAAACTGAACAAGCTCGATCTGCTGACGAGGACTTTGTGATTCAATCAAACACTCTAGTACAAGTGGACCTTAAACGGCGATTGTTTCGTCAATAAACACAACATTAGGTTCCTGAAATTTTAACTTTCAGTTGCAGCTAGCAGATTTATTACAAAGATGCTGTTTGATCTTAGCATTGCTAACAGTGTAGGTTATAGGTATTTGAGAAATGAGTCTGTGCTGTGCAATGCACCATGCACAGGGATCTGGCTTTTGCTAGACAGCTTTTGGCAGTAATCTGAGGGCCAAGTGGTGATGAGGAAGGAAACCAGGAGAACAGAAGACATCCTCTCCTGCACTGCAGTTCAGAGTCATATTTATTTTACCCAGTAGGAATTAGGAAGTCTGTCTGAAGACAAAAATATGTCATATAAATTTCAGCAGTGACACACCTTTGATTCACTGCTGATGCATTTGGCCTTGAGAGCATGTAACATAGAGGCTGGGCTGCTCTCAGCACTGTGGAATTACAGTGTGAACATTAAGCTGTATACTGAAAAATACAATCGTTTTATCTGTCTCAAGCGTCACAGACAAGACTGCACAACTCTCTCTCCACATGATGCAAAACAGCTACGGCTGTGTGCACGCACGCACGCACACACACACACACACACACACACACACACACACACACACACACACACACACACACCTCTGACCGGAATCATTACCCAAACCCCATCTAGGGATGTGAAGATCGATGCCTCAGTAATCGATACTCAAGAATCAATTCTTAAATGTTTCTCATTTGGTTTTGTTCCTGCTATGAAGTATCAATTACAAAGCTTGGCTTGAACGCTGGAAATTGCAGATCACACAGCAATTCATATCATTATGCTTGTTCATTAGCAAATATTGATAAGGATGATAATCTCAACATGGATAAACATGTTAAATCAATTATGCAAATCTGCTTCTCTCACCTTGTGAAACCTTATTGCAAATTGGTGCCAAGTTCAAATCATTCTCCAATGCCAACAGTTTACAACAAGAAAAGTCTACCTTCACCTTGCAGCTGACACAAGCTGCAAGAGCTTGAAGAACAGTGAATATTTAATGATGACCCTTGCCTCATTCTCTGGACTACTGGAGTGTTATAATTACATCTAGCATATTACTGATTTATTCAACGCAGCTGGGTGCAGATTCTGTTTATAGTACTGGTCTTTTCATGTCTCATATTAATAATAATTACAAATTACTTTTCATTCTCCTCTTTCCCACTCCTTCCACTCACCTAACCCAGCTCACTTGTGTCATTTGACAAATATTAAAGGAATATTTCAACATTTTGGGCTTCTTAATCACATCCTTGCTGGAAGTTTAATGAGAAGATCAATACCACTGTCATGTCTGTACAGTAAATGCAAAGCCACATCCAGCAGCCAGCAGCCAGTTTGCTTAACATAGTACAAATAGGGGGAAACAGCTAGCCCAGCTAGCGAACATGCTAGACAGCCAGGAACATCTTACCTGTAGTAAATGAGGAATTCCATTTAACTGCTTCAGTTTCATGGTTCTGCTATTGTTCACTCACTGTCATAGCTTGCTGCCATCATTAATATTATAAGTAACATCTTTGCTTTTCTACTGTGACAAGTCTAAGTGGCGGTCTGCAGTGATAGTACCGGGTAGCAATAGCTCTGGGAGTTTGCTAGCTTACTAATTCTGTGTTAAAGGAATGCACATATCATTAACCATATAAATTGTATACAGTGGTCAAATAAAAGCTGAGCCTCAAATAATGGCTGCAGGCAAAGAACAAGGGTGAATAAATTCCTGGCACCTGTTACATAATGTGCATGCCAACTCAGCATAATATACAGCACATGTTCATTGCTTTAATCGAATAAACAATATAATCACCACTGTGTTGTTCTATATTACTCAACATGAGGATTTTTGCACGATTTCATTCAGTATATCAATATCTCAGCCAAGAGAGTAGGAAAGAAGTGCTGTACACTCAGGCTCCACATGCATTTCCCTTTTATTTAGATGACTTCTATCTAAATATCCAATAAATAGAGGTACATTACAGTGAACTTTTTAAGTCATAATCTATATTCAATCCATGAGGTGACAAGGTTCTCAGACAGTGAATCCAAGAGTGTTCCCTCCTGGACAGTAAAGCATCTAAATGACCTCCTCTTGGAGAAGTGATACCTTTTCAGTTCCAATACGTCTTAGAGAAGAAATAGGATGATTAAATTGTAATGTCTCAGCCAAACATTATTTTGTAACAATTTACAGGTGCCAGACGGAAGTAACTACATTTGAAGTACTGTATGAGAACCATATAAGTCACTGGACACATTAAAAAACGCTGCACAATAAAAGCCTTGTAAAGAAATGATAGGATTCTGTCCAGTGAAATGCTTTAGGGCTTTTAATTTGAAATCAATATAGGCAATTTGAGTTTGTATTAACACCATAATGCAGTAACAAAGGGAATTAGAAATAAATACCTGATATCATTTATGACTTGTCCAGCTGGACATTCCTTTGCTATCCTCAGTTCAGTCTGGGCCCTGGAATGACTTTACCTGTGTTTACTGATGTGGAGAAACTGCTTAATGAGGGAAATGTATACAAATTTGTTTCTACTGTACTCCGTATTGCTGGACGTGGACGTACCTTGGATCCTGAGCTTTACTTAATGAGAAAACTCAGCAATGTCAGCAGATCTTAATTGAATTCCAAAATTAATTAAATCAAATTAAATTTGTGGAAATTACTTTATGTGTTGCCAAGCACTGAATGGCAATGTCACTGATAGATGGTCTTTGGAAATTAAAAGTTGCGTTGCTCTTGTAAAGATCGTGTAAAGTCTTAGAAAAATAGAATACTACTCTGAAAATCTGGTAACTTTATCTAGAGTATATGGGTACATCACCATAGGGATGTGATCATTTTTGGTTACCCAGACAGCCTTTCTAACCAATATAACACTGTGTTACTGCAGTACTTCTTTGTTTTTCATTCTGTGCACCGACTTTGCTTTTCATCTTCTTTTTTTCTGTGGGGGATTGGACTGGTGTTTTGTGTTCTATATGTTCTGTATAATTGTGGAAATAAATCTGAAAACAATCTCACCCTGCCAAAAAAAAAAAAAAGAATGAAAGAAAGGCCTGTCTCTAACATAAGCCTGAATCAAATAAAGACCTTGTACTGTCTGAAGTTAGGGTAAATAAAGTTCTGAGTGATATTGTGCGGAAATGCTAATTTTGGTAGATTTTTGGTAACAGTAATAGCTCTATTATTAATGTGTTAAGATGAATTACCATGTATCCAACATAATTAGTTTATAAGCGTATTATGTTTCTTTCTACATTTTAAGATGGCTGCCATGATATAAGTTTGTTTATAATTTTGGAAATAAAGAAAGATTTGAAAAAGTTGTAGACACTTTAAAGTAGATAATTTAAGACTACACACACATACCCCAACACAGAGCGACATAGCCCATTGATGAATAGAATTTTTAGCATCTTAAAAATTACTATCAGGACTGTAACTTTATGTTATCTTGAAAGATTTACTTATGGTGATAGATCAAATTCAACACATTCATAACTAATAAATATTGTGAAATGACATTGCACCTGTGAAATGCTATTCCCTGTTGCTTGGTTTTGATATTTCTTTCATCAGAAAATCCAAAAGCAGCAAAAAAAAAAAAAAAAGTCTGGCATTTTTTATTATTTCAACAGGCCAGAACTGTAGTGCAAGATGCTGTATGTACTGTATGTATCTATGATTATTCACTATCAGTTAGCAAGCTTGTTAGCTCAGTCAGCAACAGGACAATAAGTTCACACCGATTGTTCAAGAGATGTATTTGTACCTGTGTGTCTTATAACTGTACCATTCCTATATTGTGAAGCAGTTTATATTCCAGCAAAGGGGACCTGCTGATTGTGGTAACTGCTTTGAAATTAAATGATTTTGCTCAGAATTTTTTTAGTTTCAGTTCTTTTCAGATTATTAATGATGGTGTGGCCATACTCTTAGACCTGCTGCCTGCCTTCCTGCCTTCACTTTACTAATGTTTGCTCATTTTTTTGCCCGGTCAGAATGCCTTAAAGTTGCCAAATGAATGTGTGTAAACTGACAATTGATGTTTACTTAAACGCTTGCAATTAAGCCTACTCTGCCTGAGTGTCAGCATTGAGTCCCCTCCACAGTTGCCACGAATCTGAACCATGACATGATGATCCTCAAATGGTTGTTCTGAGGTTGAGCCTAAACACCAAAGTGGGCCATGGCTGAGCCATGAGGGCCCTGAGACTCTGGAACAACTCTTAAACAGATTATCTTGGCTAAGTCAGTTACCTCATTCTGTGTCTCTGCTGAAAGTTTACTTTTCTCACCAACAACATTTATTTGTTTTTATGATTTTATATTACTGTCTGGAGCTTCCATGCTGTTTTATTCTCTCATTTTTATTTTTTCTCCTCTCATTTAGTCTGGTTTGCCTTTTATTTTATCCTGCTCTGCTCTGCTGTTGGCATGTACTGTTTTTTGTTTAGTCTTTTATTGCATTTTTATAGGCTGTCTGATTTTAATCTCATAAAGCACCTTGTAAAATCACTTACAGAAAGGTGTTATACCAGTAGAGTTTATTATTATCATATTTATTTTGTGATAAAGTTTTTATGGTGACCTGTAACAGGGGGTTTATGATATTAACTACAGACAGACTTCACACAAAATTAAAAGTCTACTTCTAACCCCAAATTAGCTGCTTGTAAGTGAAGACTGGCCAAGGTATTCTTCCTCATCATCAATCCCTTGTGGGGACATTATGTTCCCATACCAGCACACACACACCAACACTCATATTTAAAACCCAGTCTACTTGCTGAACCTGTAGAAAGATGAACTTCACTGCCACCGAGTGGAAGCAGAATGACTCTACACTCACAGTGACACCAGGAGTCCCTGGAGCTCCATCTCTGCCTGGCTCCCCCTGCAAACAGATACATCATGATTAACTGAAGGTTTGTGTGAGTTTGTTTACATATGTGGTGGTATGGCTTCATGTTGTGTGTCTGTATGTGTGTGTGCAAGGGTGAGATTGAATGGGTACAACAACAGTGTACGTTGATTTAGGTGTGTGTATGTGTTACTGTGTGCTGGTCCATGTCTTCATTTTGTGTGTGTGTGTGTGTGTGTGTGTGTGTGTGTGTGTGTGTGTGTGTACGTGCATGTGTGTGAGTGAGTGAGTAGAGAAAAGGTCATGATTACCACTAGCAGCCAATAAGAGAAACCCAGGGAGTGAGGGAATCGGAATTGGCTCATGGTGACCTTTAACAAACCTGACTTTTTATCTTGTGTGTAGCTTTCCGACTGCATCCTGCAGCACTGTAACATACTGCTCTCCTTTCTGTGCTCCTCTGGGCTCTCGCAGAGGAGCATTAGTGCATGTAAAGGGAAGCAACTGCATCAGAGCATTCATCACATGGTTTGATTGCTCAATTTGTGACTGATGTTGTGTTCACAGTGGTTAAAGTACAACACAGTGGCATCTTGCTGCTACAATGTTGAGGTACTCATGTGGGATAGACCACAGCCAACCAGGGCTGTGAAAAAACAGGTATAACTGATGGATGCATAGTTGACAAAAAAAAAAAACATGAATAAACTACACATACTGCAAAATTTACATGTATAGATATGACTGTTCAGAGTGAATGAAATGATTACATTAGTTTGGACTGGCGTCTTACATTAACTCTAAATAGAAGATATTGGAGCCAACTTAAACCTCCCACATGTCCTAATCACCACAAAGAGGCTGATGTAAAGCAGTGCAACATAACACCATAAAACATTATAGCCAAAGACATAGCAATATATGCTACATTCGTTTGCACTGCTCAGCCTTTAGGAATGTGTCATCTTACAATTATCTGGGGCTGGGAAGTAGCTCCTGTTTATGACACCAAGGACATATTCTCTATATTGTATTATATTGTATTTCTGGAAATTGTGAGATTGTAATATGGTGAGGAGGAGTTAACATTCTACAATTACAAATTACAAATGATGTATTTAAGGCTGCATCTGATATTCTTTACAGTCAGTACCTTTAAATGTAAGTGTTACTGATACTGTGGAGAAGTATTTGATGCCATTTAGACTCTTTTTTATGGAGATTATCTTCTCTATCTAGTCAGTTCTCTGGAAGGTGAAGGAATTCATGACCTAAAGACTGTCAAAATTCTGGCCGCATACCTCATCAAGACCTCTGGCTAATCAGAAAGGTAGATTAGACCAGTGGTAAAGAACTAGATGATACCCCACCACCAGTCCTGACAGCTGCATCCACTAAGATGAGGATGAAAATTGTAGCCAGACTGAACACAGTCAATCCCCGCATGCAACTCCTGCAACAATACTGCTCTACTCATTATCCCTAAGAACAGAACCACCACCACCATCATGGAAACCAATGAACTCCTATGTGCCACTGTTGGGATACTTGGGAATAAGATGGCTCTAGAGACTTCCAAACAAAGACTCACAGCTCTTAGGCTGAAGAGATACTCCAGAGAAGCGGTGGCCAAGAGAGTAAAAGGCTTGTTCTCCATCCATCCAGGATGTAGTCCCAGTGACAATGGAATAACAGCACAAGAACAGACCCACCCAGAGCTGAAACTGAGCAATACTGGAAGGACATATGAAAGAAAGAAGCATCACACAACACCCATGCCAAGTGGCTGGTGGACATAAGAGCAAACGCTAACAACACTCTGTGATCGCTTGACCACCCAAGACTCTAAGACTAGGCAGACCAACTTGAACACCGCCTACATAAGTGTGGCCAAATGGTGGCCAAGAGAGGGGAGATGATTAAGACAGAAGGGGTGAATTTACCAGACGGTAGGACCGCAGACATATAGGACAGCTATTTGTACCTTGGTATCCTACAAGCCAGTAGGGGCCATAATGAGGATGCAAGGAGGTCAGCCATAACCAAATGAGACTCTATTACCAATGAAAGGAGGGTGGGCAAGGATTAGTGAGTGTCAGCACCACAATCCAGAATGAAACAAGGAGTATCAATGCACACATCAGGATGACGGCCTGGATCAACTGCTAAGAGAGCGCCTTGGGTAGCAGACAACAGAGGAAAATGAGAGGACAAGAAAATACTGTGTTAGACCATGCTCACTAGTCCAGTAAACAGGACAAACCTTAGACATGACGTGGCAACAGGAGATACCTCTAGTCCACTCAGCTCATAAAACCCTTCGGCTCAGCTATGAGTCAGAAAGCTAACGTTAGCAAACAAGATTCAAAGTCAATAATACTACGTAAGTTGACAAACGGTGAATATAATTTGACAGTATGTTTAACAAAAAGACTAGATATCTATCCAGCCATGTCATTGTCCCCCAATGTCAAGATTTTCACGAACAACTGATAGGCCATGTGTACTGTCGGCCATATCCTGAAGGAATGAGTTGTATACTGGATGGGATTGAGATGATCGTTTATGTGATGCAAAGTATCAGTAAGTTCAGAGGGACAGTGTACTTCCTGCAGCTTGTGTGTTACAGTCGCCATCCTGTGGTGTTCAGAGAATGAGGCAATGTAGTGTTGTAAATAAGATATTCTTCTTTTTTTTCATGTAATTTATTTCTAATGTCAAGGTGTTCCAGAACAGCTTCATTACTCCTTGGCATTGATTCTCCAAGTCTCTGAACTCTAAAATCTCCCATAGGTCTTCATTTTGGATGAGATTTGTTGACTGCAAAGGCCAGAGCATTTGATTTACAATAACAGACTCATCAAGTCATTAAATGGCCCCTGGTGTGCTGTATGAATGCATCTGCCCATGTGATGTTTATCTATTTATCTGTTCTCTGAAATTGTTAGCTTGGACCACTTCAGCTTCAGTTTCAGTACTGTGTGAAGGTAAGCTGTTGACAGCACACATTCAAGTGCACAAGGACATGAGAAATGAAACACACATTAGTGCTGACAGTTCAAGGTCCAATGTAGAAGGGTACAAGGTTCATATATTTATCATTCTACAACACTAGATTGTATAATGATATGCAAGTTGGAGTTCCATTATGCTACTCACAAAACAAAAAATATATAAATGGATGAATAAATAATAAGTCATAAAAAAGGTCTGAAAAACTATTATTTATGGCGTAGTGCAGAGGAAGAATTGAGGAGTCTCCTAGCCTGAGGGAAGGAGCTGCTCTGTAGTCTTGTGGTGCAGCAGTGGATATTGTCTTTCAGTATCCTCTGGGCTCTGCGCAGACGCATCACCCTACTGTCATCAACGATGCTCGGTAGATGGGTACCGACGGTGTCTGCAGCCGTTTTGATCACCAAATCAGCACAAACCATGCTAATTTGTGATGTTTCCAGTCACGATGCTTCCTACTGCTCCTCTATAAAAGTTTACAAGAACGTGGCATGGGAATTTTGTGTTTCCTTCAGAAATGCAGTCATTCATGAGTTTTCTTTACCAGGGTGGAGATGTGTGATGTTCATGACAGGTTCTCTGTGATGTTGATTCCCGGGAATCTAAAGCTGCTTCACCTCATCTCTACTGATGTATACAGTGGTGTGTGTCTTTGCCTCTTTTTTTCTAATATCATCAATCGGCTCCTTGGTTTCGTTAACGTTGGGCTGTAGGTTGTTAGTTATGTGCTATGCAAGCAATGAGCCAAAAGATGGAGGAAGAGGGTAGAAGAAAACAACTAACTGGTGCAGTTAACAGGTTTGTTAGACCTCACATTTTGGTGAGAAACACTGAATGTAAACATTTTATTTATTTTTATTTTACAATATAATGAGCCATTATAGTGTGGTGCAATGTTACTGGTTGGTCGGTGTTTTCATTATATAGTGTGGGATTAGCATTGTTGAAGGTTTTATTCTGGTGGCCTTTCAACAGATTCTACCAGTGGACTCTCTGAAGGGAATTCTCACAGATCACTCCCTGTGCTCTCATCAGCTGGTTAGTCTACTTTACTAACAATGATACGGTCATTAGCACCTAAATTAATGGTTTATTCATTCTTAATCAAGTTTTAGATTTTAATACGGGAACTGTGTGACTGAACTATTAACTCATACATATATTCTCATGAGGATGTGCACATGACTTTCTGGTGGAAGTGTGAGGAAACAGTACCTGCTGTCCTTTAGATCCTGTCTCTCCTTTCTCCCCCTAAAAATACAACACTGAACATCAGAACAATTTACAGTAGATTCAGGTTTTTTCTTTAGACACTGACAGTGGGACATCTAAATAACAAAATGCTGTTTGAGGAATCATAAAAGTTGACAGCATACTGCACAGAAAACAAAACACAGCATGTTAACCACACTGATCCACGTTAGGATTGCTTGTACTGTACTGCGGGTGTTATGTGTCTGGGCGTACTGCTTTTGAAGTGTGAAGGACAACCCTCAGCAGCACGTTAATCATGTCATCTAACCAAAATATGAATAATACATTAACAAGCATGTATTATGTTAAACTGTGAACATTTCTGGAGTACAACATGTAAATCTACAAACTGACAGCCAAAGCTATGAATCATTCATGAAGTGTCACCTTTGTTGCCAATTGTTAGACTTCATTAAATCCAAGCAAAATCACACAGGTCATTTATTTTATTTTGTTCATGTTTGTTAGTGTTTGAGTTGACCCTCACCATGTAACCTTTGAACCCCGATTGCCCCATGGTACACGGCAGCCCTGGAAAACCTGGCTCCCCTCTTGACCCCTGGAAAGGTAATAGATTGTTGAGTGGAAATCACTGGCTGGTGTTTAAGGGAAGGAAAGTCTCATATGATGTGGTGCTCCTCAAAGTAGCCCCATTTATTTCACACGAGATGGAAAACAGTTGTAACTATCAAGTCTGTTTGAAATCCAACAAGGGACAATCTTCATCCAACAGATGAAAGGAAAGAACGAAAAATAAAATATTAAAAAAGTTGTCAAAATATCAAACTTGAGCTGTTTCCAGGTATATGTGTTTGTGTATGTGTGGCTGTCTATTCTATCCCATGTGACAACTTCCCAGACTGCTGCAGTGAACAAAAAATGTTCCAAGCCAGTAATCAAGACTGGTTGTGAAGATGTTTGAGTGAAAACTTTTCAAGCTTTCTTTTATTCATGAAATCATCACTCCTAAAAAGGTAAAGTTATTTCTGCTTTAAAGGACAGCACCTTCAGAATAACCAAGGTCACCTGTAATTCTGTAGCATGACAGCGACAACTCGGATTCTTTTAAACCACAATGGTTGACATTTATGGGCGTAATTGCTCAGAAATATGTCACTTAATAAACAAGTGGCATTCAGGGGGTTGTTGTCACTCATCAGCAGGATCCTCACTGCAGACTGGTGAAATAAGAGCAGGCTGAAAGGATGAGAGGACACAGAGAATGAGGTTGGTTTAAAAAAGAGAAAAGGCAGAAGCTGTCACCCTGATCGCACCCTGATCCCTCGGGGGGAGTTAGTAGTGCCCTCACTAATCCGACAGCCATGTTGAATTTTTATGTGACTGTGAGTATAGACGAGCTGGGACTGGGGAATGAAGGTGCAAATAGTATACATGCTTTTGGCAAGTGGAGGCTAAAGGACAGACAATCGTAGCAGAGAGTCTGCATGGAGAGGCACATGAAGGCTCAAGCTGTTCGGTTTTATTTAAAAGAATGTTTCAGCATTTTGGAAAGTAAACATATTTGCTCTCTTACTGAGAGATAGATGAGAAGATTGATACCACTGTCTTGTCTGCACATCAACTATGGAGCTCGAGCTGCGGGGCAATTACACTATCTTAGCATAAGGACCAGGAACTGCGGGGTAACAACCTCTGTCCTAAGCTTAAGGTGGAGTTACGTGCTGAAAATCCTCAAAATCATGTTGTCACTGTGAGGTTGCCAGGTTTGAAACAATCATGTGTAAAGAGACCAGAAGCAAAACCTGCTCTCAGCAACTGTGTTTGCCCACCCACACTACAGCTGGAGAGGCTGCACACAAGTGCAGGCTGTATGGATACACTGTTGTTCCTCAAGAAATACTTACAGCGCATAACCTTTAAAGCTACAAATTGAATTTGTGCATGGATTAAACAAATGACATGTGTCGAAGCTGGAGTTGGTAATGTTGGAGAAACCAGTGAGAGAAGGTAAATTTTGAAAGTATAGAACCAAGAAATCCCATCCTCTCCCTTCATGCTTCCCTCCAATGCCAGTCCCCCAAACCCATGTATTGCCTGACTGCTGCTGGAAGATGAGTCCATGAGAGAGTAATGGGGAGAGGAGTAGTGATGAGAAAACCGGTTCTCTTCATAAACACATAAATAAACTGCTTGGATGAGCCTATTACAGGCCTGGAATAGCCACCATTTTTTTCACCCTATTTCGTCAGAGCATTCGATGGATTGATTGCTGTCAGGAAGAGAATTTCATTAACTATAACAAAAAATGCTTCTGAAATACATTACCTACTCTAGCCTTTAATTAGTTCGATTCACTTTGAGCAACCTAGGTCAGATAGCTGGTCAAAAAGCAATCATCCAGCAACACTAGGTATGATAATGCCTAATGCACTGCAGAAAATACACAGAGGCAAAGCGATAAAAAAAAAAAAAAAGCACAAGGGAATGGAAGATGCCGGAAAGCAGTGAAGACAGAGGGTATAGAAAACAGTGTAATCTGGTTGATAATCTGCTGCTCCACTCACCTTCTCGCCTGGTGGACCAATAGGACCAGCAACCCCTGTATCTCCAGACATCCCCTACATTAAACACGCACACACACACACACACACACACACACACCATATTTGTCTGACAATACTACATTCATTACTAAATCTAATCCTTAACACAAATCTCAGGGCTCTATTTGAACGATCACACAGACCAGCACACACATCAGTGAGGGGATATGAAAGTGTAGCTGCTATTTTCCTTCATGTAGGTGCAGCACAGCATGCAGAGCGAGGTTGGCTGATGTGGAATATAAATCACAGTACACAGTGATTAATCATTATCCTCTCAGCCAGTCCCATTATTGGTCTCTTGTCTGGTAAACAACTGTGCCAACCACACAGGGTATGACAGTGGTGCATCATGAAAAAAAGATCAACAAATTTAGAGGAGAGAGAGCTTAAGAAATGTATACTGCAGTATCCATTCAGACAGAGAGCTCCAGAGAGGCAACATGCTGTGCTGCCAAAAGCGGAACTGACATTGGTGGAGATTGGTTAGGTTTTCTAAACACATTTACACATTATTATTATTTATTTTGTTACTAATGATGCCCACAGTTGTGATGTCCAGTTGGTGAGTCTGTTGTAGGCTATAATGAAATTAGTACAACATAAGGGAATAATATGCTTTTGATAGTGGTGGAAGAAGACTTCAGATTCTTTACTGAAGTAAAATTAGCAATAAAGCAATGTAAAAATATGTGTTAAAAGTAAATGCCTTATTTATGTAAGTAAAGGCACACAAGCATTAGAAGCAAATTTGTACTTAAATTATCAAAAGTTGAAGTACTTGTTAAGTGGTCCATTTAAGACCATTATATTATTATATTTACATCGCTGGATTATTATTACTGACACATTTGTTAGGGGAGTTGGCACCTGATTATACCTACTTATAGACATAATGCATCATATTTACACTATTTATCACATTACACTGTATTTTGCATGTAAACTCTTCATCTGCAAAGCTTCTAGTAGGTGTGAGATAAAAGTCAACTGTTTCCCACTGAAATGCTATAGAAGTTGTGTATAGAAGTATAAAGTACATGAAAAAGTACATGAAGATTGTCCTGAAGTTCAGTTCTTAGGTATTTGGACTTTCTACCAGTTGTTTGTGTGCTGGTTGCCTTTAATTTGATACCAATTAATAATATAGTAATTTATCTTACTTTAAAAAAGAATGATTGCATGATGAGTGCAGGTGTTGCTCCCTGTTCGACTCAAACTTATGCAGATCTACAGTAGTTTGTGCAGTTATTTTGCAGAAGCCTGATGGTGGTTTTGCATGATTTAATCAAGGTAACCATGGTGGATCATTGTGTGTAATAGTGCTGTTCTGTGTGTTCCATCTCCAATTACCTGCTACAGATGGAACACACAGCCCTCAGACTTCAGTGGGGATTTAATAAGCTGGTAGGGAAGTTTCCATGCAGGTGTAAAAGCAGGTGCAGATAAAACATACTGGAAAGAATCACCCAAGAATCCTTAGCTCAGTACAGACTGCTTTACAGACAGCTTTAAAACTAACAGTCTAAATTCATTAGGGTGCATGATTAAAAGTGTTTATTTATGTGAAGTGTTTGTTTAATTATGCATGCTTTTTGACTGGTCGAATCTCCAAATTAACAGGTGCCATTCTGCTAAGAAAAGGCCTGCTCCTCGTCCTCAGCGTATCAAAGAGCCAATTTTCACCTTCATATGCGTGAAACTCCTATCTTTCACTCCCGCCTCTCCTTCCATCTCTGTGCTGCACTGTGTATACAGATTCCAAAGTCACAGGAAATGTGCATTTCAAGGTCAGGGGAATATGACATGCCCTCCTGCCTCTTGTGCCAGTCTTTGGAAAGAGAAACAGAACCCTGAAAGGGGCACTCCACTGACTTTAGAGATAAAGGTTATTATTCATTTTTGCAGATTTTTGGGACAAAAAGTCAGGATACCACAGCTTTGATGCTTTAATTTTGACAATTCTTATTTTAATTTGTCTCCTGCAAATCCCCCAACTTTGCAAAAGTGCAATAACAAATCACTGGAGTACCCCTTCAATCTGTAACTAGGCCCCTAATTAAGTAAAATATCGTAAAACCTCAATTGGCATAAATGTCTAAAAGAGTAAAACTTGTTCTTTGAAGGAAAATAAGTATGCAATACCAATAGTCCAAATATGGCCTGTCCTTGCCAGGATGGCATTTATCACATATTCAGAAACACCTACAATTTGATTCCATGCAAGTTGACTCGCTCTCAGCAAAATGCAGTTTTCTCTACGGGAACATCAAGAGAACAGGGAGGGAGGGTACAACATTAGAACAGGCTGAGAATAGCCGAGCGGTTGGGGAGCAGCAGGCCATTAGCATAATAACTAATTATAACGTTCAACGCACAGACCTTGGGACCATCTCGGCCGATCTCTCCGGGCGGCCCTCGGGGCCCCTGGATTCCCTGGACAGAGAGAGATATTGGAGGAGAGAGGGAAAAAGAGGGAGGGGAGGGAAGGGACGGGAGAGGAAGGGAATAAGAAGGAGAGAGAGAATGAGATGAAAGAGACAGACAGTGCTTTGGGCTGAATGTGACAGAGTGCGTGACGGCTTAGTCAGGAGGCACTGAGGAAGAAATGAGATGGCTCAGGTCCACTCACACACACACATATTCACGTACAAATTTGTGCATATCCACGTTTGCACACTTGCACACTTTGCAGATTTACCACTCCAAATTTTTAGTCTTTTTTAATACAATGGGTTCATGATTTCAGACAGCAGTGTAGCTAGCTGTAGACATCGCTACCTAGATAGTTAAGCTAACATTAGCTTCAGGAGTTGCTTTAAAAAGCTGTCTCCAGCTGGAAACATTAAAAGAATTGATGGCTACAAAGCTAATATTACACTTAAAGACTGAGGCTGAAATATTCAATGTTGTCCTGTTAGGGTTGCCAACTCTCGTATTCACCTTTAGTCACACGCTCGCGCACACTGAGACAGCAACAGTGACGAGCAGTATAAAGGTTAAACTGAGCAAACGGTGGTTACGGACCGTAACCCCAGATTCTTTGAGTATGGGCTCTTAAACTACTCCCTGATTCTGTTTTTTCCCCACGCCTGGGTTGCCTCAGGCATATTTAGACCTTCTTGGTCACATGTTGCGTGTAACATGGCTTAGGAGCATTTATTCAGTGTGTGGGAGCATATGTTCTTGATGTTGTTAAGATCATGAAACAGTTTCACAATTTAGAAATGAAAGATTTCAAAGCTTAGGTTTGAATGATTTATGTTGACATGCGCCACAACATTTTGAGCCCTTTCAGATAGTGAAAAGGCTTATAATGTATCAAACACTTTGACGGTTTGTTGCAGAAACAGTGATCATGAAATATGTCAGTTCAAGCAAAGAGAAACATACTAATGCATGTATATTGATTAATAAGGAGCCAGACCAGTATGCATATTTGAAATGCCAAATTTGATTGGTGCTGGCTGGGTCAACTGACAATTAGTTTGACTTCTATGTATATTTATTATCACACAACTGTATGTGGTTGCCTAGATACAAGGGATGGCTCATTCTACCTCCTCCTGTGTGTGTGTGTGTGTGTGTGTGTGTGTGTGTGTGTGTGTGTGTGTGTGTGTGTGTGTCAGATAAGTCAGAGACCCACTGCAGGCATAACGTCATGGCAGCGTTCACTTCTACTGACAGGAATAGAAAGAGGGGGATGAAGACTAAAAGATGAAGCTTCTGGTTGTGGAAAGGTGACCTCTGTGCACTTGGATCTACGCAGCAGGCTACACCACTTGTTAAATGGTTTTAAGAAGGCTTTATGTGCCATAGAGAAAGTATGAGGCAGGTGCAGTCCAATAAAAGACCAAATCCGAGCTGAAACAATTCCATTTATTATTATATTCAAAGCAATTTGTTTTATTGCATCGGTGTTGGATCAGGACACAGAAAATGTACTGAATCATTTTCTGTTTTATATGTTGTTCCATGACCATCCATCAACCGATCTAAACAGGGTCCCACAGTGCAAATGTATGTTTGTTTTCTGTGCGTTAAATGCCTTTCCAGTCATTATTAACTCGATTTACTCTTCTCTCCATCTATCTGTACTATCTCACTATGACCAGAAGAGGGCAGCATAGCTATAGACATACTACCCTACCATGGAGGCTTATTCACAGTGCTCTGCTGTAATTGCATCTGGCCATGTGTAATCTTGTTTATCAGAGGGGGGTGCCCTTACTGTGTATACAGCCATAACCCCACACAAACTCATCTGACTTTAGTTCTAAATTAACAAGCACTCACTGCCTTAATGGCATTGCTAAATAAACCAAATGGACTCATATGGTGCCTGGGCTAAATTAATGATCTCGTTACGAGCCGACTGCAGTGATGGTAATGTGAGCAGTTTTTTGTGTGGAATTCTAGTACAGGGAGATAAGACTGCTTTGCTAGTGTGAAAACAGGTGCACCGTTACCCACTCATAGGTTACATTTGGGAATATGCTTTAAATGTGTGGATCCTACAAGATTTAAATGTGGGCCAAGCAGGCATGGACAGGAATTAGGATCAGAAATGTGATTACTTGTGGCAAACCCATGTGAAATGACTGTATTGGCCCCTTCTAGTGTACAAAATTTGACCAAATGTCCTTCCTCGCCTGATAATTGGTACAAGGGATTTTTTTTTTCCTGTTTACTCTGTATTTGGAATATCGAATTCCATCTGCTGTCATTGCTAACTCTAATGTTGGCTGAGAGGGGTGGAGGGACATGTGCTACCTCCATGTTGCCAGCTGCTTCTTTTCACCTTCCAGCAAAGAGCTTCACTGTGAGGGTGTAAAGAATTCAGTATGCTTCAATCAAAGTTGGTTGTAGGATGATGGCAGAAATGCTCGCTGTTCCAAAGGGTCATACTTGAACTCACACTCTTCTGCGTGTCTTATTAATCTTACCCCTTAGTCTTTGCCCTTGGCTGACCAACAATGAATTGTGCCAATGCGAGCGAGAAATTAATCAAATAATCATTTCAGACTGGAGGTGGACACAAAACGTCATCGTCAAGGCCCACATAGGTCATCAACATGTGTTTTGATGACTTTTCACATGCAAACCTTTCAGTGCAACTTTTTTGGATTATCATAAGTACTGTCATGCAGAATGTTGACTTGAGATTTCAGCATGTTTAAGAAAATTGAAAGCGTGCTAATGTTATACCAACCAGTATTCCGTCTATTCCAGGTGGTCCCTGTGGCCCAGGCAACCCCATCTCTCCCTAAAAGACATTCAAGAACAGTGCAACTGTTGGGAACGACTTCAAGTAACTGATAATTCTGATGAGTTACTTTCCAGTTACAGCTTACCTGAGCTCCCTTTGAGCCTGCCTCCCCAGGTGGTCCCTGGACACCCTGCGGATGACACAGTGATGGATTGACAGGATTAAGGAATGTCTTTGTCAAGTTTTCAACCCAGTCTCAGAGGCATTTCTTTTAAGTATTTTATCTTTATTTTGAATCTGTAAAAGCACTGTAATATGCAACATTTATCATTCAAATACAAAACTGATACATAAAGATACGTATATCATAGAATATATATAAAACATTTGGTGTCTGTGTGCAGCTGTTTAATGGGACAGAAAGGGTTCCACTGAGGGTCCATTTACACACTTGTTCTAGAGCTTTCCACCATATCACACAGTCTTCATAATTTGCTCAGTTGCCATGGAACTCTACTGTAGATGCTCAAACTTTCCATTATTCTGAGCACATTTTGACTTCTCATCAGTGTTAGCCTTAAAAGTTGAGCTTGACAGCCTATTTTTTACCTTGGAAACAACAGATGACAAAACAGTTTCACATCAAGCTCCAGAACAAGCAAATAAGTGGATGTTGAAAGGTCCACTTATTCGGTCAAGAAAGAGCTGTCACTTACTTCCAAGGTCAAGAATGAGCTGTCAAGCTACGATGTTTTAATCAATTTAACCACTATAGCTGTCTATCGGCTGCAACCACTCAAGCTTCGACCTTTTTCACGCACGTAATTGTGACCCTTTTACACTTGTGGGCCTGACTGCGTCATCAAAAATCTATAGACACAACTGTAACTTAACCAATTACAAGAACAAGTGTTTTTTTGTAGCAACACTCATCCTCCATTATATGTCATGATGAACATGCAGAGAATTATCACCCAACTCTGCAGTTTGCATTTTTCAACTCACTGTTTTGGCTTCACAGCCCACATCTTATTATTTTGGTTGAGTCTGATCACTTTCATTAAACTAACTTCCAACAGTAGCAGCTAATCTCTGATAAATCCACTGTACGTAGTGTACAGTGGATTTATCCACTGCTCAGCACCAAAGCAGGCAAACAGACAGACACAGTTAGAGACTAGCTGGTGAACATAGTTTAGCTCCCAAGTGGCCAAACAATGAATTAATGCATGATCGACTGCCCTACAGTTACCATTGTCTAGCCAACAGACAATTGATATGCACCTCCCCATTTCAAGGAGTGGAGTTTTGTGGTAGTACTGCTGAAGAAATTATGGATGCAAAGCAGCTTTCACAATGTAATCATTTATTTGAATAAAAAAGTTTCTGTCCCTCTGTACTCACTCTGTGCTTTTCATTGATAAAAGCCTTTTTATGCAATATGGAGACTTTTTTCAGATTTCTGTTGTTTCTATTCATTTCTTTCTTTTCAACTTCAAAATCCATCTCCAAACACACTAATGGAAATGCCAATCCAGTAATGTGTACCCACGTTAGAGAAATGTCTGTTACTATTATATTCGTGTCTTGGCAAATACATCCTCACAGTTTGGAAGGAAATGGTACGGATATACGTTCATTAAGTCAATATGAATAGGGGTCACATTGTGGGATGTCATGTCACGCATCGTCTTTCAGATGTTAGCCTATAATCTAGTGATGGTTAAAGGCTTTGGAAAAGCGGCTCTGTTGAAGACTCCCTGCCTGTCATGCAAATACTAATGGATCATACTGGAGGATCAAAGTGCTTTGGATTCAGACTCTGTGAACCTGCACTGATGATTCCTCTATAGATAAGCTTGCTATGTGTTTGTGTGTGTGTACGTGTGTACATGCATGCATGCGTATGTGTGAGATAAAGTAAACTAAGTATAATCCTTGGGGTTTAAATAAGTCTGACAGATCCGGATATCAGCGGGTGTCTGACATGGTGGCTTTACTTCAGTAACAACATTGGGGCTTATTCTCTGCTCACATCAAGAAGACTTCCTATGTACTCTCTGTCATGGTCTCCAAATCCGCCTGTAGAAGATGTTAGTCAATGTTACATTTTAATTTCAGAACAGCCAAATAGACAACTCTAATTTAATCAAAGTGATCCGTCAAATCCTGAGTGAAGGTGATGAGGAATTACGATAATATCAGATTTAAGTGTTGATCCACTGATTAACACTGGGCTATTAACACTGATTCAACTTCTTGCAACTCAGAAGGTCTCCATGTGTTACAAGAAATATGAGATGCATCAGTTTTTCTGGTGAAAACATGAGCATCAGGGTGATAACGAATATTTTTACCCTGAAAAATTTCGCAAACACATTAGAGTGAAGCGGGCCCTGCATCGTAACATTCGTCCCACTCATCCATCTCTCATCATCACACCCACGAGTCTGTGGCTGGATGAGGATATATGATCTGTTTTCAGCAGATGCCGGTTATTGAAACATCATCGTACCTTCACCCTGAGGTGTGCAGAGGGCAAAACAGGGGAATGTAGGATGACAGACGAACGAGACCAGAGGAGGCAGGGAGATGAGAAACTAACCAGTGTTTTTGACTGAACACCTGTGAGTCGGTTCAGGACTAATGTCATGAGAAAACACAGTATAAATAGTTATACAAATGTCATGAAGTCTTTATAAGCTCATCATTCTAGTTTCAAATAACAAGCAGCTTGTCACATTATTGGTAGATTTGGCAGAATTGCTACCATGTTATTGACTGTAATATCTCATGTTGTGCATTGTGTGTCACAATGTGTACTGTACTGCTGTGTGTGAGTGATACTGCCAGCTGATGATGATTCATGTCAGAAATCTGAATTTCCTGTTTGCTATGGAGTAAAGTGTCAAACTACTACTACTAGGTAGTATTGAATGAGAGAAGAAAGCAGTGAACAACACAGTGTTGAGCATTTTATCTTGTGATGAGTGAAGCACACAGAAAAACTTATAGCTTAGTTCCTATTAAAGTAAAAAAAAAGCAAAAAAAACAACTATCTTATTAACATATGTATCTCTGCCAGTGACGAGACTTTCTATACAAATGTTCAAGGACAAGAACCAATTAGTGATGTGTTTAGTTTATAAGGACATCACATTTGTGATAAAATGCTTGATCAGTGGTTGTTTTTTTTTTTTTAATTTTCAAGCAAAAAAGTCTGTCTGTCCACCCTCTGACACAAAAGAATATCTGCTCTAATCCAGGTGGGAGGGAGGCAAAAAAAATCCATATTATTACTAGCAGTATTATTACTGTTATTATATGTTCAGCTTTGCTCACCATCCTTCACTCAGGGAGACATTTGTGACTACATGCAAGCATTGTTTACCAGATTGTGTCTGAGTTTGTGTGACAACCAAACAGCCTGAAATGAACGTGGAGACAGTATAATGCAGCCTCTGTTACAAGGCAATAACAACTGGGACAATATAGTATAGTAAAACAATTTACAATGATAAAATCTGCACTCAGATTTTTTTTTCCCCTGTGTTCCATGTAAACATCAGCTTGATTAGGAGGGCAGGGTTTGGCTTTAGGATGCAGTGGGGAGCTACTCTGCACGCAATGCTATCTGCTACTGTGGACCGATGAGAGTCTGTGTGTGTTCACACACATATGTTTACATGGGTGTCCACTGCATTTTAAATAGAGTGTTACTGGATGTCTGGATATCAGTACTTAAGGCTTGGTAATTAGCAAAGGCAGGAAAAACAGGCTCCTCGGTTTGTGTGAGTGTTTTTGTGTGTATACAAGTAATGCATGTGTGGATCTGTATGTGTGCTTTGCTTTACACACCGCCTCCTATAAAGTTTGTGTATGTGGTTGTGGGATGTGACAGTGATGAGTTTACCAGTCTGACAGTTACAGACACAGGATGTTAAAGTGTGAGTACATAAACATGGAACATATCATTCAACAGTTCGGTCCTTCCAAGAAGAGGACTTGAAGTACTAAATGAAGATTTTCCATATGAATAAATCTGTGTTTCCATCTAGTCTGTTTCACTGCCTGATATAAAAGTGCATTCAGACCTGCAATCATCAGCATATTGTACAAAAACTGTACGTATATTTTGAATTAATATATATCCACTACACATTCTGCTGAACACGTCTCAGTGCTGCTTATCTCCTGTGAGGTACATTTACTGTGGGCTGGGCATAATGCTCCCCACTTTAATATTTACTTCAGCATATCAGATGTAAGTATCTGCAAAATGTATGCCGGCCCTGTTAAAATGACTACTAGGACTGCTAAGATGAGACGGCATGTGAAGCAGGAGCCTTAATGTTAAAAGCAAACGCCTTCAGCCATTACCTCAACCTTCATACATTAAGCTTTCACTGTATTACCGCTGCTCCACCTCCGTGCAACAGTACTGAAAGGTGTGTTTTGGACATATAGAAAACTGCTAATCCAGTATAGTGTGTGACCATTATTCATACTTATGTTAATCGCTCCCCTCTGGACGTACCCTTCTGTGTCTGGAATGCAAATGTCGTTTAGGTGTATGTGTGTGTGTGTGTGTGTGTGTGTGTGTGTGTGTGTGTGTGTGTGTGTGTGTCTGTGTGTGTGTGTGTGTCTGTGTGTGTCTGTGTGTATAGTCAGAGCCTTTTCAGGACACAAGTGCATTTAGCAAGTGTGAGGTGTTGTCCACTGTGACTCAAGCTTTTCTGTAATAAATGTGTAGTCTCTGACGACATCGTCAGGGTTATTTTACCAGAAGACCAGAATACAGCTGCTATCACAGAGTAGGACTCTCAATTACTTGTAAATTGACTTTGACACTTAAAATTGGTGGAAACCACTTTAATATGATTGAGTATTCTGTGTCCAGTGGCCGATTGTAGCCTCCAGCAGTTATGATAACATCACAAAAAACATTGCTGAATAAAAGAATGTGTCTTTTTTTCTTTGTAAAATAAGATCAGATATTTTTTTCTACCAGGTTCAATTTACATTTTTGTAAAACATTCAGCTTCCAACATGGATGATTTTAATAGAAATATAGTAAATAACACCTAATCCTAAAAGGGTGGCTTGCAGCTCTGATTGACAGGTGGAAAATAGATTGGAAAGTGAGGATATTTTGGCCAGCCCTCACTTTCAGACACACCTTCAAAGGGCTGTTTGAGGGTTAAGACTTGGTTTTAAGGGTTAGGGTAGAATTAGATTTAGGTTAGGGTTGGAGTCAGACATTTAGTTGTGTTGGTTAAGGTTAAGGTTAAGGTTAAGGTAAGGGGCTGGGAAATGCATTATGTCAATGAGGGTCCTCACGAGGATTGAAGTACAAATGTGTGTGTGTGTGCACGCGCGCGTGTGTGTGTGGGCAGTAAGTTCATAGCACACAGCAGTGTGTAAAAGCAGCAATGAATCCGAGCTCTCATGTTTATGTCCTGATTACTCTTTCCGTCAAACCTTTATGAGACCATTTAAAAGTTAGTTGCTTGTTATATCCACAGAATGCTGAGTTAACAGGAATTACGTTCTGCGAACCGTCTCTGCATTCATCAGCAGCTATAACACTGAGCACTTTGTGAATTATGCTGTATTAAACGACTGGTCTTAAAAAAAAATTTCTTACTGTTGTAATTCCTGCGTATTCATTAAAAAGTAGTGTTTCAAAATCAATTGTAAGCCTTCAACAGTTAACAGATATCACATTTACACTGTAAAATCACTCCATACAGCCCTCTGTTATACATATGGCAACAACACATAATTAGTATCAACTCACCAGGGCACCTTGAGCTCCAGGAGCACCAGCCGGCCCAGTGTCTCCCTTGTCTCCCTGAGGACAAAACAAACAATTAGTGCTTTTCACCTGACAAGTGGTGTGATGAATGAGTTCCACAGAATGGTAGTGTGGTCATTATCACTTATTCGCAAGAGGACACAACTGAATAGAGCATAGAATTAGAAGAATACTTGTGGAAAATATGGTGTACCTGCATGTACTTAGATACAGTATGTATTATAAGTGTGGGCTATGATAAATTTTGACTTGACTTGATGGCACCTGAGCCATTTCCAATCGCTGATGAAGAGTGTGAGATGCGGTTGAAAGCTCTGAAAAAGCTATTAAGTGAAGTAAGGGCAGGTTGCTGGCATATAGGCAAATGTGATTGATCTGCACATTGTAATACCTTTAAGTTTGTTCTGGGTTAAATTAATGGTTGGTTCTTGGTAGCATTGTCAATCACAAGTGCTGTAAAATCTATCAGGTCCTTTATTTTCAGTTGATGCGATGCAAAAACAGATGGGATCATTTGAAATTTAAAACATACTGCATTCATAATGTCCTTACTATTGTTAAAGGCAGTGGATTTAACAAGAGTATATTATGAAAAATATAGCTGTGCAGTGAAGAGGCCATGGTTTATATTCATATGCTGCTTTACAACGTTTGTTCCTTGCATCATATGTTTGTCACACACACACACAGTCGTTTATCTGTGCTACTTGCATCTAAGGGAACTGTGGATTTGGCATGTGGTTAGTTTATCTGTGGCAGTGACACTGACGCATGAACCCCAGCTTGTGTGGCGAGTCCTGTGGTCAGAGATCTCGCAGTAAGCCAGCAAGCTTGTTAAAACAAAAATGAACAGCAACAAACAAACACATTTTAAGCCACAGCACAACATGCAAATAAAGTTTTAACCATCCACAAGACACCAAAATCCACTTCTTGGTTTTCCTCTCAGACCTCTCTGTACTGTTAAATTGTGCTGGTTGAATGTATTACGACACAAGCGGTATGTGAACATGTTCCAGTAGGCACCGCTGTAGTACACTGACACTGGCAATGAACATGTGAAACAAGCTGTAAAATATATTGTAGGACTTCAAGCCATTTATTTGTAAAGGTACATGATATTCCCTGCACACATTACACATGCAAACCACTTCAAGTCTTTTTGTGTACTGTACAACACAGATAAATGCCCTTATTATCTTTTAAAAAAAAAAAAAATCTAATGACCAGAGCGAGTGTGTAAAAAGAACTCCTCTAAAAAACAAACGTGCTTTTCCTCTCTTCTTTGCGCATCAATATATTGAATGAATAATTACAAGCGTCAGTGTGCTTCCACTCATTTTACCTGGTGAAACAGCATGACATGACATTACTTATAGTAATCAGGGTAATAATTAATTTCTGGAGCATTTTTGAAAACACAATGACAAAGATGTTTAAAGTAATGGGTTTTAAAAAGGAATTTTAAAGAGGACATGAACCCAACCATGCGAGCCTGAGATCCTCAGACAGCTTAGGGGCCAAGACTTCAAAGATAAGCTTTCAAAAAAAAAAAAAAAGATAAAATCTTCAAATCAATTCTAAAACTCGGAGGCAAACAGTGAAGGGCAGCACGGATTAGTGTAGCGTGATTGTACCTCTTAGAGTTTGTTCAAGCCTGCCAGCAGCATTTCACACAAAACCTTTATCAGTCTGGCAAAAGGAATTAAAACACACATAAATTACAGGCCTGAGACTTAAAATGAAATGACAGACTAGACTGGAGATAACTGATGACGCTGACCATAGCAGCCATCCCCACAGCAGCCTCAGGTGTCAGGTTTCGCTCAGGGTTGTTCAGGGTCAGCTTCCAGTAAAGAATGCATTCAGATATGACCTGACCTCCTCCTAGCTGAATGCTAGCTGATGAGAGGTTTGCTGAGTATGTTCCATACAAGTATACAACACAAGGCTGCATAACAAAATGCCAGCTGTAGTCCCTTTATGCTACTCACAAAAGCAAAAAGACATCTAAATGGGTCTCATCAACATACTAGCATTGTCATTGTAAGAAAGCTTTTAACACAAGTTCACTTTTGTTTGTCATCACACTAAAGCTCCACCGTTCAGCTATTATCCAGTGTCTTTATTGGTTTCCTATCATTCAATGATCATCTTAGCTGAAGAATATTTAAGCCACCTTACCCATTATTGTCTTCTCTGCTGTCATTGCAGTCTACGCCACATTACAGCTTTGCCCCCCTCATTCCTACCCCACCACCAAGGGATCTCAAATTAGCTGCTATAGGGCTCTGCCCCTGTATATCTGTCTAATCAACAGGCTCAACACCAAATCCTTTTCTGTAGACTCATCGGGTCAAGATTTAAATGTTATAATATACAGAAAAAAGACTAACTTTACATGATCAAACAAAAAAGAATTCTGTGAATTCTCAACATGGATAAAAACATGATCATGTTCGAACGCTTTTAGACGATTATGCAACATAACTAAGAATCGTCCGTGTCAGCATGAATAATCCTCTTGAGTGATTTTAAGTTGACTGGCTCTTGACTCAGTGTTCACCCCTTTGGAGCGGCTCTTGACTTAAACCTGGTCTTCTTCTTAACCTGGATTCATGGTGGTGCTGTAGAATAATTATAGTCCTTGTTCAGTGCTCTGCAGGGTTTCAAGTATTACACCATGAGGTTTAAAGCACTTTCTCTTCAAGCTCTCTGTAGACACAGAGATTACCAGGTCCCACCAACATATATTTTAAGTGCAGATCTCTGCATGTTGGCAGTGAGGAAACAACTGAATTAGCTCTCCATTGCATCTGTTTTCTTTTGAAGTGTCTCGCCGCACTACGCACATAGACCCATAAGAGCAGCAGACCTCATAATTACACAGCCAAGACGCCCACCACGGCCCAATAAATGACAAGATGACATAAATCTCTGAATGTCTAGAACAAGAGAAAATAGACAAGTGCACAAAGACCAGTCTAACACTGTCCTGTAAGTAGACTAATCCCCTACTTTACCCTGCCACATATTGTTTAAGACTGAAGAGACTGTCACTGTTTGACTTGAATGAATTCTGGTGGGGCATCTGAAAGCAAAGTCAATAAAAGATAAAGACAGCAAGCAGAACAATGCAATAACAAAACTGTGTCTATGTCTGACCAGATCCTTTCATAAGAGGATCAAACAAACAGTGTACTGCTCACCCTGGGTTGGGATTGAGTTGCTGGCTTCAGAGAAGGATCTGAAATATGTCAGCAGCTTGCTCACAAGTGAAGATGCGATAGGACACGAGGCCAACATGTCTACAGGTGCAGCATTAGCAGGAGGTAGAGGTAGAGACAGAAGAGGCACAAAGGAAGAGACTGTCTTTCCCAAAAAACCTTCTGTAAAGGTCATCTGTGCCAGCATTTTATTATGATCCATATTTATGTTTACATGACAACCTCTAGTGGCAATAGTAATTATCACGGGAGCAAAGGATGAAGTCAGGTTATGTAGTGTGCAGAGCAGTCGCCACTCTTTACAGTGAGTTGAGGAGGTTGAGGTGGATGGATGGGTCAAACATAGGACTTTGACCCAAGAGACCACTCTTTGTATCCGATGAGCAACCAAGAGTCAACAATGACTTATTTTAACTTACATACCAAGTTAGTGTACATAATGCAACTTGTGTCATCATTCATCATTCATCATTCATCTTCTATACCCCTTGTATCCCTTTCGGGGTTGGGGGGGGCTGGAGCCTATCCCAGCTCTCAACGGGCGAGAGGCGGGGTACACCCTGAGCCGGTCGCCAGCCGACTGCAGGGCAACACACACACAAGCATTCACTCTCACATTCACACCTAGGGGCAATTTAGAGTCACCAATTAACCTAATGAGCATGTTTTTGGTCTGTGGGAGGAAGCCGGAGTGCCCGGAGAGAACCCACGCATGCACGGGAAGAACATGCAAACTTCACACAGAAAGGCCCCCGCCTGACCCCGGGATCGAACCGGCACGCGCACTACCTGCTGCGCCACCGTGCCGCCCACAACTTGTGTCACATACATAAAATACATAACTTATGTAGTCCACTGAACTCACGTAACTAACATACTTATTTTAACTTTTCCTAATCAAGTAGTTGCTTAAACCTAACCAAACCATTTTGCAATGTAAGTAAACTGTGACCATGTGTTTTTCCAGTACGACGTATATGTTGTTTTGGGAGTCAATGACAACGACCTATTCTTTCAGGACACACTGAAAAGGAAAAACAGAAGGCGGGAAAGAGATACAATACGAATTTCTTATCAAGAGAGACAAATGCTACCAAGATGTAGGTTGATGACAGCACCGTCAGATCAAATGAAGATGCAAGCAGATCAACCCATTGAGAAACAGACTGTGCAAGTGGAGCTACAGTGCATGCACTTTTTGATGGACTAAGAGGCTTCAGCCAAGACTGTTATTCCACTGTCCCAGTATACCCAGTTGAATCACACTGTGAAGATGATATCAGTTTCTTTTGCAAGGTGGCTGAGCTCTCACCCTTAGAGATGAGGAAAATAAGGAGCTCAGACATCCAGAAGGAGCTCTGAGTAGAACAGCTGCTCCTTCGTGTCAAAAGAATCCAGTTGATGTGGTTCAGGCATTTGATAAGATTTCCTCCTGACGCCTGCCTTTAGAGGTTTTCCAGGCATGTCCAACTGGGAGGAGACCCCTGTAAGGCAGACCCAGAGCATGCTGAAGGGATTACATAGTCCATCTGTACTGGGAATGCCTTGGGATCCCCCAGGAGGAGCTGGAAGATGTGGCTAGGGAGATGCTTGTTGGAGAAGTCTCCAATGCTGTATGTCCCCCTGTTCATAACTAGGTATATCTACTGTACATATCTAAAGTTTGCATACAGGGTATTAAACCATGTCATTCCAAGATGTTGACACATTGAGAAAATTTTGTGTTGTTCCATCTGACCAGCAAATCATATTCAAGAAAAACAACATAAAAAAGTCAAAATGTCCTGGAAGGTCAAGAGGTTGGTTCACTCAACTGGGTAAAATTACTACTTTCCACCATGGAAATAGCCCCTATAAAAACAGTTGGAAGCCTGTCCTATGCATTTTGCAGAAGAACAGGGACATTGTTCCCGGAAAGAGATGCCACCATTTCAATTTTCAAATGCCATTCTTCAATCTCCTTCCCCTCCACTTTAGCGGGTGGAGTCAAATAAAACCAAAGCTAAGAACTGTGTAAAAGATTATGCATATGTTTTGACTCAGCAAAATAACAGTTATTAGAAATGAACAGGGCATAGCTTTAGGTCAGGCAGAGCACTGAACACGCACTCACATTACTTGACAGGCAGCAGCCGCTTCATTGGCTGTTTGGTTACCTGCTAAATAGTAACGTCCAACCATATTGATGCAGGTGTATAAGGCAGCCATTGTAAACCCTCTAAATCAGTGGTTTCCAACCTTTTTTCCTTGAAGCCCCCCTTGCTTGTGTCCGAGACAAGCCAGGCCCCCCCATCCCCAACTCAGACCTGCATACAAGCACTAAAAGAATAAAGTGATTAATGACAAACTTTTATTTGCAAAAATAAAAGGTCAGAAGTAATAAATAGCTTAATGAATTTAAATGTGGACCAAAAATCCATCCATTATACTGTTTTGATTATCCAATTGGGTGTGTTATTTGGATGTTATAAATCTAATGTGCACAAATATAATTTTGGTAACCTCACAACCTCAGCGCAGACAAAATTGTGTGCACCCCCTGTGACCTCTGGCGCCCCCTCTGTGGGGCGCGGACCCCAGGTTGGGAACCATTGCTCCAAATAATGCTCTGCTGCAGCTTCCTTCACAAGCCCTTCCTCATTATGCGCTAATCTTTCAGTATCATTCATTTAACTAACTATCTGCTCAAAGACCAGACAGAGCCTTCTCCACCAAGTCAAACTCTATGACATATGCAACAAACAGTCAATGTGTTGACACGTGTCTGCGACTGAAAGTCAAATTTGAAGAAAAAGTCAACATACTATATAGACCACATAATTTCACCCCCATACTTGATGTACCATGTTCAATTTCCTTCCTCCATAGAACCTTCAGAAAACACGCCAACTGCTACAAGACCAACTGTCAACCCTCCATAACGAAAATAGAAGAAAGAAAGCAGACTGTCAACAAGTGCAGACTTGGCGATTAATTCTAACCCCAAATGATGTCACTAGTCCAGGAAGCATGTCACGACTGTGCACTGGCAATTTAGCTGTGTGTGTATTGGGGTGGGCCGTCGGTACGTGTCAAGGGATGTGCCTCATTTGCCCCACTCTGAGCCTTTACGTGAGTAAAACAGCACCTAATGTGCCTCCATAATCACCATGATTAATCACCTCATTAAATAGCTTAATGTGTGATAATACAGCTATTACATGTCCTCAGTATAATTTATTGTTCTGGAGGTATTTCATTCACTTGTGAAGCGAGAGTGATTGTTTTTGGCCATCCAGGGTTCTTAAAGTAAAAGGCCTGTTCATTGTCTGCATAGATAAACAGACAAAAAGTTCTTTAATTTTAGTTGTAGATGAATTTCTCCTGGTTGAATCAACAGTATAAAATATTTACAACTGTGTTTGGATATAATATCTGGTTCTTAGATGTGTTCTGTCTCAGTAGAGAAGATGCAGTTAAACTATGACTGTTGAGATGCATTAGCTTTAAATTCCTTTGTGTACACTAGTAATACAGTCAGCAGTTTAAATCTTTAGATTTGATTTTTCAGATTTATTCAGCTAACTCTTACTTTATGCTTTCTGCAGATTTTCTTTGGAAATTGACTACCTGAGTACTCATAAACTTACCTCAAGCAGCTAAACTCAACCTGAAAAAACCATCCTCAAACTTTGCCTGCATCCTCTATAAACAGTACCAGGAAACTTTCGGAAATTAATAGGAAACTGCCGACTTGTAAATAAAGTGTTACTGTTTTATTTCCCTACATGGCATGTTTTAAATCCTTGTCCATGCTGCCAAGAACTAAATTTTAGTGAAGAAATACTAAATCCTTTATCTATTTGCTTCGTGGCCTTATGAGCAGTCATATTGAAATGTCATTATTGTAAAAATACTGGAATCAGCCATTGTTTGAGTGTAGAATGTAAACTGACCTGAGGTTGCTAAAACCCCCAAATTCCCAATAAAATACAGAGGTTCTGAGCCGTGTAGCAAACCCACAACCTAATTTACAGCCACCTAGCAAAGAATCTTTATGTGGTTGTACCACCATTAAAATTATTCTGACGGAATGAGTTTTTCTTTATAGAGAAATAAACCTGTTTTGATACTGCGGGGCACCAAGTCAGATATTGATTAATTAACGTATTAAAATTAATCATCAGTTAATTTAAAAAACAAAAACAGATATTCATGAATCGCTCTTTCTTTTATGATAATTAAATCCCAAATTGCATGATATAAAAACTTCAAATAAAATATCCTGCTTTTCTCTGCTGGTCTACTAAAAACACACACTGACGTGCTCACTGAAGTGCTCCCTCCTTCCAAATAAACATGTTTTACTCACAGTTTTCTTATCTGTTGCTAAAGATGGCATTCAGTTTATTAATTTGTTTTCCACATCAGTAGTTTTCTTCAACCACGTGACCCCTCGGGGGTTCTGTGCATCTGCACTTGTGGTAGGCAACTGATGATTTCGAGGTCTAACAGCCTGCAGGATGAAGAAGCTGTAACTTCCACATGTAGTTAGGAGGTCTCTGAACTTGCAGCTAAATTACAAGCACGGGGGTTAAAAATAGAACCAGTGGTTTCCCTCTGATTTGTAGAAGGACTCTATTGTCATATGTTTGCTTATTGAACTTGATTTAAAGCATAATGTTGCTTTGGTTAATGTTAAATCTTTTTTGCCTTGGTTTTTCAGAAAGAACAGAAAATTCCCATTTTAAACACTTAAGTATGTTTCCAAATATTTTCTAACAGGTAACACTTTTACTATTAGTAATTAAAGGGGAGGAATGTGTGGCATATAGTATCTTAATCTCTCACGAATACCTCACACAGCTGCGTCTGAAAATCCATAATTTTGGGTGTAGAAAACTCTGATAATAAGAGACCTGCATCTCCCACAAAGCTGATCATTTCCAACTCGTTTCACTTGAGTGTGAAACATCAAATCCAAAATTGTTTGAAGGATGATGTACATGTTGCTGAGAGAGAGTTTTATGTGTGCTGTGTGTGTGGGAGTGCGTGATTAAAGACCATGCTGACAGCCTTAAGCCTTGTACAGTATAGGCTTCATTAACATTCAATGGAGCTGTCATGGATGGGTGGACAGAAATTCTTTACAGTTGATGTTTCCTCAGGCGGCGACCACACTGAGAGCTAATTTGGTTCGACACAAATCACATCTGGATTTCTTTTTTACAATTTTACTATCGCTGGGTGTTCAGTCTCACGGCAGTTGTATGGGAACTGGTGTAATGTCGGGCTTATAACACAGCAGGATTTACAGGCCATATTCTGATGAGACCATTTCCACAACACTGGCACAAGATATCTGTACTTTAAAAATAACACTCTAATAGCATGGCTGTTGTCAGGATATTGGAAATCCAAGTTGTGAGTCCAATGCCTCCTAGTGAACCCCATCTTCCTTAAAAAATGTTATTGTCTGTAAATGTACAGAACCTCCCAGCATAATGGCCTGATGCTGTTTCAAGGGATTGGCCTTAAAAAGATCCACCATGTGGTAACTGCAGACTGTAAACTCCTCCTCAGCTCATCAAAGTCCCCATATTCCCAGAAACAATAGCGAGGACATGACCTCACCATCGTACTGTAGCCATTACACTGACGGTGTGATAGGCTAGGTGGTTGAGATGGTGGAAGCAAGTGGACATATGAGTTTAAATCATGTGTCACACCACAAATATGGAGACTTTTTTTTCCTTTTTACTGAAGAGGCTTGAACCCCAATCTCAAACAGCTTGTTTCTGGCCCTGATAGTACCAAGAGGTATTGGATTTATATTGAGGAGATCATAAGAAAAGGCTCCTTTGACTCACTTCACACTTAAGAAAAATGAATCATTTGTTGCAACACAAAACAACTCCACAGTCACGAAGGAATTAATTTCATTTAATCTGGAATCACTCTAGTTAGGAGAAAGAATACAGCTGAATTTACCTTTATGGGACACTGTTGTTTTTACAAATTACCAGAACGGTCAGTACTGAAACAGAGTCAGATCACCACCAGACAACCGCACAACCTGACAAATGCTCCCGTTCATAAACACAGCAGTGGAAGTCTTTTACCACAGCTGATTGTTCAGCATGTTTCTCTCTGATCAAGCCGTGTGTAATGAGTTTCCGCCTGTTTGAAATCAGCCCAAATGATTCCACCTCACAGAGGCCTGAGAAATACATAACTATTTTGCTCAGTTGATTGCTTGTACTGGAGCTGAATTGAAACCTTGTTAGACCAGTGAAGCTCTCTGCTCACCTGTGCTGTATTTATCTTCAGACCGCTCCAAAATAAACATCCTTGTTAGACTTCAACCAATACGAGAGAAAAACTAACATATGTACCCAAAATACTTCAAATAAGTGCAGCCAGAATACTTCATATGTTGGCTTTGGTGATTCCTAAACAGCCAGCAGGGGGAAATTTGAAACGCTGGATCTCATGCCATATGATTTGCATTGTGTCAAGAGAGAGATCAATGTGGGAATAAATATCTCTGTGATTAAAATGTTTAATCCAACCAGATATGAAATGTCTGCTGTTAATCTAAAACTAAAATATGTCAATAACTACACAATTTGACAGGTAAAGCCAGTATTCTCCATTAACTCGCAGTTAAAGTCCCTTCATCTCATAGATTGAAGCTTCCACGCTGACAACAATAGGCAAAAGTCTGCATTTAAACTCTGCCCTTTTGACCACGACATTAGAATAAGCAATTAGTACAGCACATGCTGCTGTGTTCTGTTCCTGTTGATCATTAGGACATTAAATGTTCCCTGACGTTGCAGAAAGAAATTCTGTTTGTTGATCTTGTGGCATGCGTGATGCAGCTCAGTTTGGGTCAACACAGGACTGTTCCAGGAACTTGCGATAAGTTAAACATCTGGTAGTCCAGCCAGTCCTATATGCACTTTTTACCTGCTGCGACAGCGTCAGCATGGCACATAGAAAGTAGGGAAGGGTCCATTGCCCTGTGCAAGATTCTTTCAATATGCCTAACCATCCTCGCATGGTCATCTTTTAACATTAGTATGTTAGTATTACCACATACATATATGTGTGTTTTACTGAAACATTCCCTCGTTTAAAACAATGTACACACTTGTACATTTGGTTCGCAGTTAACTGCAGTTTGTGTTAAACAGAAATAACTCAACAGTGAGCTGCTTACTGTCTTTCCTAAACACACACACTCCCACCACCACCACCACCACCACCACCCCAAACATCCACACATGGACACCAACTGTGTGCTGTTTCAAATCCCTGTGTACCACCACCCTCCAGTTAGTGTAGAGCACTTCCAGATTATTGGGGAAAGTAGTTTATTGTGATAACAGGAAGAGTCCCAAATTACTAAGCAGGGTAGCTGTGAGTCAAACTGGGAGAACACTCAAAGGAGTTCACAGAGGACTCAAAATAGCATGGCACACTTGTAGCTGGTGGGCGTGCTCACATGCTTGCAGATGTGTGCATGTGTTGTTACATTTAGCCACTTGTTCTTTTCAAGTTAAAAGGGAACATCCCGTATTCAGTATGTATGTAGCCTGTGCTCCAGCAGTAGTGTTAATTCCATTAACTAACACATGTGGAGAGTGTTGCCAGATGTACTGTATGATTTTACATGCATGCAAGTCTGATAGTCTTACATAATACTTTTATGCTCCACATGGGAAAAGATGTTGACTGAGAGATTGTTTGTTTCATTTTCATGCTGGAAGCTGCTCACTTTCCCTCTGTGGTACCAATGTAAAATAAAAGTTGGATATCTCATAGACTCAAGGTGCTACAATTTGTACTTGGCACCATCATGGCTTTAAACCTCCTCAGTGTGGCCAGAAAAGGCTTGATGGCTACATTACACAGTGCAGTCAGGCATCAAGGCTGGAACTTTTCTCATTTAGATTTGTGTCTCATTTGTGCTGTGTAATTGCTTTATTGTGAAGCAGCTGAAGCACTGGAGCGCACATAGAGTCTTGCAGACATGTCACATGACAAAATGCTTTTAAAGACCAGTACCAGGATTTCTGCATGTTGTATCACCTTTTAAAGGAAATCTTAACGCTCCACCACACAGTACAATGATATTTAAAGGTGTGCTCAGACAGAATATGAACACGTGTAAAGCTGTTTTACTCCCTGTTCGGGGTGAATAAACCCTCACAGTCCAGCAGTCAAATTCACATTCACTTTCTGTCTGAACGCACCTTTAGACAATTGTGTGTTTCCATCATTGCCAGCCAGGCCTTATCACCCAGCATCAGTGTCAGCTGTCACTAATACTGTGTCTAAATGAGAGAAAATCCAATCCCTGCAGCCAGGTTAAAACATCTGGTGGAGAGAAAGCACTGACCTTGGGTCCCACTGGTCCAACCAGTCCGCCAGGGCCTGGTAGTCCCGGCTCCCCCTGGTTGGACAATAAACACACTCTGAGATGCAAAGTGGAGGATCAGCAGCCAAATTCAACACTATTACAGTAATTATATGTTCCACTTCAAACATTGCTAACACTGCTGTGACAGGAGGAAATCCCAAAGACACACACACGTACAGAGGAAGCCAAACCTTCAGAATTAAACAACAGTTCTCTTTACTTCAGCTTGTAGTGTTTATTGTACACCTGGCTTGACGTGCTAGGTTGTTATATCCTATTTTCATGAACTGATGCTTCAGATTTCATGCTTTCACATCCTGTAACTGTCCGTTAAGCTGGTTTAGTGCATGTTGTAGACACACCATTGATGAACATAACTGGATCTTACCATTAGTCCAGCTTCTCCTGGTGGTCCCGGCTCACCTCTCTCACCTGGAAGACCCTGCATACAAAGACATCTGCTAATGTTTTGTAGTTTGATCATTTTTAGAGTAAATCAGTTATTATTGTTTTTCTAATTTTTTTAAACTCAAATCATCACCACAAACCCATAATAATATTTCATGTTATAATCAGTTTGAGTTGGTTTCACATTATTATCCAATGTGGCATTGCTTAACATTAAATAAAATCAAATTAGATCAAATAAGATAGAAATAATGACTGTTTTATAGCAAATTTTCAATGAAAGAAATTGGCCCTATATATTGGTTTACTCTTCATTATGATATTTTGCTGGGGGGACACATCGAAAACGCTCTTTGAAGACCACTCCAGTTTCTCACCTTAATGTCTACTTGTCTTGGTAGACATGGTGTGTTATGTAAAAAAGGTCTAGCCCTCAAGGAAGATTTCTTATCAAATGAAATGCCAATCATCTCATCATTAGAACAAGATGATCACAGTGAAAACTCTGTATGTCTGTGGTGAAATAAACCTACATATTAGGTCACTAGTTCTAGCCACTAGCAGTAGTACTAAAAAAAAAGTTCAAAGTCCCTATGTAGACATGAGGACTGCCCCTGAAATTGGGGTGTGGTATGGTAGCCAGGATTTCCACCTTCACCACTGTATAGGCATATACATGAATATATACATGAAGATATATGGAAATATTCATGACATTTGACCATATTTGTTGTCCAGAAAAATGCTGTCCCAAATTCATGAGTAAGACCATCATCAGATCCAACAAAGATAGACAAGTGGCAACTGGGTTGTAAATGTTGGATTCAACCAAGGCCAACAACAACTCTAAAGCACATTTTTATGTAAACTGGATTTTGTTAGAAGTCCTTCTAAAGGTCTTCAGCACAGCATAATATGAACTTACTCAGCACTATTTGAATTGTTGTCAGAAAAATCACAGCAAACACAACTACAATAAGAAATGTCAGCGTGTTAGTCGCGTTTGCACTGGCTGCCTTTAATAGAGAATAAAGTGTTCAGTATTCGCTCACTTTCTGTTTTAATTATGGATGTATTAAGAAAGCAAGAACTGCAACAAAAAGCATTTTCCCAATAGACCACCAACATAAAAAAACAGAATGCTGACTGTTGGCATCATTGTCTCACCTTGGGTCCTGGGGGTCCTGGTTCTCCCAATAAGCCTGGTACTCCTATGTCTCCCTGAGCAGTAGCAGAACAATTAGGTACTATCAGTAAGGGAACCTGATTAGAAAAGTCACAGCTCTAATACAACTGCTTCTTTAAAGACTTACCATGTTCCCTTTTAGACCCGGCTCCCCTCTTGGTCCTGCTGGACCACTTTCACCCTAAGAGTATACAATCAAAGTCAGAAACTCTGAAATGAAGCATTTTAAAAGTGCATTGTGTGGCTTAAAATAGTGTCTATGCAAGTTTGAAGCTGGCCATAAAGTATGGAGTACTTTCATTTATTGACTAAACTCCAAGAGAGAGACTTTTTGATAACTTGGGAGTCAGGTCAGCCAAAGTTTGGTGACTACAGGTCAAAAACACAGGGTACAAAATACAGATGCAGATGGAAAATACAGATGGCTCTGGTAACCTGAGAGACATGGTAGATATAGGAGATTATCAACACACTGATAAATGGAGCAGGCCATATTATGAAACACCTTAAAAGTAATTAGAAGGATCTTAAATTCAATCCCAAATGTAACAGGAAGCCAATGTTGTAATTTCCTAACTGACTGTAAAACTGGTTTAGGATTTCATAAACGGAAGGAAAACCATTACATCCTACGCCCCCCAATGCACTTCCTCAGACCATCTCATAAAATATTGTGCTCCATGGCATGGAAAGCTGTGCTTAATTCAAGAACTAAAATGTCATTTTGCCATGATAGGACCACAACCTTGATGTATGTTCTGCTCTGGAGAGCTGTCATTTTGCTGTTACTTTGAGGGAAAACAGACATTTGTCTAATACGTTTTCCTCCAAAAATGTCGAGTGGGTCAACTACAACTTTTGCTTGATCCCTGCAAGACTCAAGCTGACATAAACTTAATTAACTGGATAATTTGTTCCTGGTGTAGCAGCAGTGCAGTTGAATCTAAGTAGAAATTGTGACTTGAATTGTGGCTATTCAAGTGTGCTATAATGCAACAGATTTATTTACCTTCATCCCTGGCAATCCAAGAGGCCCGGGTTCCCCTGGTGTCCCATCTTTACCCTGGCAACAGAGACAACATAAGATGATTCTACCATGTGCAGACAACATGTAATTTAAAGACATATGTAGAGGTGAAAAGAAAGAAAGTGATGAACAAACTGATTAGAACTTACAGGCTTACCATCAGGTCCTGGTGGTCCTTCCCTCCCTTTCTCCCCTCGGAAACCCTGCAGTATTAAAACACCCCATCACAACACACATACAAGTGCATACAAAGCGTATTGTCTCTGACAACATACAGCCAGGGTGGTAAACTAACTTTTCAAAATGTGAATATCAACTGATTGCTGACAAATAAATGTTCAAATTCACCAGCCTCTCAATAGTAAATCATTTTATGTCTGAAATCTACCAGCCCCTTTCATATTTTACCAGTATACCAACACAAAATTACTGAGCTGCAAAGCAATGAAGTACTCAAAGTAAGGTACGCAGAACTCCCTCCACTCGAGTTCGAGAAACTGAATGTCTCTCCTGAGGATTTTCCCAGTCTGAGAAATCATGCACTGAAGTTTGCATCTCTGCTTGGAACAATTTATTTATTCTACCATAAGTAGTTCTTTTCAAAAACTGACTCTTGCAAAGACTCACTTCTGCTCAAGACTGACTGATTGACCCAAACCTGGAAAACCAGCTGTGAGTAGCATCATCATCATCATCATCATCACTACCATTTGACATCAGTCTTATTGGGAAGAAGCAGTTCCAGTCAGTGCAGTGGTTAGTGTGATATATGTGTTGCCATCCCTGCTTAAAAGACAGTATCAGCAAAACCTGTACTGTGTATTGACTTTAGCAGTGGTGCATTATGAGGAACTATGTGTTATTTATGTCTTCTTTTAAAAAAACACATTCTCACTTTGACCTTTTCTTCTCTAATCTATTTTTAACAAAACCTATAAAACCTTGTCAGATTTGAAGAAGATACCCTTGAGTATTAAAAGTCTACTCCCCTTCTTTCAAAAGTACTAAGTGGTTAGGCAGCTCTCCAAAAAGGACACTTAGAGAGTCCAAAAATTGCCTTGGGGAACAAATTCTACCCTAACTCACCAGAAGTGAGTCACTACAACTTGAAGTCATTAGAGGTTATTAGTAGAGGACAGAAGTTGGGGTTTGGAAATGTATGTTTTTGGCATAATACATCAATTCCACATTAAATACATACAAATTAGTTTTCTAGTTTCCAATTTGCATGTTGTTGTCTATCCTCCCTTTCCATATATCCCATATACCACTGAGGCTCAGTGTATAAATAACTACCAGTGTGTGTAATAACCTCCAATATAATGATATAGTGTTGAGTCCAATTGGAACAGATGTATCATTGCACAAAAAAAGAAAAAAGAAAGAAAACAGAAACACAAATGTGTGTGTAAGCCAGTAGTGTATTTCATATATTTATTTATTTATTTATTTATTTATTTGTATATCCAAGTTTGTTTTTAAATATAAAAATAAAATGGGCCCCAGGACTGATCCCTGGGGGACACCACATGGCAGAGCAGCAGTGTCTTATTTCAAGTTCACCTACAGAGACAGAAAAAGTCCTCTCTCTGAGAACCCCTCCAATGCAGTAGAGTCTTTCCAAATGAGTTTAGAAATAAGCCTGTGGGTCTGTGGCAGGGAGGGGTCCAGATTTGGTTTCTGAAAGTTGAAACCTTTAAAGACAAAAAAGTTAATTGGATATGTAGTGGGCTCGAGGAGTGTTTTATTTTACCTAACAGGGATGCAATATGATCTGTGGGCACAGGACAAAGGGAGTCCAAGATGGATGATTTGGGGAATGACGAATGAATGACTGGCCAAGGTTGAGACGTTTGCACTAACAAACCTTATCTATAAAATAGTTACAAAAGTTATTGCAGTCATTCTTGGAAAAGATTATTAAGTTGTCAGTGCTAGGAGAAACAATATAGTTTACAGTATCAAACAGAACTAGATTAGAGAAGGAAGAAGATCTGTTATCTTTCACCATGTCTTTAGTTCTCTGTGATGCCGTCTGTGTACTTCGAGCTTAGTGGCTTTCCATGAAGTGCTCAGCCATATGACATTTACACCTCAAACTCTGGATGAATTAATTCATGCATGGGGGTGGACATCTATCTAAGATCACTTTATGGCCAGTTTCATTCATAGTCTGTTTGGTGACGGGTGCTGTCCACCAATTGTAGATTGGTCCTTAAAGGTCCTGGTGTCAAAGCCACTAGAGGAATAAGTCATATATAAAATGTCCTTTGAGTCTTACAGGATGAAGCAATCTGTGCGTGTGCATTGCTGTGCTTGTGTGTGTGTGTGTGTGTGTGTGTGTGCGTGCGTGTGTGTGCGTGTGTGTGTGCGTGCGTGCGTGTGTGTGTGTGTGTGTGTGTTACCATGGGTCCTGGCAGGCCACGCTGCCCTGGTGGTCCTACCATACAGTTGCAGTCTTCTTCTTCTTCTACGACGGCTGTTCGATTCAGAGGACACTGAGGAAACACAAACATGCTAATGTCTGCAATACAAAACAGCCTCAAAGCTTGCTCATTAGGTGGAACAGACAAGTGATGTTTAGGCATTTAAAAGCTTAATTTTTACGGTTTAGATATTAAAAAAAAAAAAAAAAAAAAAAAAAAAAAAGTCCCTGTAGAAGATTTCTTATGGACATAGCCAGTGATTTCCACTGTGTTATTTCATTAACAGTGATATCATCACCTTTGTATTACCCCAGTGGCTAAATACATTGGAGAGGACAGAAAATGCACTTACCCTTTCATCATTCTGGGTAGCATGAGAGAGAAGACAAGAGAAAAAATAATGGTTATTATCATGATAGCCTCACACATGCAGCCACATACAGAGGTACAAAATGCGACCTTGGCAGCGGAGATTACAGGAGATACAGGCGAGAGCAGAGGTCTTACCACAGAATAGATCTCACAAGCTGTTTCTCTCTCACTCTGATGAGGATCACAGTACAGGCGCAGCTTCTGAATCTCCACCTGAAGAAAAGGAGAATAGAGATGAAAATGTATTGAGGAAAATGGGAAATATTGTTTGGGGGAATAGGTAATAGATAGCACTTTGAGCAGCATTTCTGCATGAAAGGTGCTATATAAATATCATTCTATGAGTAGAAGTAGTAGTATATTTGTATATTTAGATTTGTGGCTGCTGCTATTAGTATGCATTTGACTCAGTTTTCACAAATCAGCTAATATTTTTCTTTCATGAGCCAGACACAGGGATCTCCTGCACTTCAAAATGTATTTAGGGACATTCTTTGGTTTTTAAGGCGTTATTACTTACAGGCACAGTTACATCTGTTCCCTGCCTCTTAGCCAACTGTGTCTCCCCATTGATGTAAATGGGCTCCACTGGTTCCAGTATGACTTCTTGGATCAGTTGATCATCGAGAAAGCAGGTGAGTTGGTGTGGTCTCACCAGGAGTTTGAGCTGATGCCACTTTCCATCATACAGAGTCTGAGAGAAGACATAAGTGATTTTCAGAAATACTGCAAGATTATCTCAAATACAAAGCTACATTTATTGAGAGTTTGTTCATAATGAGAAGCAGCTGAAATAACTTTGTTGAAGCTTTGAGCAATGATCAAAACGGGATGTGGAAACAATTATTAAATTGTCAAATTTTCTTGTGTTCCCTAAATTCTCCTTAAAGGGTTATGGCCAGCGAGGTTTTAATACCAAACTCCTTCCTCTTTCCATCACAATCTTTTCCTTAACAGCTCAAACCATACAGAGGGAGAGAGAAACAGAGCAGCTATTATTTCGAGGGGACTCAGCCACAGAAATCCTTTCCAAATGACAAATCATAGGCTTCTACCTTGTGCCACATCAAACCAAATCAAATCAAACATGTGCAAACACAAATTGAACATAATTATAACGCTGCTCAGTGCTCTGCTCTACAGTCTAGGTGTGTGCAAGGATGGAGGGTGGTGGGTGTCTTTTGGAAAAACAACCTGGCGTGTCCAACTGGATGTATTATTACCTTGTGCTGCCATGGAAACAGAGGCATCTGCTCCAAGAACTACACATCCACCAACTAGTTTCCACTGGGGAAATACAGTGGTTTAAAGTAGGAAATGTTTTCTCTGAGTCTCCCTCCATCACATTACATCTTCTCTGGCTCAGCTGTCTATTGACCTGAACAGGGGACGATGTTTAAATAACTGTTGGTTTGGCTCTCTGCAAGTCATCCCAGTCAGGTTCACTCACAGCAACCAACACTGAGGGAAACCTGAGACTGAGAGGGGACGGAGTGCACTCTAGTAACACAATATGTTCTTTCAGAGGCAGGAAAGCACGGCACAGCAACCACTTTATATTTACCAATATAAACTGTTGTGATATTTATTATTCATGCGATTTATGAAGCAACTTTAAGGTGCTTACCATTATGAAGCTGCCATTAATGGTGCAAGTTTAAGCAGCTGCATTAACTAGCTTTTCTTAAAGCTGAATTGAGTGACTTTTGACCTCTAGAGGGCAGGGCAGAATGACTCTCATTGCAATGAGCTTTGTTATACTGTCTCAACTTATTAAGATATTGATAAGCTGATGTTAGCTGATATGTTAAGATACATAGCTTTCATTCAGATTCATACATGCTAGATGCTGTGTATACATTTCAAACAACACTAGAAAAAGACCAAAAGAAAACAAATTTGAGTCATTTTTAATATCTCATCTTCAGACTTTCATATCAACAACAAAATGTATAAATCACTAAAGAGACCACGTGGGGATGTTGCAATTATGTGGTATGCATCTTAACCACTCGGCTAGCAGACATCCCAGTCCTGAAAATTGTAATACCAGAGAAGAATCCCAGTTCTGAATGAATGAGATTCAGGGGCATACTTTTTTCATATGCATGTCATTAATTTTGGTTTGGTTGAATTACTTGTACAGCACTGCATTCCAATATGTAGAAATGAAACAAAGTGATTACAGTTGCTTTGATTTGAATGAGTGAACAGTCAATCACATAAGTGGCCCTGTTTTGTGATGGAAAGTATCATTATTAAGTAAAGAGTCACTGGGAAAACTGAATTGTAAAATAAAATGAAACTTTGGAAAAAAAAATATTCTTAAAATCAAAATTGTTGGAAATAAATGAAAAATCCTAAGATTGTGTCTGTGAAAAGAGGCAAGAAGAATAACATTTCACAATACTGAGAAACATTAAATTTAGTTACTTAGGTATTAAAGTTACTTGTTAATTAATTTGTTTTTTCTGTATTTATTCATGTTGCTATTATCTCATTTATTTATTTAGATGAGTGCTAGTAGCCTTACCCTTCCTTAATTTAAATTAATCCTAATACCAACCTGAAAGCCTGTTTTTAATATGACTCTCTGCTCCTTTTCTGTTATGCTGGTGGTGGTGAAGATGACAGTTTTCTCCTTCCCACTTAGCGTCACTGCAGCTTGGATCTCCTTATCCTTAGACAACACCCTCCAAAGGTCAAAGGTCAGCTCGCTAGAGGACCCCTTTAGACGCAGTGTGGCTACGAACACATAGGATGGAGGCAGGCCCTCTGGGAAAATCTCCCTGGTATAAGGATGAAGACAATGGTTGATAAAATTAAATGCACTAAATGTGAAGAGTAATAGATTTTGAATGTTCTACCTGGTATTCTCAGTGATGTCTGTGGAGGCAGTCAGAGCGTAGGCTGTCTCAGAAGTCAGAGAGCCAGGGATCTTTTTGGCTTTTTTATGAATGTTCATGCCCAACATCAGCTCAAAGCCTTTCTCATCACGAGATGCCACCGGGATTCGTGTTGGACACACAGACTCTAGAAAGGAATCAGGTCATTTATTCACACAGCTAAACTGACCTGTGTTACTTGGTGGTGCATTCATTTGCATTTTTGTAAACAACACAAGGCAATCGAATTCAATATTTTGTTTCAAAAGGGCAAATGGAATTCACTGGATCTCATACAACAATACTGTAAAATATGTCCATTGTTTGCAGGAAAAGCACAAGGACAGGTTATAGCATTAACAATGGCTCAGTTCAACAGTAAGCCATAGTGTACAAAACAAGGCAATGAAACAGGTAAAACTAAAAGGATGCAGCAATTATTATGTTATCAATTGCACCTAATAAAATGAAATATTTGATAAAGACTGTTTATCATCCTTTTTTGTTGTTTTTTGTTCTGCAGGTTGTGGGCAGAGGAGCTCCACCTAAACCTAAGCCCAGACATTGTATTGTCTTATAACATTGTTAAGGCTAGCTGTTAAGGTGTTAGCAAACAACTGCCTGCCAGTTTACACAGCAGAACAACATTAATTAGCATTCACCATGAGTCCTGTTTCTGGCCCTAACCCTAACCTTTTGAATGCAATTCCAGTTTTCACTCACCTTTTACCTCCATTTTAGCCTCTATCAACTCCTGAGAAAAATATCTTGTAATGTGGTACATTTTCTACTTTCTTTAATAGCTACAGCAGTATTAGTTGCTAACTGTCTCTTTGCTGTTTGGTGCAGGGCAGTCAGCAAAAGTGTTTTTTTCTTTTTTTTTTTTCTGTGCCATAAAATAAATAAATAAAAGTAACTAATTTGTTTTCCCTCATTAATAGGGTCATTAATAGCAGCGACCCGCTTCACATTTCCTTCTGTTGTCAGCTGTGAATAAGGGAGCTAACAGCCAATTGAGAAGAGACTCCCACCAAAACCAGTGAGGTTTGGAGTGCAAAATGCCACCTGTCAGCAATGCTGCCAATATCAGCTCAGTCAGCCACAACAATAGAAAAGTAACTGAGTTGTGAAGGGGGATAAGCTATTTCAGGCACCCCTGGTTCCAGAAATGAAAGTCCCATTCATTGTTCTGTCTCGCAGTTGAAAGACCTCGGTGGACCCAATCAGCACGACAGCCTCCCCATTGAATCATCAGTGCAAAAGATTAACAATGGTGTTCAATATCTGGTTATTTGATCAAAAGGTACAAGTACTGTGTACATAAAAACTTTGGGGTAGATGTAAACTACCACTCCCAAGACACATTTCAGCAAGAATCATCCAATCACAGAGCTTAAAATTTGCTGCTAACAGTGGATGGAACATTGCAGTGTTCAGAAAACTGATTTCTTTTTTTCTCCAGTTTTTTTAAATTTATGGTTCAGGTTTGGGTGAATCAAGCAATTATGGGCAACAGCCCAGGCTCATGGTTACTGTAGTTTTTAGAGCCATACCAAACTGATGGACAAAACATGATTTGTGAGAAATTAAGTTCAAATAATCAAACTAGTGCCCATAACATGACCCTATATGATCATTACATTATCCTGTATGTCATGTTAAGTGAGGTTATTGCTTAAAGAACAATTTGAATTGGGAATACAGAATAGGAAAACAGACTTCCCCACTTCACAACTCTATGTCACGGCCAGAGAACTGAGAAAATTACTGATAGACAAGCCAAGAAGATAAACTAGATATTCTGACCTTCACAGAGCTTTTGCTCCATGGATTCTCGGATACGGTCAATGGTGGTGTAATCTTCGGCATACAGGACATAGGTGGATGATGGTTTATTGGCGATGGACACAAGCTCTGAGGTGGTGATCTCGCTGCCAACTCCAACGGCGAATACTGTAATGCCCTGTGCTCGTGCTTCCACACTGGCATCCACCTAAAGAAACAAAGACTGTCTGTGGTGAAAGTCAATCTCCCATCACGAAGACTTTCCGTGACAGCAGCTGTCATATAAATGCCCATACTATGATACCCCATGCCACAGAGCGTTTCCTTGTTGAAGTTCTATAGATGTAATAGTTCTCAAATAAATTTGAGTTGGTCTCACTCAAGCTTTGAACAGGCCAAAGTGACATTTACCACATCATCCTGAGATTTGCCATCAGTAACAACCACAGCAATGCGATTCTTGACCTGGCTGACTCTTTGGGAGGAGGGGAACACATGGTCCACAGCAAACTTAATGGCCCTGCCAGTCTGCAAAACAGTAAGAAAACAATGATGACCCGGTGAAGTGAATGAAAAACGCCATGTTGATACGAACAGGTATGTTCACCAGCCATTGACAGCTACATCACATCAGATTTCAAATTCAATTATATAAACATAAGCTTTTTTAAATCTTTGTGGGGAAAAATGAATAAATAGCTAGAAACAGATTACAACAGGATACAGCAGATAAACTGACAAAATGCAGAATCTCTTTTCTTGACAATGGTCTTGTCAATGACCTCCCACCATTCAGCTTCTTAAACTTACTTTTCAGTAAGTAGATTTAACATGTTAGCTCCTGTTAGCTAGAACAATACCAATGCTAAAGTTATTGTCAATTAACTAACTAGAAGCTGCTGTAAATAAACACAGTAATGTTACACCGGTACATTCACTAAACCACTTTAGCATTCCAACCTTAGTAGTAGATAGTGATAGTGCATAGCAAGTTTTATTTTTATGAATAGACGTTTCTGAACCACTTCAGTTTCTGGTGCAAAGTCACTGCAATATCAACTGTATATTGATTGTGTTAGCAAGAGCAAACTGAATACTGTAAACAGAATGGCAGAATAGGTAAATATTGAAAGTATAAAAAAGGTATCTTTATTAAACACTCTCCAATCAGTGGGTGGACTTGAATCTGCATCTAAAAATTATGAGTATTTTGATGTGTATGTGCATGGAAATATATTCAATATGAACATACAGTGTGATAAGAATGCAGACTTGTTATATGTATATTTTCATAATACCTGCATGCAAGTTAGAACTGATTAGAGTTATAAGGAGAAAACATGCTGTCCTGCCTGTGTGTTTCCTCCCAGATAGGTGATGCTCTGTATGGCCTGGATGAGCCCTTCTCCACCCTGGTGTTTCCCCAGAGAAATCTCCAGACGGGGAGTGTCACTGTACTGGATGACAGCCACCTACAGCAGACACAAATACAACTACTGCAGCTGTAGTGCAGATTCACCTACAATCTGTGGCACCTGGAATGGGCCAAAATGCTGGAATGGTATAGTTTTTATCAAAGCAGACAGCTGACACAGATAAACTGGCTTCTTGATTTGACAGGAGAAAATATCAGATAGTAGTAATGAGACTCCTGCTGATTGCAAAAGGAAATTACATCCAGAGTCACTCAATTTATGCTCAGTCCACGCTGTAAAATGTGGTTTATATCACCTGTGTGTAGTGGGAGCTGATGTCAAATTGGCTGGTGATGTTGATGAGCCATTGCTTGGCCGTGTCGAAGTCAGAGAAGCCAACACTCCATGAGCCATCAACAATGTAGACCAGGTCATTTACAGCTGTGCTGCACCCTACACACGCACATGCACACACACACACACACACACACACACACACACACACACACACACACACACACGCAGTAATTGAAGAGAAATATCTTAAAAATACAAACTGATATAAACTTAAAATTCTGAACCGATCTTTATAGTTACTGTATATCTATATCATATCACTGCTATAATCTACATTATGCATTATGCAGATATGTCATGCTAAATCAATTGAGACAGTAACAAAAGGGTCCTACGGGTATGAAGGTGTTGCTACTTGCTTGTGTTGTTGCACTTTGTTGAGCTCAGAGTGACAGAGGAATATAATAGAGTCATCCCTACCTGCTCGGACGTCATCTTCCTCTACAGCCTCCAGCGTTGTCAGTAGCAATGCCGCACTCCATACCGACCACAGCAACATGGCTTCATAGGAGAGCGATCTGCCTTGGTCCAGTCCAACCTGGCTAAATTAGTGTTGAAAACAACAATGATAACAACTGTTTTCAACCTTTTATTTAGCCCCTATCAGGCCAAAATTTCCAACTAACCTATACTTTAGGCCATGGCAATATATCTATGTAAAGGTCAGAACTGCATTAAATTTGCTGTAGATATTCCTGACACCCAGATCATGATTCCTAATGAATTTGAATAAATTGAACACATTCATCTTCCCAAGAAGATAAGCACTTTTCTTCTACTGACCCATAGTTCCACCCTCAAGACAGAATTGACATACATTAGTACATTCCACACACTAATGGCAAGGCTCTACAAATAGCAATATCCTGGGGGCTTTCATTTGTTCCTTCCCACATTTTGGTGGTACTGTGTGTAATACACATTATGTCCTCTAGGGGTCAGTAGGCAAGCTTCAGACTTATGGCCAGTTTCCACCACAGACATCTTTTTACTAACTCAGGAACCCTACCTGCATTTTGACGAAGACATGAGTCTAAATTGAGTTTTCTGAGAGGACAAACACAAACGAATTGTGCACTGTTTCATTCATTCATACAGTGAGCATGCACTTGTTGCCACATGAATCATTATAAGGACTGTGTGCGGACATTTCTTTTAAGGTATATTGCTGATAAAACATTATATGTTGTCCATGAGTGAGAGAATGAGAGACAAGCATGTGAGGAAGAGTTATTGTGAGGAAACAAGACAGTGAGAGAGAGAAAGACATTGAGTGAAGAGAAAGATCTCTATTTGCTCCTTAGTTACATACTTAGCGGAAATAAATACCTGCAGTATAAAACAGACAGGCAATTTTTGCTGCTTTGGAGATAAAGCCTCTGTTCTTTTCAGTCTCCTCTCCTTTCAACTGTGCATGTCTGCTTTGCAGCTTCCATTAAAATACCACAGTGAGTCCAAAAAATAAGACATGGCTCTGCATGGTCGTCTCAATGCCACGGTCATTTTTTAAATCCATTTTCTAATTTTCCTAATCTTTGTGTTTCTTCAGGTGTCAAAATGCAAACAGGATGTACAATTCCACCTTTAATTCCTGAGTTTTTACTTGCTCAGTTCTACAGGCTCCTTAGTTCCTGGAAGCATTTGGTCCAAGAGTTTAAGAGTAATTCATCATCAACGTTCAGTAGCATTTGTAGCCACACCTTGCATCTGTGGTAGTGATGTCAGTATTTACCGTAGTTAACACAGTACACTCGTACAGAAAGGGAACAATGTGAGAACGGCGTCTGCCAAAACAGTATTTTCTGCTGGTGTTAAAATACTCTTTAAGTTTTCTGACAATACAGATATGACTACTTCAACACCAATTACAGCAACCAATTAAATGCCAGTACTAAATCCTGTTCTTCTTCCTGATCCTAACTGTTCTTCCGTCCTCTCCCTCTTCCCTGTGAAATGCTTTTGTTAGTTTTCATGTTGTGCCATCCAATGTATGGTCTAGTAGTGTGTTTTCTGTGTTCATTTTGCAGTGCAAACATGGTTCCACCGACCACAAGGCTGGGTCGGAGAAAATAACAACGTGAGCACTATGCTGTTATGGGAAAACAGAAATATAAACATGGCAGAGCGCGCTACAGTGTTCTGGCAGAGGCTTTAAAGACAGGGGAGGATCAGACAGCTGAAGAAAGTACAGCTACTACAACCTTTCTTTTACAAAGTCTCCTCCCAGCCCCCATAGCTCCTTATTTTTCTCTGTCTCTCTTGTTTGACTTGCTATTATAGAATCATATTACAGCAAGCCACTTCCAGCTTTGCCTTTGTTTGTAGTTTGTTTTTACCCCCGATTGATGAACAGTATAAAAGAAATATTGCAACGTGTAAAGACATCAATTGAAATAAAATCAAAATGATGTTCAGTACAGCTTCCTGCTTATAGAATATTAAACAGTGCCAATAAGTGATAGACCTAATATATAATATTTTTTGCATCACTGTCTGCACATGAAGAATTAATCAACAACCCTAATTAAATTACTCAATAAAAGCATCACAGTGTCTCAGTGCCCAGTCAACATGCAAATGTGTACCCTATATGAATTACATGTGACCAACATGGGTAACAAGTGGGCCTTAGGCTTGACATGGGCAAACTGTAAGGCCCCCGCATGCCTTGAATGTGAACTGTGTGCACTATACAAGAGCCGTATGTGTTCATACCATGGGTCCCACATGTTGACTGTATGGGCCTCTGCTGGGTTTCATGTGGGCCAATAGCTCATAGTGAACTGTAAACTTTATTAATCACTGGCAAGTTTATTCAGGTTACTGAATTAGGACAGTTTCACCAAAACATATTTAAGAGGAATTCATACAATAGAGATCCAGGACGGACCCTTGGATCCTCTTTACCAGTGTTGTCTAGCAGTTTAAAAAATGAGTATGATTATCAACAATGCCCTTAGATTGACTGATAATGTGCTTGCTTGCTTGATCCAAAACCAACAATCATTCTTACTGACTGCTGACTTCCTTCTACTAACTCTTTCATTTTGTGTTGCCTTCTATTTGGTTGAAACAACTGTTAATGTGTATTTCCTGTTGGTTGATGTCTTGAACCGATCCCCCTGATCCCAAGGTCCTTAACCTGAGCAGCAGTCTAATCAGCAAGAATATGTGGAAACACCTCTGAGGGTGCAGGGTCTTTAACGTAACATGTTGTCTAATGTGCTGACTGATTAACCCACAGTGGTTTTAAACAGCTTCTTCAATCAATAACAGAGATATTTCAATGCAGTTTATGGTGGAATCAATGTGCAGCTCTGACTTAGACTGGACCACTACAGAATGTAGAATATCATCACAAAACAGACCATATGTTATTTCAAAGGGGTGAACAAAATGAATATCAAAGCAAATATATAGAATTTGTAACATTTTCAAGGCTGCACTCCTTTTAGGATTTTCAACGTGGAAGTTCTTGTCATTCCCCACATGTTTAAGGTGCAGTATACAGAGGAATGAAATCGCGTGCCTTCAGTACAAGTGTACACAATTTTTGGTGCTGTGTGTGCGGGTTCATTGACATGATTTCCTGGCACAGCTAAATGGAACAGGGTCATTATTATCATTAGTAACACTTGAACTTTTACTGCTAATACAAGACATAGAGCCCATTTACAGCTGGCAGTAACATGCGACCTGTATCTGGATATCACATTTGGATAAGGAAAAGCACACGTTCATGCTCAGTCTGAATACATGCAGAATGCATTGTGATTGGAATGGGATCAGATCAGTCAGGTCCCATTACTCCATTTGCACCTAACATGAAAATACAATGTGTATCAGGATATGTTATCTGGATGAGGAAAAACGTGTGCCAATGCGACGTGTAAATGCATGCAGAACATAGTATTGTGATTGAATCAGCCAGACCACATTTGGAGTTAGGTGACCTTTTAACCCAACAGGTTAAAAGGTCACCTAACTCCAGATATTTGCACTAACTCAAGCAAGCCTGGCAGGAGCTACAGGTGCATTCGCTATCAAGTCTCGCCTTGTCTTTTTGGCATGTCCCACTCATCTAACTTGCATATTGAGATCCAATCACAATGTGGGTACATTTGAGATAACGAGAAAGCATTTTTAATACCAGGTGTCAGTGTTCAAGCCCACAGATCAGATGCCATTTTCCAGATACCGTTTGATACAGATAACATATTAACGCTGGTAAATGTCTGCTGTGAAAAAGATGTGTTGGAATCTCACACAGGCAGACGTGCCACCGCAGATCAATGAAGACAGCTGCTCTGATATTAGGTTGGACTTCAAACCTGCAGATGTAGATACAAAATGTGCCCCTTCAGCGAGAATCCAGTCACACACACACACACGTACAATTTTTGTAGTTAATCCCATACATTTCGTCAACTTGGGCCCTGCTGCTACAGATCTGAGGCGTTCCCATAAAAAGAGATTGTCCTCCCAGGAAAACAACAGCACTAGTCACTGTTCAAATGCCTGAATATGAACTACATTTACACTGATTGGATGAAGAACTCTAGTGTGAAGCAAACCTCATCAGGTCAGGGTGGATGGACAGGTCAACAAAGTGTGTGACTTTGACATGTGAGGCCGTCACTCACTTTACACTCAGCATTGGTTTCTTTTAAACATGAGCACAATCTTTTCTTAACACAAGCCAAGTAGTTTTTATGTATAAACCTAACCAAAGCTTAACCATAGCAGTGGTAGATTCAGGGAAAGTTCATATACAGTAATTGTGATTTGTAACAGTTTTGGAAGGCGCTGGCAGACAGACTGTGTTGTCCTGCCCAATGGATTGCCACATCAGAACTCTTACGGGTTGTTTTCAAAGGCAATGAAAAGTATTTTTGTTTTTTTGCTGTTTAGTTCAGAGGACTGGAGCAAAAACATGTAGAGTTCTAAAAAAGCCCTGATGTACATGAAGTATGTGTCTTAAACGTCCACTGAAGCTTCCTCATCACGAAAACAGCTCTGTGTAGAGCGATGAGGAGACTGTAACGTTCCTCACATTAATACATGCAACAAACAGAAATGCCTTATTTCCATCACGTTTTTCACATTTTTTTCATGTGTTACACCGTCTTCAGCACCCAACAGGAGAATTTGCTTCATCATCTGTTTACCTTGATGCAACAACCTCTGATATTCATGTAAGAGTAGTGGAAGCAAATGCACATTCACTCACATTTTCTTTTAATGATTTTGCTGGAAATTCGGTTAAGAGTGGCATTAAACTTGGGTGACTAATGATGGTAAGCTGTCTCCAGTTGTCAGCTATTGCGGCAGCTCCAAACATACTCCACATGAAACTCTGTGGATGCCATAAATCAATCCAGCTAGGTCCGTGTGCCAATACGGGTATGCTCAGCTATCAGATGACCAGGAGAAGACCAGGAAAACTTAAGTTTTGCTCCTGAAGATAAACGTGTCCACTCATTAATGTCTCATGATTTACTCTCCTTTGATTTCCATTTGAAATCTTCAGACTCTGAGGCCACAGCGAATGACGCTGAGACAGCATGCCACTGGAAAATGTTTCAAATGTTTTCACTTTTTCTAAAAGTGTCTCCCCGATCCTCAAAAATACACTTTTTTTCCTTCCTTAGGTCCATCTATACGTCCTTTCCTCAGTGTCGCACTCTTTCATGTAAAAGCACGTTAGTCATTACAGACACACAGTGTGGATAGGTGGGTAGTGAACCTGAATTCCTCCAAACCTCACTCTACATTTGGCAAACCAGAAGTGCAGTATACCAACCACATCAACTGCTTCCACTGGCTTCAGCATCACAGAACATTCCTTGTGCGCAGATGTTGGGATTGCTCAGCGCCTTTGGCTGGTTTACGAAACAAAAATGACTGCAACAAGCAATTTCACTACTGCCATATATTCCTGACATGCTACAATCCAATGCATTTCTGACTGATGGCTGAGAATATCATTCGGTCATTGCAATAAATGTGGAGATTTGGGGTCTGGCAGGATTTTTTTTTTTTTTTTTTTTCAGTGTTTTTAAGTACTGCAGTGAAATTTAATTAGATGCTATGTTTAAAAGACCAGTGATTTTGCATGTTGACTGTTTATTGTGATTTCCATATACTTTACATAACTACTGGTCATTTTCTGCAAAATGTTGTGTATTTGTTTTACATTTTGAATATTCTTTCCATCATCACACTATGAATGAAAATCTTCCTATTATATAATTTTTGTTGTCATACAGTGTGTTCAGTATTCATTCATGACACAGTCATACAGTTGAGTGTGCAGTTAGATTCATAAGGCCCTCCGTTTATTATTACGCTATGCTGATATAATTAACAAAATAAGACAATAAGTGTGTTTCCATCAACCTGTTTTCATGCACAAACTGAAAATGCAGTGATGTTTAAAAAAAAATTAAACATTTTTTTATGCTTAGCTGAGGTGGAAACAGACAGACTGAAGTGTCAGCTGTCTGTCATTAGGAAGCAGACTGTGTTGACTGTCTGAGTTGTATGTAACAGCATGTAGATCATTATCCTTTATGTAAAATTCATTTTATTTGATGCACTTCATCGGCACAGTGCCTATCAGTGTGTCAGATCGCTCCCTCTCCATGGCTACCTGCCTGCAGCACTGCTTTTTCAGGGCTGTCTCGAATTTTTCAGGACACTTGGTCACCCTAGTTTGAGCTTGGATTGAAGCTTTTTTTAATTACATAATCATCTCCTGCAATGATTTAATGGCGCTTGACTGGAGAATTCGCCCCCATTGCAACCATCTCCTTACATTTGCATAACACTGCTGGATGGAAATGTTTATTAGTTCACAGTGTAGTCTGCAGATTGTTTGGTAGTTCTGTTCCAATTTTAGCAGATTTTAGACGGAAATGTGACTAAAGATGTGTTACTTATATCGTAATAGTAGGTTTTTGTAATTTCACAGATGTCTGTTGTCTACACAGAGTAATAAAATGATTGTCCAGGGCAAAATCAACCATTATACCCAATATTCCTACAGACCAGACCAGCCCAGCATGTCATAGCTAGCAGTGGGCAACATTTAAGTTATGATGAGACAGGGGACATGTGTGAGATAACCAAAAGAGTAGCTCTCCTTTCCATAAGGTTTGTGTAGAAAACACTATGTGACTGAATCGTGGGATAAGATACAAAGAGCTAAGACCACAAATACAGCTAGGAAAAACGCTGAGATTGTCCCTTAAAGTTAGGTCTTGCAGCAGGATTATGTAACTTCTGCTGCTAAATCTCCCAGAGCCTGTTTCTGTTCGAGGTTTCTGACTGTTAAAAGGAAGTTTTTCCTCACTGCTGTCACCAAGTTCTTGCTTGTGGGTCTCTGTACATTAAAGAGTATGATCTAGACCTGCTCTATATGGAAAGTGTCATGAGACAACTTCAGTTGTGAATTAAAATGTAACGGTAGCTCAAATACTCAGAGAAGTGACTCAGTAATGTCACTGGTAGCCTACACTGATTTCTGTCCTCTGTTTCTCAACACTAGCTAACATTAGCCCCCATAAGCTCTGAGTCATAGCAGAGCAAGCAAGGCTGAGTTTGAACTGAGCAAGGGGATGTTTCATTTCTTATGAACTGTACTTTTCCTTCATGCGAAGAAGATTTTGTTATTTCTTCTTTCAGAATTTACATACATGGCCTTGCTTTAAGGTATTTACAGACATGAATAACTCTCATTCAAAGTAAAAATAACTGCAGCGACCAAGGCATTTTAGCTGTCACGTAAAACTTCTTGATGACAGATAATGGGTGACTGCTTCTGAAGACTGTACTTTTCTGACATTCACCAATGAAATGATCTTTGTATGTAATTGCTGCCTTACCCCTTGTCTATCTGGGACACCATCCCACACACCTTCTCCTTCATTTCCAGGTCATTCAGTAGTTGTACATGCAGTAATTTGGTTGGACGGTTATTTCAGGCTGCAGACTTCGCTAACAGCATAACTTTGAAATGCCAAGAGACACACAGAGAAAGAGAGGCTGGTGCCTTGCGCTAAGGCAGAGGACCTCGCTGACCCATAATCACAGAGGTGGATGTATGCAGTTATACTGTATATTTAGCTTGTCTTCTCATTGTCCTGATGGCTGGTCACTTGCAGCCAAACCAAACTCATGCCATGCTAACATCAAGTTTGGGAAAGGCATCTAAAAAACAGCAGCGACACAAACGTACAGATATACCATATATATATAGCTGCAGCTGAAGTGGTAAAAGAAACAACAACCATCTAACTAACAAACAGCCAACAAGAAGAACAGAGATGTTCTCTAAAAAAGAAGAAATGAAAGCTTTTGTAACGCTGCCTCTATGCAACATTACTTTGATATTGACTAGTATATACATCAGAAAATATGATCTAAGCCTGAACACATCTATCAAACAGCTGACACTCTGACTTACCCTCCATAAAATCCCTCTGGATAACAGCTCATGCAGTAAAGAAGTGATGACATGACCTTACCTTTCTCTTTCAGCTGCCAGAAGGCACTGATGAATGCCACTTTGCAAGGAGAAAGTGAAGAGAGTGAAGTCCTGACTTGGTAGTGACAGTCCTCCCTCTGGTTGGCAGAGGGAGTGGTGGGAGTGTCAGGGCAGCCTTTAGAAATTGTGGCTAGCCTAACCACAGAATGTGACACTGCAGAGACTGGTGTGGATCTTCTATGGATTTACACTATACACACTATACAGTGTGATTGTCAGTTTTGATCACATTGAATCACTGCTACCACTGCATTGATTTAATAGTCACAGAGAGACAGTTAAGAGAGTTTCAGAAGATTTTCATAGAATTTATGGTGTAGAATGGGAAAGCAATAGGCTACATTAGAGTGACGTATGCTCTTATTTTGAAATGATGGGATTGTTTGTGAATAGTTGAAACCACAATCAGTAATCATATGATAAACTGGAGTAGGGCTGTGGTTTAACAGCCAGCATGTTTTTACTGCAGCTGTGCAGGGGTTTAATGAAATTACAGGTTAAGGAAGGCATGTGGGAGGACATGAAATAGCATGTGTGGCACATGTTGAACCTCTGCGATGCTCTGTGTAAGCAATGATTCAGTCAATACTGACTCAAAAGAAAATAAAGTTGACTGAATAAAGGTACATATTTGCATTGCATTCATTCCATTTGTATCTAAATGACAAATCTTTGTCAAATGTTATGATGGAAAATAATGTTTTATGGTTTCTACTGTGTGTTAAATAACAGAAGATTCTTAGATGGCTTCAGTCTCTTTGTGCCCCAAACTAAATCTGGATTTGGTCTTGAAATGCTTTTCTTTCGTGCTTTTTTTTTTAAAGGGGAGGGGGTATTCCTTTATGTCCTCCATATTCTCCTCCAATTAATAACATTGCTTTGTTAGTGCATGCATGAAAATAAAGTGAGTTCATATATGAAAGTGAGTCAAAACTTTTATTGGCCTGGCCATGATCCAGATAACTTTACAGAATAATACTAACAGTATTCTCTTTGCTTCCTGCACGTCCTGCACATTGAAAAAGCAATTATGTATTTATGAGCCATCTTTAAAGATGTATGTCTTTACTGGGAACCAGTGGACGGACTGACGCATTCTTGGATTTGGTCTTTTCATGAGATTTGTTGTCAATAAGAAAAATAAGCAGCACCATTCTTTTCCTTTAAATGAGCTTACATTTTTTGCAGCTTGAAGCGGTGGAGGATGTATTCAGATCCTTTACTTAAGTAAAAGTAGCAATAGCACATGGTTAAAGTACTGATTTACAAGTAAAAGTCCTGTATTGAAGCAACCTATGACAATTAAGCATTTATATTATGAGGTTATTACAGTTGCATGAATGAGAAATTTACTGTTTTAGTTGGTCAAGATGGAGCTCATTTTAACTCTTTTCCATAATGTTGGGCAGTTTCATCTATAACAATGCATCATAGTTTACAAGCTTATCATAATTTTATGCATATGTTTAATTATCATTTATCAAGAAACATGTAACTGACTGTCAAAATATCGTAGTGGAGAAAAAGTACAATATTTCCTCTGAACTGTAGTAGAGTAGAAGAATACTAGCGTTAATGGAATTAGTCATGTAAAGTGCGAGCACCTTAAATTTGCACTTAAGTGCAGCACTTGAGGAAATGTACTCACTACAGCATTACATTCCTCCACTGTCAACTATCAGGTTGGCCATTAGTGACTGAACATGGAACTTCTCCACAGGGCTAAAGCTTCCTCCAGGGGTAAATATATGTCACCATATCAATGAGAAGCAGTGTGTTTCTGAGAAAGAGCAAGGAAGCCACACAATATCCAGGATCAGAAAGCTTCAAAAGACATGTAACATGTATTTGGCCTCTTTCAAGGCAAGTGGAAGGAAAGAGAGGACAGAGAAGCACTGTGCTCATACGAGGACCTCTGGATAGCCATTGCCCCCTGTTGGAGCAGCGCAGTGAAGCTGTTCTCAGAGACCCTGATGATCAGTGCTGCTGTTTCCTCAGAGCTTTGCTGTTACCAGGGCCTCTCTGAGCTCAGAAAATAAATAAATAAATAACTAAATAAATAAATAAATAAATAACACAGCAAAAACATAGCACTGAAAAGCATGCCCAAATATGTGTCTTCTCTTCCTCTCCAACCAGGCCACATGAGGCTGGACAGCACAGAGGACGATAAGCTCCAAGTCTGTGTTTACTGCAGGGGAAGGCTGAGGGAAGCATCCGGTCAGTTCAGACTGGGAGGCAGTGTTGTTTCACTGTTCTACGGAATCTACTGACTGTATGCATCTATGTTAAAAGAGCAGGAAAGGGTGGACCCTCTGGACCGCAGACACACAATACAATGCTGTCTACGTGCTAAATACACTACAGTTCAGCCTAACATTCATTTTCATACTGCATGTTAGGAATGTGACCGAGGGCCAAGGGACGTGTTCAGAGTGTTGGTGGTGGAACTGTCCAGAACAGAAAGCACGGTCCAGCAATGGGCCGTTCTCAGTTTCTTTGAATCCAGTGAATATGATGTAGCACCAGTGCAACATTTGTCTTTGAACTCTGAGCTCTCATACACTATGCAGAGCATCTAAAAGGCTGTGTCTTTCCTATACTTTCTATACTATCAGGGGTTAAAGCGTTAGAATCATTAAAATTAATGAAAATCTTATATGCAAATTACCTCCATGACCCTCCAGCCTATAAATCTTATCTTAGTTCGCTCTGTGTGAGGTGGAGTATCTATTTCACAAAGGATGGGTTCACTGGGGTTCTCTCAGTAAACTGTCAGTCTTTTCAAATCGTTGTACATCTGACCTCATGCTTGTTGGTGAGCTGCAGGACTTGCGGGTGTTTGGCTAATCAGATCCAGACCACTGAGCGTCACCTCTTCAGACACAGAGGAAGTAATGCTGCTCCAAGCAGCAACATTTATCCATTTTGGTTCTCTTTTCTTTGTAATTGTCACATTTTTCCTTTAGAGGGCAGTATTGTCTAAGTGAAAACCCGTTTTAGGCTTGCTTTCAAGTCATTCTCCCTTTCTGTTATCTACAGAAAAAATACAAGACCCTCAACAGAAAAAGAGGCAAAAATATAGATGTGGTACCAAAATTTTACAGAAAATAATTTAATGATGCTGTGGCTATTTAAGAGTTTCACCCTGACTTCACCAATTTAATCAATTTCCTTAAAAGCCAGATGCTGTATTATTGCTTGTTTGTTCATGCTTTTATGATTAATTTGTTCAACTACTGCTATGAACTGTTCACACGTGTCCCAACAAGTGCATAAATGAGTTAATAAGAGCACACAGCACTCTGTTCTAAAGTCTCTCCACTGGCTTACACTTAGTTTCAGGATCAAAGGTCTTCCCTGTAAGTGCTTATGGACTTTCCTAGTTGACATAGTGTTTAGATATTTCCCTGGCAGATCCCTCAGATTCTCAGGCTCTCATTGACAATTCGATGTGGTGAAGCTGCTTTCTGTAGTTCTGGACCCAAACGGTGCAATTCTGTCTCTTAGTTAAAAGTCGGCACCATCAGTTGAGGTGACTGTTCAGAACTCGGCTTTGTAGTCTTACTTTGATGTAGAATCTGTAATCTTTACTCCAGCCATATCTTGATCATGTAAATTAGCCTATTGCTCAATCTTAGAGGACTGCAGTTAATAAGATGATGATAGTGAAAGTGGTCATGGTCATGATAATTGAAGTTGCTGTTGTATATACATATATGTTCATCATTTATGATGAACTTTAATATTTTTGATATTCTCCATATGAAGGGTGTAATAAAAATAAACTTGTGTATGTGATATTACTGTTTTACAAACAATGTCCTTAATGCACTAATTTAATCCAACACATTCATGACCTCTAATTGAATCTGTACAGCTGGGAGTTAAAGGCAAAGTGTTTATGAAACTGATAGAACAAAAGAGAGTACTGCAGATACTGCAATGTTGGAATAGCGGGGATGTTCAGAATTGAAATAAATTGAATTTGTGGAGAAGATGGTTCAAAAAAAGCTGAGCAGCAACTGAATACAGAAAACTAGACTGCTTGTAGTCACTCTATGAAGAGTGGCATATACCTGTGGTGTATATTGTGTTAGTAATAACATGTGTTGGGAGACCTGTAGTATTTCAGTTTAGATTGTGCTCATATGGTGCATATTCCCAAATAACACTGTGCTCAATCAAATTCCAACTGGTTATTCCAGCGTAGGGGTCTCTGGGTAGCTGGACCAACAGCTGATGATGATGGCTGGACTAACTAAACATAGAGTTAAAAATACATGATTGTGCAAATATATACAAATGTTTAGTAATTTCCTAGCTGCTAACAACAGAAGAGGTTCTGTGTAACTTAGTGAATTGTATAACCGACTGACAAAAAGGCCAAGTCACTAACAGAATGCTGATGTACGGTATGTAAACTGTTTTATTTAAAAACAATGCACTAAACTGCTAGATGGGTAACAAACCTAATTCCTAATGGTTTAGATCAAAGATGTGAATGTGCCACATTTCTGCCAGCTTTTTTATACATCGACTAATGTAGGTTATCGCAAGTCCGCTGATAGTCGCACGATGGCAGCAATGTGCTCACCCGACATAGCTACTCTGCCGGAAATGAGGAGTAGAAGAAGAACGTAATGTTGGGGGAGAAAACTAGAGTACTATCGCCGCGTCAGATGATTAGCTAATAGTAAAAACACTGTTAAATGACTGACAGTTCTCCTCTCTTTTTAGCATTACGAAACGGTGTAAGTGGTCGATAATGTATATTGGTCCGTCATTTACACTTTGAAGCGTCTGCCGCAGCGTTGATAATGATTAAAATGAAGCTACCACTGAAAACGGGCGAGGAAGGAGGCGACGAGACGGCCGAGGACGATTCATTTGATCACTCGGGGCACCAACATATACCCAGGGCTGCACCTCCCTCTTCGGGATCAGACAGACTGGATGAGTCGCCCAGACCAAATGCATATCCATCCCAGCTGGACAAGGAGACTATTTTTGAGTGGTTCGGCCTTCATCTAAACCCCGCTAACCGGATCGAGTTCATGTGCGGGCTGCTACATATGTGCCAACCCCTGGAGCTCCGCTTTTTGGGATCGTACTTGGAGGATATCGCTAGAAAAGACTATCATGTTTTAAGGGACTTTGAGTTTCGGGCTAATAGTCCGAGCGAACTGGGAGTTTTAACGGACGTGATTGACCCAGTGGTTCGATCCAAACTCCTAGTCTGCCTGTCCCTCCTCGGGTCTGACAGCAGGGAATGTGCTGGAATACTCTTTCGGATACTGACCCATGCAGATCCGGCCTTGTTCTACAAAAATTATGACTACTCCCTTCCTCCATTCAGGGACGCTCATCATCACTCATCCTATCAACCGTGTCAGGACGGGAATGTGTTCGGGCGGTCTGAGCAGAACTGCGGCTTCTCCACTAATGAAACAGCGGCAGGACCTCTGGAGCAGTTGGCGCTGCTTTTTACCATGGCCTCTCTACACCCAGCTTTCCATTTCCACCAGCGGGAGATGGTTCGAGGGCAGCTCGACAAAATAGAGCTTGCCATAGCAGAGGAGAGACGTCAAAGTCAGCTTAGAATAAACGCCCAGGCAACGGTAATGACTATAAGCCCACACGAGTACCATTCAGTGCTAAGCGAACGATAACTGCCTAACGTTATCTTAAAACTTGTTCAACTTCGACTTGAGCTCTTCTGGAGGGGGTTTATGGCATGACTTGCTAAACACAAATCAATTAAAATGTAACAGTATAGCTAAGTAGATAAAAGTACACACAGTTACATTACATATTGGCCCAGTATGCCGAGGAAAGGTCGCTTTCCTATCACGAGCTGTCGTCCATGGCAGGACCGCTAATGGCAGCACAGTTAGCTAACATATTTAAGCTAGCTAGTGAAAGTGCCAGCTGCTGAAGTTTGCCCGGTGCTTTCAACCTGTTAAACATGATCAAATGTAGGGGATATTGCTTTGACTTGTTTGCTTTGATCCCATTGTGGGACTTCCTGTTTGCTGGTGCTGCGGATCTTGCCACCGTTATCTCTCTAAATACTGTGTCCAGTGAAAGTCATTAATAAGCTTACTGCATGCTTAGCTGTACCCCTATTAAAGCTACATCTTTAGAATGCCAAACGCTGTTCGTCTCTGTCAGTATTCTCTGTTTCTCTACCAGCCTGCTCTTTCAGGCAGTCTGTCCCAGCTGGCCTGTGCTGTAACTGCTGCAGCAGGACTTTGATTAAGTGTTGATCCATTTGTGGCTTTTTAACTGAGACGTGCCATTGTCTGCAGTGATTGTTCTGATTATTTCCTCCTTTGAAGTAGAAGTTTTGTTAATCAGATCAATGATGGGCTGAAGACTTGCACCTGTTACATTTCAGTTTCTTTTCATAGTAACAGTAGTTACATGTTCATTGCAAAGGTTTCTACCAGTGCGAATGATGACTTAAGTGACTAAACCGACACTTATGCCTACTTTTCACACAGCAGTTTAATCATGTCATCGCTCAGTCTGTATTTCAGCATCTGAGCTTTTGATAAAAACAAATATCAAACAACAGTATGGAAATGGAGGCGTGCCTGGGAACTGGAGCATTAGTGTGAGGAGGACTTTACTAACGTAACAGGGGTGGTCATGCCTCTGACTTTTTCATGTCCTAGTGTTGGGCAAAGCAGAGTTTCTCAGTGAGACATGTGTTAAGACTTAGTAGCACATGTTGCTGAAATTGTATGTCGACCAAGGTAAAAGCTTAGTTACACAATAATGTAATGTTGCTGTTTACAATTGGTGCCAGCTAGTAATTGCAGCACCTTTTGGTTCTCATTTTCAAACATGGATATAACATCTGAGGAGGGAAGTTTGGAAGCCAACTGCCTTTCCAACAGAGCAGATTTACTCATCTGAGCTGAATTTCCTGACTGAACCTTGAGACAAAGCTTTCCATGCCAGTTCATGTTCCTAAATGTAGGGGTGCTGCAGAGGTCTGGGTGTGGTGGTGGTGGTGGTGGGGGGGGCATGTAGCTGTGAAGGACATGTAGCAGCCTCCAGGACTGAGTGGGAGACACCTGCCAATCCATCAAGCATAATTCCAAACATACCTCTGTCTTGCAAAAATTGCCAGCAGGTCAAATTGTTGAAGAAGTGAAATGAACAAGTGAAAGCTTAATGTTACTTTGGTGATGTTTGAGCTTTCATGGAGTTAGCGTCTACTAGCCGGTTTAGAAAAACTACAAAAGGGACTTCCTGGGGGAAGAAGACTGTTTCATGACTCGAGCATTTATCCTGTCCTTGTCTCCATCAGTCAATGTCTCAATTCCTATACTCTGTCTTGCATCATTGTCCATGGAGATCTATGAATTAGCAGGTTTTCATTCCATCTTCCATTCCAAACTTACTCAGACTTCAGATTTTACTTATTGGATGTGTGTCCTCCCCTTTGGTTGGGTCTGTTAATCAGTGGAAAGAACCAGCATAATGTTTGCTTGGACTTGAACCCTCCAGTCTGTTGAAACAATACAAGTGCTGTCGCCTTGCACCAAGAGCATTCTGGGTTTGACCCTGCAGGCCGACTGAGGCCTTTCTGCCCGGACAGAACAGGTGCATTTTATACAGGCTTAAAGAATTTCAGTCAGCCATTTCTGACAGAGGCTCCGCTGTGAGTGGATGCGCTTAAAGCAAGCAGGAAAACACTTCACAGCATCCTTTGTGTATCATTTGGTCCAAGCAGTTAATGCAAGCTATCCAGATTGTTACTCCAACACCAACAAGATGGTTAAACTGCCTCTGAGCAGTGCAGCATGTGAGAGAGGATTCTCACATCACAAGGTAATAAAAGCCAAGTACAGATCTCATCTGTTCTATACTTGTGTCTCAGCCCTGATACGAATTCATGTGCCAAAGATGATCACAGAGACATCTGGCCCAAAGCCCACCGTCAAAAATATGTATGTTGTTGAACGAAGCACTGGCTTAGAGCTGGAGCTGGTCCCTGGGCGCAGCACAGTGGCTCCCCACTGCTCTTCTTGCTTATGGTGCGTTAGATGCAGAGCACAGATTTGACCGTACTGTGTGAGATTGTCTATGCAACAATAAACTTTGATTTGATTATCACAGTGAGTGAACCTTAAAGCCGACATCCAGTTGGTCCAACACTCTGCGGGGCTGTCCCTGCTTTTGATGAATCCGTGTGGTTGACATCATTGTGAGTCAGTCAGGGCCTGGCCTGGTGAAGATGCACTGCTCTTAATAAAATCACACATGCCATTTTTAGTCTTTGGACTGTGGTGCTGTTGAGCATGGTAAAAGACAGTGGGAGAGAGGACAGTGAGTGAGAGGATGGTTGGAAAAAAGCAGTGGTTCCTGGTGTTTCTTTGAGTTTACATAAAGTCTCTGTCATCGCTTTTGGTTGCTAGGCAGCTGTTGAGTTGCATGTTTGAAATCCACATGGATGGTGTTTCTCAGCCGCTGTCCATGTAGCATACTTCTTTCAGTATTTGTATTAGGGTTTGGTGGTCTTGATCGATGGATGCGGTTATTGACGCACTACCAAGAGCATGCTAAACCAACAGGCGATAATATAACCCCAACACTAAGTCCATTACTGGTAGGCTACCTGCAACTAAAGGTCTATTAGGGCGAAGGCATGACCCACCTTTGCCATAGTAAGCAAAGGAAGTAACAGCACACACGCACTGACATCAAACAAAGGATATAATGTCACGAGCCCAAAAATGTTTTCCTTGTCTACATGTCAACACTGTAGAGTTTCTGAATATCTTCACCCGGGAAGTTTTCCGAAAGCTTATTTTTCAGTGAGTGACAAAGAACTGCAGAAAACCGTGTTTATGGTGGATGAAAGGCCAAAACTTTTGTTTTGACAAATGGCTGTTTATGTGTGGGCTCTCCATTAGTGTCAGAGAAAAAGCATCTTGTATTTGAGGATGTTAAGGGTTTTACCCTGATGCCAAAGGTGAGCCTAAGGATATGACAAATGTCATTGTCTGTTTGTGTTTGGTGTGACAGTTTGACAGCATCATGTTCCATTTAGTACTATTATCTTCTCTTGAATATCATAAAGTCATAATCCAAATCATATTCATAACGTTAACTACTCTTATGGGGTGGAGGTTGCATTAACTGGGCTCAGCAGGCGGATGTGCCGCTCCACCACAAGCATCTCTGAATGCACAGTTTGGCACAGATTCTAGAAATTGCTTTTCTGACATCTTTGTTCTGAAAGTATAAACGTTCAATAAACGTGATGTGTTTTTTACTGCTGGTATGATTCTGAGAAACATAAAGGGATGTTGCGTTTTGACAGCATATTTTCTAATTAGCTAAATATCTACACATTATAGACTCGCTGTTATTAATGGTCAAGACCGTATCAGGCCAGTATGAGCCCGTAATTTACTGTGTGTGTTTTTGGTCTCTAGGAGCTGACGGGTCAGAAGGTGGATTACCTGCCTTCCCCAGCAGGTTTAGGGGAGTGTGCGGCCTCCTATCCTCCGTTCCAGAGCCGGCGCTCCAGCCGCTGGGCAACACAAAGAGAAGGTGAATGGAAACAGTGCACATATTATACATACTAGATGTATTACACATATGCAATGATTATGGTTAATGTGTTCCAGGTATAGGAGGGAGCTGAGAAGCATTTTGATGTGTGGACAGCTTGATCAAATCTGCCAAATTTGTCTTCTAAATAATATAATAAACACTGCAATGTTCAAAAATCTGCCTAACTAACAGGTTTCTTCCATAAAAGAGGAACATTTGTCACCATAGCTGGAATTCTTGTTTTCATGTAATGTTTACTTGGCCCATTTTTCTGTTACCTTTTACCTCATTACTTTTTACCTCATTACTTTTGTGAAGTTGATATTTACTAAGCCGTAATAACAGTTTACAATTGTCCTGCTGATCTTGTCAGAGACACTGAGTCATAACAGTTTATTGCTGGTCTCTGTTGTTGCAGCAGTGCATATAGAGGGACTTGTGCTCAAGGGCATCTCTCGGACCAGAATAGACAAGGAGTACAACTTTGAGGTAGGTAACATCACTGCATACACTCACACACACACACACACACACACACACACACACACACACACACACACAGACACACACGCTGGTGTGCTTCAGGTTGTCTGGCGGAAGTGTTCTTTTATTATGACACTGTTTTTGTCTCTGTAATCCTCCATTCAGTGAGACTGTAAGTGCTCAGTCCTGATTAGTGTAGTTATGTCTGTTGTTTCCTTTGTTGCAACTGCTGGACACACACACACACACACACACACACACACACACACACACATACACAATCTTGCTTGAGGAGACATTCTAACGGAATACAAGACAATCTTCTTTTTGAAACTGGGGAAGTTTCAAAATATTGGATTTTCTGCATGGTGGCATGAAACGCCGTTGAAAATATTGAGACTGTTGCCAGCTATTCAAATGGAACTAGCTATGAGCGGTAACAGTGACCTGCAGCATACCTGCACAGAGCGTTTTCAGTGTTTTCTGGCCAACATGCTTGGCAACAGTTTCAAAACCACATCCAACAGCTTTCAGAGGGAAGAGTTGACCACTGAAGAATGTAAAGATGATCTCATGGAGTGTGAACGCAAGTCATGTGATCATGTTTTAGTTTTTTTAATCCTTCAACTCAGCCTCAGGAAATGCAAGACCTCCACTGTTTTGGCAACACAATGATGCACATGATTCTTCAGAAATATGAGGCCAGCGTGCAACTTGACAGAGGCTCCACCGTGAGAGAATGGATGCACTCAAAGCAAGCAAAAAAAGTGCTTGGCAGAGACCTCTGTGTATGACTTTGTCCAGATCGTAAATACAGGCAATCCACATTGTTACCCCACTGTCGACAAGATGGTTAAATTGCCTCTTAAATAGCAGTGCAGCACATGAGATGGGGCTGTAAAAATGATCAAAAATTAGGTTTCAGCTTATGTATCAACTCGAAAAAGATCTGCATATCTACATATTACAAAATCAACAAATAAAATAGTGTCCTATACTGTTAAAATTCTTTCTGTCTTTCTCGTGCTCTCATTTGGTTCTTTTTTCACTGTTCCAACAATCGCCACCAACTCTGGTTCGATCAAACTAAACTTAGAATTCACAGAGTTAGGTGTGAAAATATCAGGAGAGGAGCGAGAGGGAAGGTGGACACCAGAGAAGCGGGGGAAAACGGCGTGTAGAGCGAGAATATTCTTACGTCTAACCAATTATTATCGACGGACATTGTGACCAGAGGGATTTAAATATGTCAGACTTCAATACATTTTCCCAATAAAAAATAGTAATTACTGAATAGTGGAAGTTGTGTGATTCCTGTCCGTCATGCAGTGCTTTTTGTGCAGCAGCCCAGTCTCACGCAAGAACAGCTGCGAAACACATCTTAACATTAATAAAAGACACGTCCAGATCTCATCTGTTGCTCACTCATCTCTCAGCCCTGATGCACATTCACCTGTCAAAGATGACCACAGAGACATCTGGCCCACAGCCAGCTGCTAACCTGTGGATGGAGACAGATAATGTGAGGCTCAACAAGGGACTGGGAGGTGCATCTCCATCATCTACCGTGCAGGAAGCTGAAGGAGAGGACAGTGAGGGAGACTGTTTATTAAGGCCACGCTTTGTATATATGGGCTAAGTACCAGATAATGTCTCCTGGTCCTCAACTGGGTACCCAACTAAACAAGTTATGTGCACCCTTGACCTTAGCAACATACTGTCCTGCCATTCCGTCGGACTGTCTGTCAGTTTCAGTTTCCTGTGCCGTCCAGAAGGTGTTGTCCATCCACCATCGGCCTGAATCTATGTAAATGCAGCATAAAATAGACTTTAGACTCATCAACCCTTATCAGTGGCTTTTAACATGGCTCTTTGCCACAGAGATGCAGGGAGACAGCGGGAATTACCACATGGTCTCTTTTTGTCCAAAAACCATGTCCAGACCTACAATGGTCAACTATGTACATAAAGACCTTTCTTTAGAACAAACACACACAAACAGATGCTCTCAAAGCAGTGCCCATAAATGTGCAGAACTTTAATTATTTTACTATAATTTAAGCGCACAGTTGTCATGAACGGGGACATTACAGACATTACATTAAGACAGAGACTAGAGGCCTGTGCCAGGCTGTTAACATGTTTGTTTCTGCCATACAGTCGGGCATTTTAATTTAAGTCTATGGGGACTGGCTCACTTTTGGTGCCAGCCACAAGTGGATGTTCGAGGAACTGCAGTGACATTGGCTTCATTTTTCAGCCACTTCAGGCACTGCAAAGAATGGTGCGTTCAGCTGAACATACAGCAGGTGGTGCCTACCTGCCTAAAGGATATTTACACTAGGCCAATCATGAAGGATCCCAACCACACAGATAACGGCCTTTCTCCATGATAATATGTGACAAATAACCTTGATTGATCGATTGACTCCAAAGTGTATTTCCTGCTGGTCTATTGGAAAAGAAATGGTTGGCGCAGCTATGTGGAAGTTCAGGTCAGGCTTTTTGGAACCAATGCAGAGCTTAATTAAAGTGGAACTCTTGCGTAAGACAGACACTGTAAAAGTTACCACTTTTGTGTAATTGTTCAAGTTGGGATTTCAAGTCAATATTATTGATATTTTCCTCTATAGCCTACACTTAGTTGCTCAGTTAAAGTAATGTGCTGTTTTAATGGGAACATGATTCATTGGCGTCTGCCAGCAGAAGAATCTTGATCCAATGTTCACATTTTCCTATATAATTTAGCTTCACAGTACTTTGTCTGTAGTCTTAGTTTATCACCATTCTGCACTGAATTCCAAATACCAAAATTCCCCCAACTTTGTTGTATTGTCATTAAAGTGAATTGACATAGTCGGACGACAGTAAAATGAGCAGCAGCAATCCAGTTTTGATGAGATACAGTAGGCTTGCTCAAGCCTAACTGAGCATGGCTTTGCAGTAAGAAGATCCTGCATCATCTGGCTTATGATTGTCTTTCTAAATTCATCTGGTGTTAAGACAGCAATGCATCCCCACAGTTGTCGTATGTTGAGTTATGGTCTGCTGTTTATGTCATACGAACTCAATAAGATGCAATGTAATAGTGTGTGACTGTTCAGACAGCTGATCCTAATATATGTATATAATAGTCAGGGTAATTAACTTGTACTCACAATGTAAACGCATCAAAAAAAGCTTGAGTAAAGCTAGTTATTGGTTTAGTGATTTAGAAATAGAAACACATTGGTCGGCCATAATGGATCAGACAGAGTAAACACAGTTTGATTAATATTTACTGATCCTGATTTCTGATCAGTTTTTTTCACTCAGGAAGCCTAATGAACATCGATCAAGTCATTCGTAATGACTTCCAGCCAGTTGTGATCATTGTCTATTTGACGTTACCTCACTCTTCACCAATAACTTTTAGAATAACGCTGCGAGGTACTGTTCCTGCCCCTAATTCATGTATTCCTGAGGCTCATCCAGTTATTCATAGCCATGACTAACTCATGAGCTCGTACAGCTCAGAAAAGATGCCACACCTCCCTGTGTCTCAACAGGAATGGCATGTGGCCTAACGTACCTATTTTCTGTCCAACCAGATCTTACATGTCCATGGAAGTTCTTCCTTTTTGTTTACGGTTCATTTCTATTTGGCCATTTGGTTTTGTGTAAAGATAAAAAGTGCTTAATAAATATGAAAACATTTGTAAAGTACACTTTTAGCCCTCCGTTTGGATCAACAGAATCATCACTTATGCAGCAAGGAGCAGCCAAAGTCTGCTTGTCGTCCGTGTTCTCTTGCAGGATTTAGTGTTGGCTGCTGTCTGCATCAGAGTTTGGCGCAGGCACAGGGGCTTCACGGTGCATGCAGGTGCACCTCATAAACTCTTAAATCTACATCGCTTTGCACGGCAAGTGCCTGGGTGCCATCAGGGATTTTATGGTGCATTGAAGTGCACCTCGTAAACTCAGAATATAAATTCAAATGGCCCAGAAAGTTGCTGAAAATACGAAAATGTAAATTTTTCTTCTCATTGTCCTTTGTTGCAGTACACAGGCGTAAATCTGTCATGACTTTCTTGTTCTTTACATTACAGCGTTCTTAATCTTTAGATGCTAAAATCTAATCCAATCCCAATATGCAGACATGCCGGCCGGTAAAACAGCCGCATGTTCAAAATACTTTATTTCATTTAAAGCAGAAAGACATAAGAACTGCATAGCTAATATCCACACTTCAATATTTGCTTATTCATCATAAGAATGTTATTGATTGTGTAAAACGGCTTTTTACACGCAGTATTTTTTCTATCAATGTTCGATCTTTTAGATTAAATTGTCCGCAAAAAGTGTGACTTCCGTTTAATCGTCAGGGAAATGAGCCTATCATAGGTCACTTAAATCAGTAAGGTGCAGGCTTGTCTGTTTGGATGTATACTTTGGTGTGTGTGCGTTTACTTTTTACTGACATTGTACCATGAAACCCTGGCACAGCCCCATGTCCTCCCTTAGTGTTGTCAGGTGTGGTGATGAGAATGTCCTCTGCTGTGTTTCAGGTGAAATGGTCAGACTCTTCTTCTACTAATGTGACCAAAACCCATCTGGAACTGGAGAACTTCCTTCTTAAGGTACCAACTTTTCTTTAAGTCACTGATTTTTTCACCCATCCTGTTATAGGTCCTCTAACCAGTCACAAAAGAAGAGAAACCACAGTTCTTTGTCACTCTAACTAGGACTTTAATTCAGAATTTATGCTGCTGTTACGTCACATATGCAACTCCAAAGTGTTAAATATATAATTCATAAATATGCATTATGAAATAAAAAATACAATACATAAATAAATGTTTGAAAAAATTATATTTTGTCTTTCCTTTTTCAAAAGTCTGTTTTAATGTCATTAACAGTGGGTTTGTCGCCCTCTCACCTGTTCAGCCAGTCACATGCTTACTTCCTCGCTTAAGTTAGCGAGCTCAGTAACCTGCTACCAAATGTAGCCTCTTAGCTCCTGTTAACTGGACAATGTCAGAGTAGCATCATGTATGCACAGGAGGAGCGTGAGCAGCACGTTAGCAGGGCTGTCTTGTCTGTGTCTTTACAGGCTGCGTTCAGGCACAGCTTTGAGTGTAGCTCGCCTGCATTCTGGCAACGCTCAGAGCCCAATACACAATGACTGTAGTTGCACATGTAATAAGTAGAAGAAAACTATGCTTTAGGTTGTGTTTACACACGTGTGGCACTAGTGAAATGAGAAGCATTACATGGCCTGTATAGACAGCTGGATTGATTTAAATAGCCAGAAACTGAAACGTCTCCTGTGTAGACACAGCGCAATCAACCTACAAGAGGCTGTTGCTATAAATACCCAGAGCGCACAAAGAAAGACACTAAACCTCTTTAATTTTTAAGCCTGAGCTTCACAAGGCCGCTCATACTAACTACCCAGCCGGCTAAATGGCTAGGCCAGGCTGTGATGTTGGATTATTACTCAGCGTCTAAGGGAAGAGCCAAGAGGTGCTAACTAGCTAACATTGGTGGCTGTTGCTGAGCATCCTAGCTTAAGAGTTATGCAGATGTGAGTTAAAAAAAAATATATGATATTAAAATGAAGTTATTTCATAGTAATGAGTTTAGTTTCACAAATAGTTGTTTCATTTATATATTGTACACAATGCATTCATGTGATCAGGTGTTTCGTAATGACTTATTTAATGTTCAGCACTTTCATGGTTACATAGCTGCATCTATGCTGTCTTCATTTATGAACATAACCAAGGCAAAAAATGTGGCTGCATACCAATTCCATATCTGGAAAATCAGTAATTTACTGCAGCAAAAATGTTGAATCTCCGCTAAATCACCATTCAGTTTCTGCTCAGCCACGTGTTATGTGAGGTGATTGTATCAGCACCATGTAGTGTCAGTGTGACAGACCTTTCTCTCACGATGCTGTTTGGCCTGTTACAGTCAAAAATGAATGATGGCTGAATTCTATTCAGCTGCTTTAGTTTTGATTTTCATGGTTCGTTTATTTGTGACTGTACAACATGCACAACAAAATGCGAGTTGGAGTCCTTTTATGGCACACAAGAAAAACTCTACTTTATGGCGGAGGGTGGAGGAGTTGAGGAGGGCAAAGAAGCTGCTCTGTAGTCTGCTGGTACGGCAGCTTCTGTGTTGCTGGCCAGACGGCGGCACGGTGAACAGGCTGTTGATGGGGTGGCTACTGTCATTTAATATCCTTTGGATATATACGGGATCCTGGTATCATTCGTGCTGCCTCATTGTCACACTATGGTGGCTTACTGGGACACTTGAATAGAACAGAGCCATTGATAATGTAGTAACTAGTCAGTATAAACAAGTTGAAATGTCTTTTGTGAAAAGAGCTGTTTGGCTATTTTACTGCTTTGTTAATACCAAATAATGGAGACAGAGAGACATAGAGACAGATTTTTAGTGAAAATTACTCCCAGTTTGAGGTACCATTTACAAGTATAGCTATGAACTCAATTTTTATGTGATTGCATTTGATCTTTTCCAAGTTTACTCACAAATGATTTCAGCTCTAGCTTACTTCTGTAGCTGTTCATGCAGATGATGATGATGATGATGATGACGATGTTTCTCAGTGTATCCTGCTTCTTGTCGTTGTTGTTTACTTCCCCTCTTTCTCTCTGCAGCTTCCTAAGGATCAGTGTACTGAGTCTTTTGAGAAAAGCATCCTGAGGCTTCTGAACCAGGGGGAGCAGAGTGAGAGCAGGGATGTGGAGAAGAACCTCAGGTACATCTCATTTAGCCCAGATATACACCTAATGTGTCCAGAATGCTGAAAAACTAATACCACAAGAATTTCCCGTTGGCCATAGCCTTGAAGAGAATTCTTAAAAATGAGAATAACCTGAAGAAATTTGGGTGTTATTTATAAAGAATTGTGAACATCATTTATTTTAAAAACAAAAATTGGAGCTGTACAAATATCCATTTTAAGACATGTTTACTTTATTTGGAATGAGGTATCTTTACAGTGATCCATCTTTTCAACTTTTTACAGTGTAATTTTAGAACACAAAAATACATCATGGCATTTTTATCATTTGAAGTTGATAAATGAACAAAAAGAAGAAGAAAGTAATTAAATGAACAACTTTGACTTTAAAATCTGATCATTATCAGGCAAGTTGTGGAGTTAGAAGGAGCGTAATGACGTAGATAAGGATGGAGATTATATGCATCATGTCTGTGTGTTTAGATTTGTCTCAGTGACGACTCAAAGGGAAATGAGCAGGATGTTTAATGCAAATTGTGGCAGTCAGGCACTGAGGATTTGAAAGTACCATAATCCTCCATGAGCTGTGTGTCACAGTCCCTGCTGACCATATTAGTGAGTGAACCATAGCAGCAGCAGGTGAAAACTACAATAACCAGCTTCCTGCTGTGCTCAGATCTGAAGCGTGCACATCGTATATCTTTGCTCATCTTTGCTCATGCTGCTCTTCCTCGGAGTCTGAAAACCTTTGCTGCAGAGATACAGCTCCACAGAGATTCTATGATTATCTCCTTCAAATAGGTTAGAACATTATCTTTAACCTGTTTTGCTGCTGTGCTCATAGCACACAGTCTCAGGCATGCTAAGACATGGTTGGATGGCTCGTCGGCCGCTGATAAAGGGTGACGCTGATTTTCAAATGCAGCTACGCCCTTCATGGGATGTTCTGGTCACACACACCGTGGTGTGCATCAGTTTCATTTAGTGTGAAGTGGAACAGTGGAAAGTGAAACCTATCTGCCTGAACTCAGCACAGCCCACAGCCCAACTTCTTTACAATGAGCTGTGCTGCTCGCTCTGCTCCTCCCCTATGGGTGGAGGCTTAGCTGGTGCCAGGGAAAGCTTTTTGCTTTTTTCATTTGAACTCCATGATGTTTGGAACTATGTATGTTGGCATTGAAAAGGAGATCTATGTATGGTTGCAAAGGTTTGTTTTAAGCACTGATTTGCATGCTCAGGACAATTGTGTTATTGTTTGATCATTGTTTACCACACAAAGCCGAATACTGTGAGAAACGTGTGTGAGTCAATTGTTCACTGTGGGAGCATGAAACTGCGGCTCATTAGAAAGTGAATGTCATATGATCCCTTCCTCCTTTACACATGCAAAAACAAACATAAAAGAATTTCATAGTGGTCATTTTTCCCTCAAAGTGGGTCTCAGTTATCCACATTCCAGTCAAACCCTTGCTTTGAGAACTCGTGTGGAAAGGAAAGATGGTCGCCATACAAATCCTACATCCCAGATTCCAAAAAAGTCTGGGCGCTGTGGCTAAAACATAAATAAAACACAATGTGATAACGTGCTAATCCTTCACGTCACATCATGTTTGACCTCATCAGCGTCTTTGATTGCTGACCACAGATGTGTTGTGGTTAATTCTGTTGTACTCATTCTCTCGAGAAGAAACACATGACAGCCAGGCTTCCCTTACTCACCGCCTCTGTCTCTTCCCCTCTGTCCGTCTTTAGGGAAAGGTTCCTGTCTGCTCCTCCTGTCTTCAAGCAGACCAGAAAGGTCTGCAGCTTCTTCAATTGTGACTCCAGTTACTCTACAAAGCCTACGTGCTGCAGATGTGAGTATCAGACAGACAGTGAATGTTTAGTTTAAATCACCTTTTCAAAGGGTAACATGCAGACAGTTTGGTTGTCCTCTGTACAAGTCTCACCGACTTGTCCTTATAAGGATATCATGTGCTTATGTCCTCTGTCCTCTTCTTCTAGACCGAGTGGAGCAATCACTGCGTGTCTTTGATCATTTTCATTTTCACGATGCTCTTATGTTTTTTTTCCCAATTTAGTAATAAATAAACTGTAGAATTGCACGTTTTATAAAGGGCAGCACTACAGCATTTTGCCATTTATGACCATCAGACATATGGAACGAGGCTCTGTTTTTGGTTTTCTAAAAATAGCAGAGCTATCCTATTGTCTCTGCAGTTATTCAATTGTCTTTCATCATGATGTGAGTAGCTCTTGCCGAGGCACTGTTGTGATCTTAAACCATTAAAACATTAGATAGATAATTGTTAACAGTACAGGCACAATTGGCCAAAGCCAGAACACACATGGCGGTTTTATTAAGTCATGGACCGGACATGACCGTGAAACTGACTGGTGTGCTCTGGTACCACACAATTCATCGAAGACCACCTCTTCTTATTTCCGGCCGTGACACTGTGACTTATAAGCTGCACAACAACACCAAAAAACACACAGAACATGGAAAAAAAAAAAGTGGTCTTTTTTCTTTTCCATCGTGGTTCATTAGATATTTTTTTCAGTATCACGTATCAAATTTTGGGGTATTAAAGTACATAAAAACTCAGTGCTTTTATACTTTTAGACCGTGTGTTAAGGAAACAGAAATGTTTCTTTTGCAGAGTTGTATAGCTGGTTAGACTCTGCATTTGTGGCTATGCTGGAGGGTTTTATTTGCATGTGTGCTACGCACTGAATCCAAAGGAAGACATAAAATATTCACTATATGCTTTAAGTGAAGTAAATTGGAATAATTCACCAAAGTATTCAAAACCACATGTTGAAAAGATAAACTTATCTCTGTCACATTTAGTCATTTTTACAACGTTTACTACACCAAAGCCTAGAATTTGCTTATGTAATAACTAAGTGTTTAGCTCGATATCCAGCAGCCAAAACTTATGGATCAGAATCAAGACTAATCACAGGGTCAGCAGACAACATGGATGTAGTCCAAAGTAAGCATATTTATAGACGTCCAACCAGATGTCAAAGACTGAAGCACCAAACCACAAATGGGCTCTGCTGGAGAAACTTGTGCTATCATAAATCTACAGCAGCACATTTCTGTGTGATGACTGAAACAAAGATATCTTTTTCCTTTCTAGGCAACTGCCAGCTGGGTAAGGCCTACCAGGGAGACTGCTCTGATGCCTCCAGTCAGGAGGAAGGTGAGAGGAAGTGAAATGACTCCACTCATTTCCCACAGCCGTGTTTTTGTGTGTTTTCCTCTGCGGAGAGTAGTAGTGGGAGGGAGAGAGCAGAGGACAAAGACAAGCACAAGAGCATGTATAATCAGTGAATGAGGTCCGACTGTGTGTGCAGACAAAGCAAAGGAACAGCCCACCGACCGGGGCTGCCGTGCGCGCTGGAGCGACATAGTAAACATGAAAAGTGAAGTTATTTTTGGAGGTCGTTTGGAAAAGCTGAGTCTGTTTCAAATCCTCATATTTCACGGCTATATTTGCCTGATCATGGGCTGGACCGTGTTCAGCTCCAGCAGCAGTGACCACAGCTCTGGCCTGCCTCACACTTGTAGGTTTGTCAAGGCCAGAAGACCTTGTGTGTGTTAAATGAATGTTATACTCACTGATACTTCTACTGCTTCCCTTTAATCTTAAATACATTGTGAAAAATCATGCTGATTTCTTACTTAATTTGCAAATTTCATATTTGCATGTGCAAATGTCAGCAGGAAAGACTACTACTAGCTAACTACTAGCTAACTACTAGCTGACTACTAGCGTCTCCCTTTTAAAGAAAACTAATTCCACAAGCCTTCCCTCATTACCTAGCTATGCTTTAAATGCAGACACGGTGAAAATATGTCAACACTAGACTTTATTAATTGCTCCAAACACTTTTCCCCAAATGGCCTCTTTCAGAATAAAAGCGCCCTGACAGCAGCTATAACAGTTCATTGATGCCCCACTGATGTTAACAATTTGTTGCAGTTTGAGTTGTTCTTTTCCTGTAACATCAGAAATAATTGCATTAATAAGAAAGAGGACATCTTTGACTTAATTTGAAAGGATATCTCTTTAACAATCAGCTGCATTTCTTTGTAGTTAAATGTCACATGTACATGTATATTATAAAGACAGGATGCACCAGTGTCTCACTTGAACCGCTGCTTTTACCCAACTTGGTCATTGTCAGTGTTCTTCAGCATAGTGGCAGAGTGTGGTGTAGTGTGTCTTGGGTGAAGGTTTCACTGGGCTTTGGGTGCTAGTAAGGGTTTAGCAACAACAGCTAGCAGTTTAGAGATGATGCTGATATGATTGCTGTTCTTCTATCTGCTCTTTTCTGCATCTTCAAATTTGTCACTATTCATCATAAAGGGATTCCCTGCAGATTATTTTCCTGGTCACAGTGGGAAGTCATCTAAAAAGGGCACTTACATCACATGTTGTATACTGAGTGTTGATTAACAGCAGGTTTAACGGTGCTGTGTTGATCTCTCTCTCAGATTTAGAGTCGTATGTTCAGGGACACAAGAAAAAGCATGGGACCAAGAGTCCGTGTCAAGGGTAAGTAGACTGGCTGGTCTGTGCCTCTGAGATGTTTTCATCCCCATGATGAAAGTAGGACATCACTGCAGCAAATTCTAATGTAAAACTACTGTATCATATATTGTAGAAAGCAGTAGCATATTTGAAGACATCCCCAAATTCAGTAATAGCAGTGAGACAGGCATTTTTATCATTTGATACACACTGAAGGGGACAACACTTTGATGTCTCTATTCTCCAACCAGTCTCTCCAGCACCAAGGGTTCGCAGGGGGACAGTCGGAGGGGGGGCCACGCTGCAGAGCTCAATGGTCCAGCAGAGAGGAGGAAGAGCTGTCCACTGAGGAGCAGCCAGGAGGCTGAACAGGTGAGGGCTGCTTCACATGCCCAGACATCTTTCTGCTGCTGCTTCAGCTGCTGACGTGCACGGCTGATCATTTCAGCGTGTGTCACAGGCTCATGCTCCAAGTCATGATATATTGTTTTAATAAGCCCGCTAAAACTATTTGGATGTCTGTTGTCCTTCAAATGTATTATTTCCAGTAGCAGGCACATTTATTTCACCAGCTGTTTTCCAAATTGAAGGCAAAAATCTACTATCAGCAATAGGAGAAAGGAAAGGTTGTATTTCCAAATAAAAACAGCAATACAGAAGAAATAAGCTCAATATTTGAACAGTAAGTCATTTTTGGGTGAGGGTTGTTTGCGGCTGTGTTGGCTTGAGGGCCTTGCTGGGTCATCTCATGTAACAGCAGCAGAGGTATTCAGCAGTGCCGGTCAAATGATTAACTCAACTGTAAAGCTCAGCAATACGGTTCACAGTGAAGGACAATTCCATGAACACTGGTTAATCATTATAGGCTGTAGTTGCATGGAGGCCTGTAGGACTCAATAAACATGGCTGCTCCTCTGTGTGTCACACACCGCCACGTGAGTGAGAGTACTCACCGCTAATCTCACTGATATAGGTCAAGACTGCATGAGAGAGAGAGGGAGAGAGAGGGAGAGAGGGGTGGGGGTGGTGCTTTGTCAGCAGAGTTTTCTCTCTCTCTCTCTCTCTCTGTCGCTCTCTCTCTCTCTCTCTCTCTCTCTCTCTCTCTCTCTCTCTCTCTGTCTCTGTATGACTTGTGGCTGTGACCACATTGGGAAAACAAAATAACATTGCCAAAAAAAAAAATCAATAATGATAGCAAGAAGTGCCCTAATCCAAGAGGAAGTCTCTGTAATGCTGTGTAAGGGTTTTGGTCAAAAGTCAACATGCTGTTCTGACTCACTGTCCTCCTCACAGCACCCGGACACCGAGAAGAGAAGCCACCCAGTGACTAAAGCTAAGAGCAGAGGCCTGCCCACGGACAGGTGTGTCAGCGTCATGATCGTGTTGTGTTAGCTTTGCAGCCATCATGGTGAAACGATGGAAGTCATATGTACACTGTGCGTCACATGAAAGCCACTCTTGGATTTTTTAAAGTTCCAGTCACATGTCTTTGTGATCCGTATAGATATCAGAGTGTAGTGTCGCTGACAGTGAAGCTACTTAAGCTACTTATCCTTACCAGGCTGTGGCAGGACCACAGCGCTCTGTTAAAGGCCCGCCAGTCTATAATCTGCCACTGCCTCCACTCATCACATACCACATTTGCATCCCTTGTTACCGTTTTTCTCTGTTGACGTCACTGTCTCTTTTCAGGGAAAAGGGGAAAGGGAAGGGCGCTACCTTTATAGCCAATGGTAGGTTGGTACCAACGCTGTCACCTCAAAGGAAAGGTGAGTATATCCGGACGAGGACATGAAACAGTCTCCTGTAACAGAAGGTTCATGGCAGTGTTTAATGTAACATTAAATATTAATCCTCTTCCCTCCATGCAAAATAGCCATCTGCAATCTTTTAAACAGTTTAAAACAACATGGCTGCAAGATGGTAGAAATCAACATAATAAACATTACAAACCTAAAGATTGAGCCTTCACACTGGTTGCATCCGGCCTCTCAGAGAAAGTCACTTGCTAACACAGAGCCATGCTGAGTGCATGTGTGGATGTGTTCTCACTCAGGTCAGCTGTGACACAGCTCATGGAGGCCGAACAGCCTTTAGTGCTTGATTGCTGCAAGGTCGCAAAACAGAGTCATAACTCAGTCGTATGAACACACAGCCATGATTCACAGATTTTTATACGCTTTCTGAGGGTATTATTATCTCTGATGTTCATCCAAGTTTTCTTCAGTATCAAAGTAATTCAGTGATACAGGCTTCTATTTAGATCTTCTAAAGCGTTTTTGGAATGGAGTTCCAAAAACTAAGACATGGTCTACCACACTTCCCAGTTGCTGCCTGCTATAGAAAGGTCCTGAAATAAAGTACCATACGTATCTACAGAAGAGATTTTGCTTATCTAATCAAATACCTCGCACAAAGAATACACTTCTACAGACACAATCATAGACCAAACAGGACATTATTTTAATCTTGCCACAACCCTGTCTGTTAGATATGCTGAATAACTGACATTCAGCTTTTTACTGACACTTGACACAATGCAGCTGTTCAGGCTGTTACTGCTTAAAGCGACGTCAGACCGCATTCCACACAAACCATACTGTTTTACACAACAGCACATGCACAACAGTAGCTCTACTGAATGGAAATGAACAGAAACGGGTACTTTCTGTTCTGTAAGCTGATGTTTGGTTGCTTGTCTGTTGTTGAACACGCTTGTGCTGTTGCAGATGGAGGCTCTGGTCCAGATACCTTTGGTGAAACATCATCAGAAAGCTACAGCTCTCCATCCAGCCCTCAACACAGAGGCCCAGAAAGCATGGATAGTGAGGATGACAACAACAAAGGTACAATGCACGCACAATGTGTTAAGTACACTTGATGAGTCAACGCTTTTGTAATGAAGCATGTGCCTGGAGCGCCCTCTGTCACAAGGATGTAACATGGACTGAACCTGTGCTTCCCTGATCTTGCCTCTCTGTCAGATACAGACAGCCACTCTGATGACTCCAGCAAAGGTCCTGGCCCGGACATGTTCTTTGCCCACCAGACTGATCCAGCTGTTGTGGGGGAAGTCTCCTCAGTCCACCCTCTGTCTTCCAAGAACCACCGGGCCCAGATGGAGCTGCTCTGCCAAGAGACCAACCCAGATTTCCCCCCTCTCTCCCTCTCCCCCTTCATGCATTCTCTGCCCTATGTGCTCCCCAACGGGGCTGCTGACCCTCCTCTTCCGCTGGTCCCTCCTCCCAGCCAAAGCATCGTCCCTGATGTGAAGCCCTCATCTGGGACACTGATGATGCAGATGCCCCTAGTGCCTTCAGCTGCCCCTGGCGCTGGAATTGTGGGAGATCCAGAGAAGAGGGACATGCTCCCAACCTTTGGGATTCCACCTATTGGCCTCCACCCATCAGGAAGTCCTGCTGTGCAGCCAATGGTTCAGAGGTTTAAAACAGTTTTGCCTCACATCCAAGGTGGCACTGATGGAGCTCCAGGGAGTGGTTCTACCCCTGCTGTCCCACAGGCTTCACACCAGGTTCCTGTAAGAGCTATCAGCGTCATGTCTCCAGGCCCCACATCCTACGCCTCTCCTCTTCAGCAGTCTCTGCCCTGCCAAGACCCGGCCAGTGTCAGCTCAGGCCTGGCCTCCTCTCTGCCACATGTGGAGACTTCACATGCCAAGCACCCCGGCTTAACCTTACCGTCTGCCCTGCCTTCTTCCTACACCCTGACCCCTGTCCCCACTTCTGTCATGCCTACTGTAGGAGCACCTGCAGCCTCTGGAATAGCTGCATCTCCTGGACATGTACAAGCAGCTGTTCCTCCAGCTGTGCCCACCCACACCCCTGGACCTGCTCCCAGCCCCAGCCCAGCACTTACTCATAGCACGGCGCACAGCGACTGTACATCCTACAGCAACAGCAGCACTTCCTGTGGAAGTGCTCCTGCTGCCCCTGGCAACTCTATTACTCTTCAGCAAACCCAGCAGCAACAGTTACCCCCCCAGCAGCCAACACCACCGCAACAACAACCACAGCAACAGCAGCCAATGGGCTGTGGGACCTGTGGTTGTCACAACAACTGCGGTGGCCGAGTCAGCGTCAGCAACAACAACAGTGTCAGCGGCGCCTCTGGCTGCCAGGCACCCTTATTCTTCCCTGCCCACCAGATGGCAGCAGCACGGCAGGTGTTCAGCGTTCCTCCGCCTCTCTTCCACCTAACAAGCCTGTGCAGCAACAGTTACCTCACCCAGGCCCAGCCTCCTCACCAGGCCAATGGTGCTGCCACCCTGTCCCCCTTCTTCCCCACTGCTCCACCTCCTGCACACCCGCCCCCCTACGGCCCCCTCCACACTCACTCTCACAGCCATGCGGACGTGCCATCACATATGCTTAGCACCCAGGCTGCCGCAGTGGCAGCCGCGGCGGCTGCAAACTACAACCTGCAGCAGCAGATGGCGCCGGCAGCGTCGTTCTGTCAGCGTGTCTACCAGCATGTGTACCCAAACACACTGGGTATGTTGCCTGCTGCTGCACTGGGCGGAGGTGGAGTCAATAAAAAGAACGGCAATGTGTCCTGTTATAACTGCGGAGTGAGCGGCCACTATGCTCAGGACTGCAACCAACCCTCCATAGACTCCACACAGCAAGGTAGTGTAGCTACTTGGAACAGGCACAAACAGAGACACCCTTAGATTTCCTTCCCCAGAACCAAAAGCAGTCATTGGTATCCAGCATTCAGCCCAGACTATGAAACAGTAGGACTCACCCTCGTTAATTATGCTTTGAGCTCTTCAAACCCATTGATAAACTCAACTCATACGCTCCCTCATTCACGGTTAACAGGCTGCAGGTTTAACACAGGCAGGAGCTGACAAGTGGTTGTCACATCATTGGTAGTTACCCCTGCCAACTTGCACCATCTAGAGCAGATGTGCAGATGTAAGCATGCCAGTGTTGCCTCAGACAGACAAGTCAAGTAACAGTTGATTGACGCTCGTGTCGCCTACAGTTGTGAGGTTTTGACAGTGCTTTACAAAAGTTCCCACTGTGCATGCAGCAGGGTTAACACTGCAGACTCTTGCTGTGTATTATTCAGCCTGGTTTGGGACAGTCTCATCCATGAAGGGAGGGACAGTTTCAAAGGCATCCCATAGAAAAGCTTGGGGAAGCAGCTGTGGGGCTGTGGAGAAGTTATCCAGATGTGCATTTGCCAAACCAACCAGTTGGTCTTCATCCTTTAAACTTTTTCTCTTCGAAATAAATTCTGTATGAAAACACTTCTTCTACATAAAGCACAAATCTCACCTTTGTGTAGCTTATCTAAATACGTTTTTGAGTGCATTGCATTTTGGTGCACCAATCAGTAATGGACTCATCGTTGCCCCCCTGAGGCTGGAGGGTGGAAAACACCCTCAGCAGACGTGTGTGTCATTGGCCACAGGTTGCAGCAATGCTTAAAAAAAAGTCTTGGACTAGTGTCACAAAGGTGCACAGAGCTGCTTCCCGAAGCTTTTCCATGGGGGGGCGTCTGCCACACAGTGGATGACAGTGGTGGTGCTTCACCCTGCCTGTTCTGACAGATGAGTTTGCAGACTGTTGTGTCAACCAACAAAGTAACTTTGGCATTAATAGCAGACATGTTGCATTGAATTAGATTTGAAAGTAACAGCAAACCAGTGACTGCCCAGTTTATAGTTGAAGGTACTGTGAATGCATTGAATGAAGAACTCAACAATGTAAAGTGTAAAGGAACGAAAATGTAAGAGAAATACTTGTTTAGGTCATTCCAAAGTCAAAGCCTGCCACCATTCAAGGCCCTCACTGACCTTTAGTAATGTTCTCACTGTGCCTCTTCCTCTGTGCACTGACCGTTTGTCCTTTGTGTGTCTGGTTGCGTCTCTGCGTGTGTTCACGTGGCTGCTTGTGTGTGTTGGTGTTTCCTTCGCAGGTGGCTTCCGGTTAAAGTACGCAGCCTCCCACATCTCAGAAGCGCTCGACAGTGCCGACTGAAGAGGAAGAAAGGATGAAGAGGAGTTCCGCTGGTCTGGTTTCCACAGGGACGGTCCTCTGTTCTCCCCCAGGCGATGTGTGTGCGTGTGTGTGAGCAGCGCACTGAAGCGTCTGAGTACTTCAGGAAAAGAAAAAAAAAACATTTAGAAAAAGAAAGAGCGACCTGCCAAGGGCTTGGTGGACAAAGCCTAAGTACTTGTGCCTGAGAAAATCTTGTTCCCATGGAGATGATTCACTGTCTCGTGCACACCGACGGTCCATGTGACTCCCGTTCCCTTCCCCTTCAGTTTGTTTTTCATATTTTTGCACTGAGGGTTGGAAATGGTTAACTTATTACTTAATTATTAGGAAATTCAGAGATTTTGGGTAATTTTTTTTTGTTTGTTTTTACATTAAGGAGACTAGTCTCAACTGAAAAAGGTTCTTATACACTTATTTCTAAAATAGCGTATTTATGCTTTTCGTCATTACTGTTCACCTAGGATTTTAGCGTCGGACAGAATTGTACAGCAGTTTTTCAGAAATTCAAAGAAGAATCAAACAAGTGATGCAAGCAAAGTTTTGCTGTAAGGTTTTTGAATGTACATCTGATTTAAGGAATCTGACTGTATCAGAGGGTGTCGGTCTGCGTTCTGCCACTCGATGTGTTTAGTTGGAAGGTGATTGCTGCTTTGTGATGATGTTTTATTCAGATTTTGAAATTGTTTTTACTTGGTGAAATGCACTATAGTGAGGCAGGAAAACGAGTGCACTAGAAGAGTCCACACCACGACGGGATTTATTCATTTTCACTAGCAAAATGCAAAGTCATGAGTGAATCATTTTGACTGTTTTAGGACACTGATGGCTTTCAGCTTTTTATGGCTGGAAGTTTAGAGGAAGTGAGATCTCTCACTGTTTCTGACTTAAACTACAGATACTGTAGAAGTAAAACGTTCCCAGTTGAGTTCACTGACCACTTCTCTCAGTCATTTGGTGAAGAGCAACATACTTTGACAACTACAGTCGGGCTACGATCCCCACCTGTACACATAAACACCAATGTATGACTGGATTCATGCTCCTCCAGGAGTAAAAGGCAAACATTTTTATGTCCCTGCCTCCAGACCTCTACCCAACAATGATGTCTTTTCATGCATTTGTTAGCCTGAAAATCCAACAGAGTTGTCATTTCTTTGCTTATTTGTTCAGCCTGTTCATGTGAGCCATTTCCTTTCGTCTGTGTGACAGAACCTGCAGCAGCACACTGGCAGCAGTACACTTATTGCGTCAATACAGCTGCTAGCTACAGAAGCTAGCTTTGTTGGAAGATGGAGTTCCCATTATTAAAGCAATTTATGTTCAATTGTGGCCACAAGTGACATTTACAGGATGTTACATGCTGGAGAAAAGTAGAGTTAATAAGTCTATGAAATGACTCAGTAATTAGACAGCAACATCCACCCAAAAAATAGCTTCCATTAACATTTTTAACATGTTGGACAGCTAAGTACGAAATGTCAGCTGTGGAGCCAGCTCCAGATTATTCCGCAGACTAATTTATGAAGCCTGGACATAAAGTGACAAGCAGAAAGGGTCGGAATGGACAGCAAACCTCACGTTATGTCCACTGAGTCATCCAGACGTTTCTTTCCTGCAGTCTTGCTGTATTATTGTACTGTTTGTTTGTAGCTGACAGCTGTGTTTGTGTGTCATATCACCTCTTAAACAGTGAACTGTGCAGCTGGGTCCATGTTAAGCCTGTAGAAGAAGCAGAGTGTGTGTGTTGAAGTGAAACACAGAGGAGGACAATAATTGACATTTCTACACTTACTTGAGTGAATAAATCTGAAATATGTATGTTGGGATTTTCTTCTGCAGAAATCTGTTGATAACTGACTCATTAATGTTCCTTGAGGGTTTTATAAAAAAAGTATTTTGGAAACGGAGGCAATGTGTAACTATGGAGCCCCAAAGTGTACGGTATTAAATGAGCAAAGGTAACAAATAGTAAATGAAACAATAGCTGATGATAATTCTACAACCTAGTGTTGTAAGAAAAGCTGAACTCATTGTTAGGAAATGTTATTTCATCACTGTTTGAAGGTGTGTAGTTCATCATGTGTCTGTTTATGTATGTGGTGTTGATGCCCTCTCACCTTTCAGCCAATCATGTGCCTCCTGCTTCTCATAAGTCAGCAACTTCAAAGGCTGCTATGATATTTAGCAGTTAGCATCTGTTAGCTAGACTAGTGTCAACGCTTAAGTAATTCTGAAGCTAACAGCTAGCTGTTACTGTAAATAAACAGATACAGAAACTAGCGTGTCTATTTCTCTCTGGCCTTGTCAGGCTGCTCATGCTACCTATCTAACCGGCTACCTAGCTAGGCACGGGTGTGAGCTCGGTTTAGCATCAAAGTGACGAGGACAGTGTTAGCAGCAGCAAATGTTAGCTGGTACACTTAGAGTTACATCAGCCACATTTTCCATCTAAAGATGTTAGCATGCAGACAGTCTTTGTCTGTGCTCACTCTGGCTGAAAGGAGCTAGTTAGCGCAGCTAACACTGACTTCACTGTGGCGCTGAGTGGTAATCCAAGTCTACAAGCTAGCTAGGAGGGTAACATGAGCAGCCATGTTGAGCTAAGGCTTCAAAGCTAAGAAGGTTTAGTTACTGTCTGTTTCTTTACAGCAGCAGTTACGTAGTTGATTCAGTATTACTTTAACATTGTTGCTCTTGCTAACACATGCTAAAGGGCTAAATCTGGTAGCAGTTGTTGAACTGGCTAGTTTGACATGCAGGGGGCTCGTGATTGGCTCAGAGTGACATGAAACAAGGCTTCGCTATGTCTCTGATGAAATGACATTTCATAATAATGAATTGCTTCTATTCATCTGTTTGTTTAACAGTATATCCTGTATTTGTTCAGTGCTGAACACTTCAGGGTTCCATGTGAGAAAGTGTTGCAGAAGTGAACACTTCTCATATTACAAAGTAACATCAGTCTGAACATTTGGCCTGTTGATAGTGAAGTGTGTCCTGTGTGAGCATCTGTGGCTGCTTTCTGTCCTGTCTCTCTCAAGGTGATATGAATATGTTGAATTTTTGGTTTTAAGCCAGCAGATTTCCTGGCAGCCCGGTGGAAGCCATTTCTTCTCAGAGATGCTCTCATCAGTCATTCTAGTTTAGCCTAATTAAGGTTTTTTTGTTTGTTTTTTTGTCTAGTCATGTTTTTCCTGGTCAGGGGGGAGTTAGTGTGTGTCTGTTTTTATTACCTATTGGCGCCTTTTCCCATACCAGGAGTCCTCATGGGGACCAAAGTCTGGTCCTGATGAGGAAAGTCATCCTCTCTGAGGTCCTGGTGAAGGTTTAGGGATCCACGTGAATTGGTTTTGGTTAACAGTAGGTCAGGGAATGGAAGTCAATACAAAGTCCTAACAAGGATAGCTGCGCAAACGTGTGTGTGTGTTTTGGAGGGGGCCCTCAGGCTGCTCGTTGGTTGTTTTCAGGGCTTTGAGGACGATCTGCTTGTCTTTGTGGTTTTGTCTGCCGTCACTGCTCGACCTGCTGTCCGTGCATTAGTTCCATTAAAATCTATGCATACACACTTGTTTTCTTGAATGCTAAGAGGTGACTGTCAGGAGATGCCAGTGGTGGAGAACACGTGATATGTAAATCTGTAAAGGATGCACAGCTTCAAACGCACTGCTGTTAGATCGGACCACGTCCCCAACCGTTCCCTAGAAAGTTCTTCCTTTCGTTCGACACTTGAAGCGGATCACAAGAACCCGCAGAGTGCTGGATCCAGTGATCACAAGCAGTGAGCAGATGTGGACCAGTCAGCGTGTGGATGAAGAGGGACGTCCGGTGTACATACTGAGGATGCACAAAACAACCCGACTGTAGTTTCGCTCACCGTGATGGTTTGAAAAATGCTGTACTGTACATTTGCAAGGGGTCACTGCTGCCACCCTCAGTTGTAATGTTTACTGTACTCTTTGATATCTCTGTACTGGAAAGGTCAAATATATTTATAGAGTGGAATTTGGATTTTATGCAAATTGTTGATGTTTTTTCCTGTAATTAAAAGCAATAAATATAAAATGATAAGTGAATTTGTCCTGACTCACTTTTGATTTGTTCCTGTCAAAGCTGTGACCTGTGCTCATATGAACTGGAGCAGAGAGGATCAGGTGCATCATTACACACACTGTAACACCTTGTGTAAGGTTTCTGCCTAGATAAATTGATTTGATGACATTACACTTTTCATTTCTGTACAAGAAAACTATTCAAGTCTCCAGCTTGTTCCTGAAATGTGCGGAATCCAGCGATGGATTAGAGAACGTGTTCTTGTGGTCGGGTAAAAATGCAAAGCTTTCAGTTTAGTTTTATAAACTCATAAGCAGCAACCCAAGAAGAGTGAAGTGGACACACGTAAAAGCAGACACTGTGGTCACTGTGATGAAATACAGACCTCCAGTCGTACATGTTGATTCTTCGTTGTGCACTAAAAGGAAAGAAACCCCTGACAGCCTGGAGTGTATGAAAACGGCAAAAGTTTAAACTTCAGTTAAAAGTTGCAGAAACACTAGTGCTGATGGATGTGTAGTTCAGAGAGCAGGGAGACCGTCGTCACTTTGTTGCACCCACGTGGGAATTTGAGCCAATGAGATGTTAGTTGACGCTGTAAAGCATCAGGCTTTACATTAACTGCCGTTTGTAATTCTATTTATCTTTATTTAAATGATAAGAGCGCTTTGAAGCTACGCTCACAGAAACCAACATGAAATGTTTCATTTCAATACAAAATATAGTAAAATAATTACAAACTTTGACTAATAGAGATGATTTTTTTTTTTTTTACAGACATTAAGACTAAGACTAAACACTGCCACTTTCATCACAAACCAAAAAACTGCACAAACTGAATATTTAACAGGCAAAAGAGGCCATCTTTTGTCTAGAGGGTAGAACTTCATAGGAAAAGACAAAGTTTGAAGTTTTTCAGACAACTAATGGCTCTTTTCATACAGAATGCTGCTAAAAGCAACTAGGCACATTGTTATGTTCCGATGCTTTGTCAAGAGACAACTAAGCATCAGTGTTAAATATACAGAACATGCTTCTATGTGTGTTTAGCTCCTGTTGCTTTGCAGGGATTCTATAAGACACTTGTTGTACTCTGCCACTTGTTGGAAGACGTTGTTGGCGACTGATTCATAGTCACTCTCCTGAGATTTTGAGGCGATGACTGATGCTGCAGTTAAGGAAAGATCACTGATGTGACCACTGGGTGGCTTTTACAAGGACAAACGACACACCTCGCAAAACCGCTGCCTCTGAGGTGATGAGTGACGACACGAGATAAAGACACTGATTTCACAAGGATACATTCTTTCATTACGAAGTTGTTCTGCTCCAGGTGCTGCCATTTCCTCTCAAGGTTAGCCAGCTAAAACACAAAGCACATGCGCACGCACACACGCACGCACGCACGCGCGCACACACACACACACACACACACACACACAGGAAAAAAATACCAGATTATCATGAGCATAATATTACAAGTATGTAACAACATAAAATGCCTCGATTGCCTTGCTCAAGGGCACTGCAATAGTAGATAATCCACATTTTTCCTGCTGTAACAGCTTTATTAGAACTGGAATGAAACATGCACGTCCAGCAGTGTCTGTGACTACTGTGTGTCTGTGGCTCCTGTGTGTCTGTGGCTCCTGTGTGTCTGTGGCTGCTGTGTGTTCGTGGCTGCTGTGTGTCCGTGGCTCCTGTGTGTCTGTGGCTGCTGTGTGTCTGTGACTGCTGTCTGTCTGTGGCTGCTGTCTGTCTGTGGCTGCTGTGTGTCTGTGCCTCTGCAGACATGTGTTATGTGTAGAGGCTCTGACCTGAGCGTGAGTCTCGTTTTCTTGCAGTTTGGTCTTCAGAGCTTCATATTTCTGGTTCATTTCTTCCAGCAGCTGTTTGAATGAATCTCGACGCTGAGTCAGAGATACGCGCTCCTCCTGTAGTCTCTGCACCAGAGGAACACACATTTGGTTTAATTCATCGACAGTGAGTCCACAGTGAGCTGATGGGACTGATACCTCCAGCTATCAATAAATATGCTTAGACAAATCCATGCAGTACACAGACAAACAGACAAACGTTCTCTGTGTGTGAGACTGAGGCACTTCTCTAACACAGCCCGTGTTACCTTTTTCTTCTCCTCCGCTGTGTGCCTCAGGGTGTCCAGGTCTCGGTATGTGTGCAGCTCCGTCTCCATGGTGCTGAGGCGCTCCTTCAGGGTGCTCAGCTCACCTGTGATCTTCCCCTCCAGCTGCTGCACCTTCTCCAGGTCCTGCTGCAGACGCTGGGACTCTGGGTGGTGTTAGCAGGGTACAGAGTGAGAGTTAGCAAGTTAGCATCTGCCTGTTTGGCCTGTGGGCTTTGTCAAAGAAACTAGATTTTACTGTGTGTGTTTGTGTGTGTGTGTGTGTGTGTGTGTGTGCGTGTGTGTGTTACTGATGTTGTGGCCATAAATGTGTACACAGCCACACAGTGGGGACTTGCCTTCCTTTTGTCCCAATAATGCAGCTCATGAAAGACTTGATGGAGACACAACCGCATGTGTATATATGTATGCATTTGTGTGTGTGTGTGACCAGGTATTTATCATGTTGTGGGGACAAAAATCTGTTTACACAGTCACACTGTGGGGACTCACCTGCCTTGTGCCTCCATGTCACTGACAACAACAGATAAAGCCAGAAATCTTGGTGTAATTATTGATTCTGACCTGAATCTTAACAACCATTTAAAGCTGATTACCAAATCAGCCTACTACCACCTGAAAAACATATCCAGAATTAAGGGATGTCTGTCCAAAGAAGACATGGAAAAACTTGTTCATGCATTTATTTTCAGTAGGTTGGACTATTGCAATGGAGTCTTTACTTGCTTAAACAAAAAATCAATTAGGCAACTACAGCTGATTCAAAATGCTGCTGCACGAGTCCTCACAAACACCAGAAAAATCACACCACCACATCACACCAGTCCTCAGATCACTACATTGGCTTCCTGTGAGTCAAAGAATAGACTTGACTAAGACAGACTAAGACAAAAATCTTACTGCTGGTCTACAAAGCATTAAATGGCCTAGGACTAAAATATATTTTAGATTTATTAACTCCATATAAAGTATCCAGACCTCTCGGGTCATCAGGGACAGGTCTATTGTGTGTTCCCAGAATGAGAACCAAACAAAGTGAAGCAGCTGTCAGTTATTATGCTCCTCACCTGTGGAACATTCTCCCTGCACACCTGAGGTCTGCATCAACTGTGAGCTCATTTAAATCAGGGCTGAAAACATTATTATTTGCTACAGCTTTTACTTAAAGCAGGAAATGAATGTAAGTCTATGTAATGTCCCCACAAGTGATAAAAACACAACGTGTGTGTGTGTGTGTGTGTGTGTGTGTGTGTGTGTGTGTGTGTGTGTGTTACTGACCAGTTGTCAGTCCCCTGGCGGTGCTCTCTGATTGGACCACCTCTGTCTCCTTGCTGACCAGCACCTCCTGCATGTTCCTCAGCTCACTGGCTGTCACAGTATCCACCTGACGCAGCCGCAACATGCTCTACACACACACACACACACACACACACACACACACACACACACACACACACACACACACACACACACACACACACACACACACACACACTCAGTTTTCTCTATCACACTTTCTACCGCCCTGAGCATTGTCTTTTGTCCATCTCCACCTACTCGTCTCCTCAGCCCCTCTCTCTCACTCCACCTTGATATTTACTCCACCCTCTATTATCTCCGTCCGTGACTCTAATATTTACATTCCTCCCCCCTCTCCCCTTCCTCCTCACCCTGCTGCAGTGCTCCAGGAGGGAGACGATGTTCTCCTGGCTCTGTGTCATCTTGTCCTGCTCCTGAGCCCTGGACTCCTCAAATGACTGCAGGTAGCCTGAAACAGAGGAAGAAAAGCGCTCCTGCTGCAGGCTGTTATACGTGAGCCAATCTGTGGACATGCAGATGCGTTTAAGCATCTGGACTGTGCAGGATTTAAAAACTTTCTTACTTTAGTGACCCCTGGTGGTAGTTTCAAAGATGGCACTGCAAAGCAGACGCTTCATAGAACTGTATCAGCCTTCATGCTCCCATATCAGCTAAATGACTGAAAGGAATTCAGTGTACAGTAGCTAGACACTGTCTTCAGAACCTTTTGCTCTCACAGACTATAAACTGTGCATATGAAAGCATCAACAGCCACAACACTGAGATCAGGCACTGACTAAATATACTGTTATTTCAGATACTGTCACTATCATCCAAGTCCTCTCAGTTCTAATTATATCCACCGTCAAATGTTCAACTTACGTTCAATTTCCTCCTCCTTCTTCTTCAGCTCCTTGTATTTCTGCTGACACTCCCCTAATGGACAGACAAAAACCTGTCAGTTTATCAAGCAATCCTATCATTATTAAACAGAATAATCAGTCATTATCAGCTGACTGACAGAAGCCTAATCAGCAACAATTTTGATACTGGAGAAATACCTCAGACATTAAGACACTTTTCAAGCAAAATTCCCCAAAATGCAATGCTTACTCTGTCTCAGATGTAAACATCTGCTATCTTTTAACATAGCAGCTGAATGTCTTTTGGACACTTGGTTGGACAGAATAAGTAATTCTGTGGTTTTGGTAAACTGTGATAACTATAGACCAAGCAAGTCATGGAGGAAATAATCCTAAAACCTGCTTTAGAATGTCCCCACTATTAGGAGACAGACGCTCCAGGCAGGCTATGAGCGAGAAGTGACTGTGATGGAGAAAGAAAGAGCTGACAGCAGCCATTGTTACCCTGTGCCTCCTCTGAGTCCTGCTCCAGCTGACGGATCTCCTCTGTGATCTGTGCCGTCCTGTCCCTGATCTCTGTCAGCCTGAACACACACACACACACACACACACACACACACACACACACACACACACACACACACACACACACACACACACACACTTTTAATCAAAGTAACAAAATAAAAGCCAAAGTCACAGCTGCCCATGCAGCCTCAGAGTGTTAGTGTGACGACATGGCGTGTTGTGCTTAATATGAACACATACTGTCTCTCCATGCTGGCGATTTCCTGGTTGTCCTCCTTTACCTGGAAACAAACCAGCAGCTTAAACTGACAGAACACTCACTGTCTGTATTCATGCTGCTCTGCCTGTCTCATTATGTTCAATTCAATAAGTCATCTCATCCTGTACTGTAGCTCTATTTTTATTTTCATTGTAATTATGTTGAGATTACCGAAAAGTAAACAATTTGGTGTTTTTGTTGTTAATGACTGCATCTTATATTAGTCTTTGTGGTTGCATCCTGCATATTTCAGCTTCGCTCAGCAGACCTGTTTGAATAGTTTCTCCCTCTCCTCCTGTGGGGAGCCCAGGCTCTTGTGCTCAGCCTCCATGGTGTCACGCTTCGCCTCCAGTGCTGACAGAGTCTCGTGAAGTCGAACCACTTCCTGCTTTATGTGCGAGTGAGCCAGCTCCTGCACACACAAGAATGGAAGTTAAACAGCTTATGCTGCCACTGCTGCTAGTATTACTGTTACAGTTGCTACCATTACTCTACACAGCAGTGGGATGTTACTGAACAACTATTTGCATTTCCCCACTTCTTTCCCACTGCCTGCTCCTTCCTCCCTGCCTCTTTCCCACACTTCATCACTTTCAGCAGGAGTACAGGGTGGTCATCACGGACTTTGTGGACTGGTGTCAGCAGAACCACCTGATCATAAACACCGACAAGACCAGGGAGATGGTTACTGATTTCCAAAGGAAACCTTCCCCTCACACACCAGTGAACATCCAGGGCTCAGTCATTGACATGGTGGACTCATTTAAGTACCTGGGTGTTCACCTCAACAATAAACTGGACTGGACAGACAATACTAACACCCTGTACAGGAAGGGCCAGAGTCGCCTACACCTGCTGAGGAGACTGAGGTCCTTTGGTGTGTGCAGGGCTCTATTACGGACTTTCTATGACACTGTGGTGGCCTCTGCAGTGTTTTATGCCATAGTGTGCTGGGGAGGGGGCAGCACAGACAGAGACAGGAAGACTGAACAAACTGGTTAAGTGAACAAGCTCTGTCCTGGGCTGCCCACTGGACTCCATAGAGGAGGTGGCAGACAAAAGGATGTTAGCCAAGCTGACATCCATCATGGACAACTCCTCCCACCCCCTGCACCACACTGTGAGGACCCTGAGCAGCTCCTTCAGCACAAGACTTTTACATCCCCAGTGCAGGAAGGAGCGCTACCGCAGGTCATTCCTGCCCACAGCCATCACACTGTATAACAGTGCACAATAAACATCCACTCAAATGCAAGTTGTACTGATAACCTCTGTTTTCATGTGCAATCCTCATCTTTAAATTAGTGTGTATGTATTGTATATATTGTAAATTACCATAAGGTATATAACATTTGTGCAATATTTTTTATTCTTGTTATTTTTTTATTATTTGTCTTCTTGTCCTCTGACTTCTTGCACTCTGTCTTGTTGCTGCTGTAACATGTGAATTTCCCTCATTGTGGGATAAATAAAGTCTATCTTATCTTATCTTATCTTATCTTATCTTATCTTATCTTGTCTTGTCTTGTCTTGTCTTGTCTTTCACTGCCTTCTCTCCTGCCCCCACTCCCCTTTGTCACCCAACTCACTGCTTCATAGTCCTCTTTCCTGGTTATGAGAATGTCCAGCTCCTCCTGGAGAACAGCTAGCTCCTGCAAAACAAACACCAAGGAGGACATGAGAAGAAGACAGGGTGAGTGTTGAACTACAGGATGAGGATTAATAATGATGTATCATCACTGCAGCATCATGCAAACATTACACAAGAAGTTAAATAATACAACAACACAAGAACAAAAGAGCAGCGACAGAACAATATTAGACTACATGAACACCTGTAGCAGCTCCTCATTGGCCGTTGTCATGGTGAAATACTTGTCTTGCTTTGCGGCCGGCATTGCCTGGATGACCTCGTCAGCGATGCGCCTCTCCCTCCTGATCTCTTCCTCAACCGCCCTGATAGCCTCTTCTCTTCTGCAGAGCAAACACAGCGCGTGGAAGAGTTTTCCTTTCATTTCTTTCTGTTTGCTGTGCCTGCAGTAGTTGCATGGGGAGCGAGACATGTGACCAAGGTCCTGGGCCACACTCAAAGCCCGCACAGAGAGAACAGACAGATACAGTCTCCAGATAAGGACACAGATAAAGGATGCAGAGCAGGAAGAGTGGAGCAGATGTCGGACGGACTGGCACATGTTCTGTCTTCCCTCCTCTCTCTCATCAACACACTTGAAATCCTTCTCCAACCTTTCAAAAACTTTAATCACTTTCATTCAAATTCTGTGTTATTCGTTTTTTAAATGAGAGGTGTTTCCAACAAAAGCCTTAAGGAGACTTCTAATCAAAGGAGCCATAAATGTTTAGCTGGCTGTAACAGTGTAACTCAGCCTTCAGGTTTTACAAGAAGGTACAAAGGTCATCTGCTGCGCTGGCTGCATCATACTGACAGATGAGCTACGGTTCAGCTAAACGCCGGGAGAAGCACAGGTATGTGTCTTTGGTTATTATTCAGCAATACAGAAAAGCAACAGAGGTTAAAGACAGAGATCACTGAAATGACAGAAAATGTGATGTTGTACTGTATGAGGGTTAAAGCTCATTCAGCAGACATAAATCTATATGAGTTCTTAAAAGCAACAGGTGTTCTTCTTCACTGACTTTCAGTGTCACCGAGTTCAATGTGTTCCTTTCCTCCAAAAGACATCAGGAAAGTAAGAAACACTCCGGTGCAGGTGTATCACTGTAATGTATCCGAGTGGTGTCCTTTCAAAAGAGAACTCACTGACTTTTCAGAAATACTGTACTCTGATCAAGGTTTCATGCTGAAACATGGCCAGATGAGTGCAACATTTTCTCTTAACATCTTGTGAGGAAAACAAATAACGTGATGGTCATGATTACATGGTTGTGTGGAACAGGTTTACATGAGATGTGTTGAACTCAGGTTCGTGTTCAGGAGAATGTTTGGTCTGCAAGGTAGATAAAGAATGTTTGTTTTAGTGATGACTTTTTCTTTAATCTTCAACTAATTTAACTAACTTAACTAATTATTTGAGAGTCAACAACTGCCTGATTTGTGATAACCTGCAACCAGTTTGAAATAAATGAACACACTGGAATTAGGAAGCAGAATCTGAGGTGTAAGAAAGCTATCTTTTGTCCTTAAAGCTGAACTCAAAGCGACTGAGTAAGCTTACTCAATGAGGTCAGCAATGTACAAAAGTTGGGTTTTATGAGACTCCTGCTGGTCCATTGTTCAGTCGGGCAGACTGATCTTCTTGGCATCTCCAGTTAAACAGAGCCCATATAAAGTATTGATTGATAGATTTTCTGTTTCTTTCAGGGTGGGATAATGGAAAGGTGGCAGCAACCTCTTCGACTGCTGTGGCTGAGCGCAGTGGTAGCAATCAACATACTGGGAACCAGTCAGGCTAGTTGTCAGGCTGTGGAGGACGACAGACTGGTAGGAAAGGTTCTATTCTTTCTATATTGTTTTTGTTAAGCTGGCACTCTGATCCAGAGTGATAACGTGGTTCCTGGATCACACAATCACAGTTTACTTTGTGCGTCTCATGCTTATGTTTCTGTAAGTGTTGTAAGAACTGTCCATCCTTCAACCCATTACCCATCAGCAGCAGAACCTGACCAACAAGCCGCTGCAAGTCATTCCTCAAGGTGGCAACAGTTCCTCTGTTACTAAACTGGTGATTGAGGAGAGCTCGATTACTCTGAATGATGCTGATAGACTAGCCCTGGCTAGTTATCCTGGACTGGTAGAACTCCACCTGGATGGTAACCTGGTGACTGGTATAGCAGCCAAGTACTTCTCTGTAGTACCACGGCTCAGAGTGTTGTCTCTGTCCAGGAACAAAATCAGCAGGTAAACAAGACACAAATAAAGTAAACTGCACTGCTCTCAACTTTGGAAATGTAAAGATTTGTTACTGAATAGCCAAGACGGTGACTACTACTGCTGCTACTATAATCACTGCATTTACAACTGATCCTCCTGGCTGTTACTGCAGCCTGGACCCTGAGTCATTCTCTGGCCTAGATGTCCTGACAGAGCTGGACCTGTCCCACAACCTGCTGACAAGTCTCCACACACAGCTATTCAGGAGGCTAAATAATCTAAAGGTAAACCAAAAATCCATGGAGGTACTCTGCAGGATCCCCTTAAATATACAAAGCTTTCAGTATTTATGAGGACTACAAATTATCTGGCTAAAGCTAAATATAAAGGAACGACCTCATCTTGACCTTTTCTTCTAATTCTTCAATGTTTGAAATACGACTACTAAATACATTTGTACAACAGCTGATGATTCAATAGGAGACAGAATCAGGAATGTTACATGAAATATGGAGTTCCTTCCTCCATCAGTGGACCAAAGTCGTTTCTGTGCAAAAGAAAAGAAACACAACTAAGTGTAAACCTGACCCTGTGTGGCCCCATCAGGTGCTGAACCTACAGGAAAACCCCTGGAACTGTTCCTGTCTGCTGCTCAGCAGTACTGGAGAGGTCAAAGCAGGAGGACTTACTGTTGGTAATAATTCCCTTGCGACAGTTTTAAACTTTCAGTAATACAGCCAACATGAATCCAACAGCATTTGATTCAGACTTTCTGTCATCACTTTTACACAGATTTGACCAGGATGCAGATATTAATGAATCAATTAACCATCAGATTAAGTTGAAGGGGTGCGTGTCTGAAAGGGGCTTCAGTGAATGGTCATTAATTAAGTGACTTTGATACAAGATGTCTTGCTCTACAGGGGGACCACAAGTCACCTGTGCTTCTCTGGAAAGTCAGGCTGAAAAGGATCTTCTGCAGGCTACAGCTGTGTGTCACCCATCACCACCTACTGCATTCACTACGGACCCGCAAAAAACACCAACACCAGTCAATTTTCAGCAGTCTTGGGGCTCATCCACTATGCTGAACACCACAATGACAAGCAAGTACCACATCAACAAAGGTAGGACAAAGAGAGAGTCTTCTGTCACATATGTGGACGTATGAATGCAGCATAACAAGCTTAACACTAATCTGTCCTCCCTGTCTCCATCCTGCAACCCCAACTAGAAAAGACACCTGTGCTCGGCAACACATGGAAGTTCACAGCATGTGTTGCAGCCTTGGCACTATGCACCTCCACACTGATCATATGTGCCATCAAGGGGCCATCCTGGTACAAACTCTTCCACAACTACCGCCATCAGCGACTACACGAAGAAGAGGATGAGGAGGAGACCGTTGTGTCAACAGTCTTCGCAAACACAGGGAGATACCTGGACCATCAGACATTCACCTTTGAGCAAGAGAACGGGCAGATAGAGGTGGCGGAGGAAGAAGAGGAGGAGCAGGAGGAGGATGGGTATTTTGAGGATCCATACATCAGGAGGGAAGAGTGACATACAGGAGAGGAGGCATCAGCAGAACCATGAAGAAGCTAAACAAACAGAGGAGGCAATCATCACAAGAGGAAAATCTAAAAACTAGATGGTACGCAAGGAACAGTCCCTCCGGATGGGATCTGTACAGTATACATCGCCTGAGGTGGACAAGCTAAATAAAACCATTTAGCTATTTATCTTCTAAGCACTGCTTAGTATTATCATTCTAGCGGTCACTAAAACTTTGCCCTGCCTCTGTGACTCCTGTGCAAGATTGTTGTAATGTTGGTTATCAAGTAAGTTGCTCTGTAGCATCACATCGACGGCAGAAATATGAAGTGAAAACTTAAACAGTCCTCCATGACAGAGTTTAAGTGAGCTCTTCAGACGAGGAAGGAAAGATGTAATGCAGAATCAACGTTGTGTGCCTCTGAATTAGTACTTTTACTCCCACTTTGTTTGCAACAGAGCCAACAACACTGCATTCTCTGTCCTGTAGAGAGTGGGACTACCCATGTTCCTTTCCTTGCACGTATCTAATGGTTTATATTCTTGCTTGACATACAGCATAATTCACCTGCTGCTTAGAGTTTAGGTCTACTTTCATTTTAGCTTCTGAGCCCAACACTAGCTACCACACTTTTGAAGAATGTTTACAAGCTGGACAAAGCAGGGATTCTTTCTTCCGCCTCACTCATTTAGTGCAATGTAATGTTTACAGCTTTTTGAAGCTACTCACCATTTAAAAACTGCACTCAAAACCAGTTAAAGACTGTCATGTACTGTAAATATGTTGATTCATGCAACATACACTCATTTAAATTGTTAACTGTATATAATGTATGTAATACAGTGAACATTCATGAAAGCCAAGACATTGTAATAAATAATCGATCTGTTAAATCAATCGTTGATGACACTGATTAACCATTAAAAGCTGATAAAATGAGAAATGCATTTTTTCAGGCTTCACCAACATTAAATATAAGTTTAAGAACAGGATTTCCCAACACAAAACCCAGTGATCTCAAGCAATACACCTGCGTTTGAGAGGCCATCCTGTAATAACTATTACATCATCATAATAATAATAATAAGAAGAAGAAGAAGAACAACAACTTACTCTCTCCTCTCTGTGAAGATGGCATCAATGCTTTCAGCCTCACTGTTGTTCTGATCTTTCACCTTGGATGGAGGAAGAGGAAGGAAGATGACAGGAATGAGAGGACATCCTCATTATATTTGTAATAAGGAGCAGTCTGTCCAAAATCAACCTGCTAAACTGACTTTTTACTTTTTAATCAGGACGTATCAGAAGAGTTACCATATCGCTTACATGGTGTACTTACAGCATAGTAATCGTTGATCATTTCTTCCATTTCTGTGTTAGTGTTGAGCTTGTCCACCAGCTGAAAATAAAAATAAAGATTTGCACAAATACGAAAAACAGACATGAAAGTACAGATCAGCAGGACTCATCAAGTGCAGAGTCCATTAAACCACTGAAGACTTTTCAAACACCTTATACCAAACACCCAAGGTTTTGAAAAACACTGCTGTAGTCATTGAAAAACAATGACTACAACGTTACCATGTTGTAGTCAGCAAGCTGGCCTTGCAGGTCCTTAATCTCTACAGCCAGGCCTTCAGCTCTGAGGGGGAAGAAAACAACAAAGGCTTGGTGATGTGTTTTTCATACTTTTATACTTTAATTCTTTACAATATTCATTCACTGTACAATAAGAACCCTAATGTTTGTGTGTGATTTGGTAATGATGCAGTGCTAACAAGCTTCAACTCCTCCTGTCTAACACTTCCTGACTGAAGAAGAGGGTCATCTGTTTTAACACAAAACTGCACAACCTGCTGCTCTGATGAATGAATCACCATGACACATATATGCGATGGGCAAGCCTGATCGATCAATCACTGCCACCTGCTGAACTGACTCTGACAGATCCTCACAAAACCTCATCACATGTTTCTGATCAATGTAGCTGATAGATTTAGGAATTTTTTACTGCATACTTCTTATTTTTCTCACAGCATGCATTTCAGTTTCACTTTTTTTCAACTGAGTCCATGGGTCAGTCACAAACATTTCCTTTTCTTCTGATTAATGGGTGTATTGTCTTATATTTCTGAACATCTGGAGACTGTGCTGCCAGCCAACACACAACTTGAGAACACAGTCTGTTTGTAATCAACAATAAAGAGTAAAAAGGCCGCTCACCTCTTCTCATAGGAGAGATAAACAGAGTTCTCCTGGTTGTAGTTGTCGATCTCCTTGTGCAGTTTGCTGGTCTCTGTGGTTAACTCGTTGATCTTACTCCTAACAGCACAACAACAGAACATTCACTTTCAAACTGTAAATTGACCAGTATGTACCAGCAAGGTACGTGTAAGAAATGGTTGGCCTGCTGGGAGCACCAGCTGCACAGTGTAAAGCAATACCAACAAGGGCTTGACATGTTTTACACAACAATTTAGTTTGTGGCACACAGCCTAACAGAAGCATGTGTTACCTCAGAAGGCCCAAGTAGTAGGACTTATCCAGAATCTGTCTCTGAGGTCCTTATAGGGATGAAAGGAGGTGGTGGAGAGAAAGACAGAGAGGTGAGACCTATGATGATGAAGTAATAATAAACTTTTTTAACATGGCTCATGGTGTCTGCCCAAACATTAAACCACATAAATACACACCTATCCATGTGAAAAGAGTGGGCTGATGTCACATCAAGCTTACCTTTCATGCCAGTCTTCATCCCACTGAGCCCCTGTTGGGTCACCGGCCTTTCAGTCACTTTGATTGGCGCTGAGAGGACTCCAGGGGTGGCAATGGGGATACCGCCCCTCATACCAGGATGACCACTTGTTCCTGGAACCATCTGAATTGAAAATGAAAGAATAAAAACTCTGTGAGACTGGGGTTTTACCAGCTCATTTATGAAAAATATTAATACGAAAAGGTTAAACTAGTTACCAACACTGCGACATCTTAAGACACTATCATATGCTGAGTGTGGCGCTAATTAAATGCTGATCATACATGCAGGCACAAACTTAGCTCCAGCACTAAAGTTGTTTGTTTGAGAGTTACAATTACTGGGTGTGCAGGAAAAAGCACAACACCCAGAGTCTTCTCTGTTAAATCATAGTATTAAAGAACTTTTAAGAGATCCAAGTCAGCCAGTCAGTTATAAGAAGAGATACCATCAGAGGCCAGGGCACAGATTGGTTTAGGCTTTTGTGCCTTTACTATTCTGCTGATACCTTGCTGTGACTTTAGCACATAGGCTCACAGGAAGAGCACTTGTATAAGCTGCAGTTGACTTACCCCAGTTGCGACACGTATAGCTGTAGGAGGAGGTCTGATGGCGGTTGGGGGTCTTCCAGCACCAGGGAGCACAGATCCACTGCGGCTCACAGGGCGGCCCATGCTGGTGGGAGGCCGCTGGCTTGCCATGATGCCTAAATCTACTGGACATTTAAACAGTATCAATAACAATTAAGAAATCAAACATTTAGAGCTGATGAGAGGAAACTCATACAACCAAGTGGTGCTGCTATACTTCAGTGCTTGTTAGTATGTTTGCTTGGTGACAGCAGTCAGGTGCGGAACTGTATACCTTCCATCTATTCCAACTCTGGCCACACCTAATTAGCTTTTGATTGGCTTAACACACCTGAATCCAGTTCCTTCATGTGATCTATCGACGTGATCCTGGGCCGTGTTAGTGCCTGGAGGAGGTGTTTAAAGATGACAGCTAGCTAACAATAAAGCCTAGGTGGCCACTGAAAGATTATATGTGTGTATGTATTGACTTTATAGTTACCGACGGTTAGCGCTACTATGTACGGTAACTTATCACAAAGTTAAGACTTAAGGTATTATACGTAACTTCATGCACGGACCAAGCTAAACTCATGTCGACTGTAGTATTTAAAGGACGTCAGCGATTTAGCTGAACAAATGCCATTAGCATTAGCCAGTGCTAAAGGAACATTAGCGTTAGTTCGTTGCCACGGACTAGCATGGATAAGCTAGTCAGAGTTTCGTACCTTAAGCTGAACTCCCTGTCGGTGGTTTTCGGCAAAAGTATCGAAGCAGCTGTCCAGTAAGCTGGTGTCCCAAAAGGAAAATGTCAACTGGCTAACGCTAAAAGGTAAAACGTTGAAAGAAAGTTAGCAGTTCGAGGTGATGTCGACGTTACCCCAGCAACCGTCTTCTTCTCTTGAAATGAGGCAGCATCGTAGTTGGAGAGCGTTCTGCTGCCGCGCAGCGTCCAACAGCGGAAATAGACGCAGACCGCATGTCAGTCCGCGGCAGACGGTGATGTGTTAATGCTACAGGTCATCAACACTAGTTCTGCTCATATTTCACTTTTCTCCGTGGCGTATATTCCTGATTTTAAGCCGTTTATGCTAAGAAGCGTGGCGTGGCACGCCAGAGATCGTGTATATGCAAATTAGATGGCGGAGTGGATGGATGGATTTTTACTAGACTGAACATGGCGTAAGACGTTTTCTCTCATTTAAAAATAGAATAACCTCAAAATACTGTGATGAGGCCCTCTTGCTGGGCCTTCATGCTTCATGGTTACACATCAAATCCCACAACATATTCAACTAATTCTCGAGCTACACTGGATCTAAACACTGGTGTAACAGCAGGGCGCCAGAGAAGAAAGGTTATTGCATTTATGACATTAAAATGTCTTTTATTCTAAAACCAGTTTGCACTGATTTCACAGGCAGTTTGGTAGGACGGTGCAAAATCAAGAGTCTGTCTATGTCAGTCAGACCCAAAATGATCACTTTCACATCCACCTAAAGCATAAAAAAGCGCCCAGAATATGACTCCACCGACATAAAAGGAATGAGCTTGTGAAATACTGTTTATCTGTTGACATGCTGCACGTATATTTCATGACTAAATGAACTGGAAGCCTTTCACTACCCTGAGGCCCCACTAGAGGTCAGTGTCCACCTTTGCTCCAGCTGTAGCGGCGCCTGGATTTAACTTGACATCAATTCAAGCTTTACTCTTACATCTTGGTTTATAATAAGCACGTACCCTGAAATGACAATTGCTAACTTCCAGAACATTACACGAACATATTACAAACTGAGCTGAGAGAATGGCAACCCAGTGAAGAAGACAACAGATGTTGTTTTTTACAGCAGATATTTTGACTGAAATTGAAAAAAGAAAAAAAACAAACAAACAAAAAAAAAAAACAGGTGCAACTAATAACAGTAATAAAGACTGCTGTCCCTTTAGGTATCCCACTTCCAGGGTCCTGGTTGTGTGGATGCTAGCTACCTGCCGTGGCTTACAGAGAGAAGAATAAAACTGTCAGCTGAGAAAAAGATAGAATATTTGATTTCTTGTACTTTAGTGATAAAAAAAACAGTGAATATGTGACATGTAGTATATAAACAGCTACCTGCCAACCTGGCAGTGTCTATCATTAGCTTACATTCACTAACATTAGCTAACATTAGCTTGCATAAGCTAACATTAGCCAGCATAAGCTAACGCTCATATATCTGGCACTGTCCGAAACAGAATGACGTTAAACACAAATGAGAGTTTTAGTCCATTTTATTTCATGTTCAACAATCACATCACTAATTAACAAGTAATCACAATAAACACTTTTTTCCCAAACCAGAAAATAAACCTCAAATTAATGAAAAAAAGAAAATAAAACCACAAAAAACAATGAGGAGGTTCTGTATAGTAAGTCTACGTAACACATCCCATTGTTGTTTTTCAGCATGCTCTGCAGGTACAGGAGGTGTTTCTCAGCTAGTGTTAACTTGCATGTCTGGTATGAGTGCAGTGGCAGTAGATGAAGCTCTACGATACTGTACTCCTGTGGTAACTTACTGAGGAGCACTTACGACACAAACCAGCCTGACAATTACAGTTAGTCTTCTTAACTTCAGACAAGGATGTGTTAGGGTCTCAGTGTGTGTGTGTATGTGTGTGTGTGCCTCTCCTGGGCAGGTCGCTGCTTTTTGAGTGCCATATGTAGCAGCCAATACATTTTGATATGCAGTACTCTACATTTGGAGCCTGCTTGAAGAAGAAATTCCCTGTGCCCACAGTGCCATGCAGGTGCATGAGCTTCAGTCCCTTTCAGTTTTCTTGTGTTATCGTACGAACCTGCACATCTCACTGCAGGACCCTGCATGAGACATTCCCCAGCCGCTCACAGCATTATTCTCATCGCTTAAGACTGGGCTCGTGGGCATGATTTAATAGTGTGGAAGCACAATTATGTGCTACGCATTTGTTAAAAAAGTTTTAAATTAATTAAGCTCTATAGTGCCAGTTAAAGATTTCTAAATAAGCGGCTATGAAAGCACTTTAAATAATGTCTGATTTACTGAGATATTAAAGACTTTCTATGTGTTGTTTTGGGTTCAAATCTTCTTGTGCATCCTTGGAGAAACTCCTGGATGCAGTTTAATCGATCAATCAAAAGTATAATCCCTTCAACCATGAGAGCACAACCACCACGAGGCGAAAGGAACACAACGATAAATACATATACAAAAGTGTTGCGTCTTTAGTACAATATTTCTTAAAAGACATTCTTTCACTTCAGTGGCCCCCTTCTAATGAAAAAGGCAGACTTTTTCAATTTGCCATACTAATAATCAGAGTAATAGTCATAATAAAACGCTTCCTCCCCTTAGGACCATTAGAGGTGCATGGACATAAGAGCCGCTCTGAATAACCTTGAAACCCCCAGTGCTGTTGATGGACTGTCTTTTGTTCTTTTTTAGGGCCATAAAGAGTGCATCAGCAATAAAATATCTATATACATCCATGTGCAATCTCATAAGTAGTGGTGAGTAAAAAGTTAGGGGTAAAAGCAAAGCTAAAACACGGTTGTGGACAGGCACGAGGACAAATTTAGCTCAGCGACAGCCGTGGCACAAATAAAGCAATTCAGTTTATGACAGCTGCTCTTTCAGCAACACTCACTCCTCAACCGGCAAAAAAGTCCTCCAACATTTCCACTTTCAGAAGCCGTTAACTAGAAGTTATTGCCGATTTTTGAAAAAGAAACAAAAAACTTTCAGAAAAGCTTTATTCTATTCAATTTCAAGGGATTCCAATATAAAACAACAATGACTGAATCTGAACTGAACTGTGTTTCACCATCGAAAAACGAGGCACCGTCATTCAGTTTATTGCTCCATTCATGTCACCACTCAAAAAGCTCATTCATAATTAGGTCACTTGTACATAGAGGGGTATTTTAATTGTTAATCAAATACCACCACTCCATCACTGTGAGCCCTCTTTGATATATTAAAGCATTAAGGTGCAATTTAGTTCTGTCAAAGCTTCTTTACATTATTAAAGTGACAATTTGAATCAAAAAGTCAGGAGTGTGTTTAGAGCATGATGTTGTCTCTCGGGGGCAGTTAATGGAGAGGAGTTTTTAAAACTGAGTTGAGAAATAAAATTATACAAAATCTTAAGAAAATTGCTAAAATTGTTCAATTTCTGCCAAGGCATTTAACCCATCCCAACCTGCTTTTCTATACTTTCAATCATTACTCAAATGAAAGAATTGGAATCAAGATATTGTATACAAACCCAACCAAAACAAGTTTTTATTCTGTTTGACTAAATGTGTTACGAGCGCTGGTTATTGAAATTTGGTACTTCATTGGTATCAACTGAAATGTATCTGTATCACAGAGTGTCAAAGCAGAAGTTGCGGTCAGATTCCTAATCTACCTATTATTTGATTAAACGACTTCAGATCTGTGTATTATTTAGGGAAAGTCTAACGGTGCTTGTGATTAGAGAGCATTTAGCATTTGAAAAGTTTAGCCTCTTCTGTTAAAGGAAAGAAAGATTTGTAGAAAAATGCTGATATTCCTCAAAGTTAAAGCTGCACCAATAAATACTGAAAGGTGAAAGGTGTCACTCGCAGTGCAAACCCACAGAGGATCATCACTGGACTCTGCGGTGTTTCAGCATCTTTCAGCTCATTCATTTACAGCCCATGACTTTGCTGCTTGGTTCAGTCTTACTGCTCTCATTATCCTGTTTTCCAGCCTTACAAGGCAGCCAAAAAAGTCCTGACAAACCCAAAGCAGGCTTCCTGCCCGACGCTAAACTGCAGACAGACACAGCTAACAGCCAGCTGGTGAACATAGTCGAGGTTTTTGCAGCTTAAATACCAGACATTTGGACACAAACACGACTCCAAGTGAATGCTAATGTCGCTCTGTGTCTGGTGGATGTGTAAACAGGCGAGGAGCCACGGAGGAGTCACTGCATACAAATCTGCACCTCGTTTGGAGCAGTAGAATCAAATCATGATGTGAAACAACAACCATCAGAAAGCAGCTCTTCCTGCCCATCAGCCCTAAAAATCCAACTAACAACACATCAACTGGCTGGGACTGCCCAGAGATATACACATGGTACCAAACCACAACACTTTGAGTCATAATGCACACAGACTCTCAGCTCTGAGCATCATATTATATAACCTGGCCATGCATTAAAAAGGCAATTGGAGGCAACAGTTGAATACATTGCTACAAGAGGATAAAGTCACACCATGTTCCACTGCCAATGCTCCAACAAGAAAAGTGCCCAACACACATTAGAGATGTTTTTGTACTCAGCTTAAGCTCTTATCAACTGCCAAACAACATGCTACCAAAACCCTCATAGAAACACCTGAAATGGTACAATCACCGTGACTACACACAACTACCAGGACAGCTTGATTGACAGAATTTCCTTAAAACAGCAAAAGCAGGTTGCTCGTAGCGTTTTATGTCTATTTTATCAACGGTGATATTCTTCCTCTGAGCAGCTTTAGGCGTGAGCCTGCGTCATCCTCGTTTGCTGGAGTTTTCAGGTAAGGACAAGAGGCACATACGAGACACACAGCTTCTATCTGCGGCGTTTAGACATCGTCCTCATCTCCTTCTGGATCGCACGCTCCACTTCCCTGCTTTAGCAAACTTCCTCTTTTACATTTCAAAAAAAACTTCCATTGCTACTTTTCCATAAATGTAAAACACACCTAAAATGCTTCTTTCTCAGCCATCCAGCAACACCTCCTCCCTCACTTTCTTCCTCCCTCTGGATATCATCTCCCTCTTCACTGTGTGCCTTGGTTTAAAAAAAAACCTGTGCGTGTTTCCAAGATTTTCTGAGTGCTATCGGAAAAAAAAAAAAAGACCACCCATTGTATTGCTTATACAGGAAGAAACGTACAATTAATAAATAAAACTCTGCTTTAAAATTAAGAAACTAGGAAGAAAGAAAGAAGAAAACTTGAAAGACAGAAATAAGATCCGAACAGAACACCAAAGCTCATTTTTACACAACTTTGTCACTCAAACACATCATCACAAACACAGAGAATAGAGTTAAACAGCCTACTTGTTGTCTAGCTTTTCTGTTTGTCAGCTTGTTTATGATAAGTGACACTGAAGAGAGGAAGTGATGAAGCACATGAGATGGATGATGAATTACTACGCTGTTATTGAAGCAAAGAGTGAGTGGTTACTGGGAACAAGCAGCCCCTAAAGTCAAAAGGAAGAGAGAAGCTACAGGTGAGTCCGAGAGGGTTTCCACGCTGCTCAGTCGACACATGAAGTTATCGCTGCTGTTAGTTAGTGTGTGTGTAGGTGAGATGATGCAGGGTCGCCACCGGGCAGTGGGTACAGAGGATCCAAGTAAAACCCAATGATTCCAGGTCAGTCAGCTTGGAGAAGACGCACACAAATATGTGAGAAAGCTTTGGCGTCCCCTCATTTCCCTCCACATAGATTCCCACCGAGGCCCAAGCTTAGTCTATACAGTCACTTCAGCCAAACACAGGAGGGTAGGGAGGGCTACGATGACGCAATGGTGCGTGATGATGAGCTCAGATGTGAGAGAAGAGGCATGATAACATGAAGCTGATACTAGAATGGCAGAACTATTGTGTGATTCAAACATTTGCAATGACAGATTTAAGATAAAAGGGGGTTTCAGAGCTTGATGGGGGTAAGAGCGGTCAAGATCCCTTTAAGCGGCTGCTGCTGTCCCCCTGGACCTCCCCCTGGAGATGCAGCAAGGAGGGGGCAGAGGGGGAGCTGACACAGCCCGCCGAAGCCAACGATTCAATGAGGGAGACACTGCGAGGAGTTGGGTGGTGGTGGTGGTGGTGGTGGTTTTGGTGTAGAGAATAGAAGGAACCGTGTGGGTGGGGACTGTTGTCGTCCTGGGAGGCTGGCCAGGTGACGATGTCGGCGCCGTGGTCCGTGCGAGAGCGAGCATTCTCGCGGAAGTTGAGCTTGAAAGACTCAATCTGCAGCAGAGGGGTTTGAGAGAGAGGGGCAGAGAAGAGGGGGAGGAGGCGGAGGAGAAAGAAAAAAAACAGACGGGAGAAGGAGAGGAGAGGGAGGAGGCGTTGTTGTGGGGGGTTGAGATGAGGAGGGCAGAGGGATAGAATTAGATGCCTGCAAGATAAGAAGTCAAAAGATGACGGTGTGGTCAGCTGCTTTGGACTGCAGACAACATGATGATGGATACAGCAGACATACAGATGTACTCTCAGTGCAGTCACAACGACGCTATGAAGAACACTTTTATCTGAGTTAAGGAGAACAAACTCCCGCACTGTTAGTCTTTTACTCCACAGTATGTTTCAGATGAGCTGGCACCAGGAAACCTCTCTTCCCGGACGTCTCCTCCTGCCTTTTTGCTACATGGGACTCAAACCCTGAACTGACAGCAGATGAGGCTGGCACACACACAAACTTACTTGTCTCTGGGATGCGTGAGTCCAGAGCCTGTGGCTCCCGGGGGCCCTCACTATCACAGGGAGCCCCCTCCTTCAGCCCATTCTCCTGGGCAGCAGGGCTCCCTGCCTGCCCTGGCTCGGAGCCTGGGGCCGGGGCCGCGGTGCCACTCAGGGGAGTCCCATTCCCCTCTGTTGTCTCCTGGGCCCCCTCAGCCTAGAAACACATAGCAGGGCGTGTCAATCGGTGGGGATGGGGATGGAACAACCTGGCTCCAAATCTCAGAGAACTACCAGACATTTGTTGTCTTTTGTGAAAGAGAATATAGTTCTGTACGTAGTTCTTTACAGATAACCCAGATAGACAGTTTGTGATTACAAAGATCTGGCGAGGCAGGTGCCTTGATAAAAACATGAAAAGATCTGGAGCCAGACTAAGGTGGAGGGAGATGGAATTCCAAAAAAAAAAAAAATAACTGAAGCATACAGCATTCAAACAGAATAACTGAACATGGCCAATGAATGCAGTGATAGAAAGCAAGTTCAAGCACATCATATCAAAAAAGCAGATGCAGAGTGTATAAAAATGATGTTTTTCCCGAACCACAAACCCTCCTGCATGATCCCACATGTACACGTGGAAAAATGCTTGAATGCTAATACTCTACCTCAGAGGAATTAAATGTAAAATGACAAAACTCGGGAGAAACCAGGTAATTCCTCAATCACAGTTCAACAACCTGCAGGACCAATCCTGCACAGGTGAGGAGGTACAGCTGCGTAGACTGAAACACCCTAAATATGTCTCATCTCTTGTTCTCACTTTATAAAATCATGTCTCAACCAGTAGAATCACCAGGCAGACTTTAAGGACAAGGCTGGCGACATTATTTCATTTCTTCAAGTCAACAATCCCACGAAAAAAACAACCAACAGAGTTCGTCCTCTGGGACGATCTGACTTGCCGACCCTGTCTGTGGCACCCCCTGACTCCTGCTGAAGGAGGGAACCAATGGGTTTAGCCTGTTCAAAAATGGGAAATAAACACTTACATTTTTAAAAACCTCTCAGTAATTTCATTAACAGCTGCTCACTGTCGTTTGTAGCAAAGCTTACTCAGACATGCAGGAGCAGAATATTTGCTCAGCAGTGAATTAATCCACATTTGGTGCTCTAGTGAGTATTTGGGGCAGCAGGGCCGTGCATGTGCGGCTGAGTCACAATAAACTACAGTGTGTGTGTTCATGTTCATGAAGGAACATGTGGCCCAATGCAGCAGTGTGACTCACTGACATATCAGGCTTTAGACACACACACACACACACACACACACACACACACACAATACTTGTTCGTATTGTTTTTTTGGGTCTTTTCACAGAATCTGTTGACAGTAAGAAAAATATAAAAATATAAAAATCTAAATATAGAACACTACCAGCCTTATCTGTTGCAAAGCAAAAAAAGAAAGCACCACTGCTAAACATGTAAGGACACCCAGCAGACTCTGGACAGTGACACAGGACAGGCTGTGGGGTGTTCAGTTTCTTCAAGCCAACACAGTTCTACAACAAAACATGAGGCACTGTGTGCATGGTGCGCTCTGTTTTTGGTATAAAGAGCATGTTTCAAAGCTCATCTTTAAAAATACACTTCAGTGAGCACTTGTCAAAAAGAAAAAGGTTATTTTTATGGGAATGCTATTCTTAGCTGCCCTCATGATTCTTCTTCACGAGTCTTGGTTGAAAGGTGCAGATGATAACTGGGTGTGTGAAGATGACAATGTGAGTGACAGATGGGATCATGCACTGGTTGTGAAACACAGATGGGCTGCCATAGGCTGAGGGGACAGGTGACATCATTTCTGATCAGTTTGACCAAAATGTCTTTCATTAAGTCCACGACCCAGACAATAACCCGACCCATTATTATGTAACTTCAATCCTGTTTAAAATGTTTTTAGCATTTTAATTTTAGAAATCTACCACCATCCCTGATCTTTCGTGTCACATATGGACGGCTCTGGCTATGCGCTCTGCCACCATGTCCACGTCCTTCCTCAGTGTCCTCTCTTCTCCCATTTGCTCTGAAAATGTGCTGGACAGAGCTGAGCTGAGCTGAGCTGAGCTGAGCTGAGCCCTGCAGGAAGCGTCCAGACAGCAGCAGGCCAGCACAGAGGGAGCTGACGGTGCGGTAGGTGTGGAGGGTTTGAGATGTTTCAGGTAGCTGCAGATGGTTTATGACAGGCTGTCATTATCATCAGCGATTGTAGCTTGAAGCCACCCAGCGTCTTTTAGATGTCATGAACACAGTGGTGGAACGAGAAAAGAATGAAAAGCCTCAAACTATTTTCTCCTCACACACACAAACCTTTTTTTTTTTTTTTTTTACCAACATGCAGGAAATGAAGGAGCTCAGTCCTTCACACAACCAGCTTCTAATGGCCAGTCTGATACAGTCTGATTGTTTGTTACACTGAACCCATCTTGGAAGTCTGCAGACGATTTTAAAAAGTGCTTGACACGTGATTGGATGAACCATCTATCACCATCGACCATGGCCTTACTTCTTCCAATCAGATCAATAAACCATATTTTGTAGTAGCACTCTTCATCAGAAGACGAGAGAAGACATCTTTCCTGTTGGTGAAAGTCATCAGTGCCATTGTTTACTCTCTGGTTCTGATATAACTGATGCTATAGCGCCATCTATGCCAACCTCTCAGGAGCCGCCATTGTTGTTTTCCAACAAACAGTCACACTGTTGTCTCACCTAACCCACACCCACCATAGCTGCTGGTTCCTCGCCTTGATATCAGTCCAGTGAACTCGGTGGAGTGGGTGGATTCTAAGGACTGAACCCAGGCAAAGTAGGTCCTTATAGCATGCTGATTGGTCTGAATGACTGTTGTGCGGCCACAACATTTAAATTAGAAACTGACAGTTGGTGGGTTGCTTGTTCACTGTCAATTGAGTCTTTGCATGTTTCAAACAGTCTGGATGTGTAATGTTATAGAACCAGAGCTTCTTCAAACTTTTTCAGGCTTGGGATCCAAGAGTAAAATCTGGTCTCTCATTCTGAGCAGCGTGTCACAGGCTTACAAAACACACTGTCGCATTCACAGCAACATACAAGCAACCATTGCAGGAGGACTGCGTAAGCAGACCCACAATCAGTACGGGACTAATTGTGAGTGGATGTGCAGCCGTGCGTGTTTTATATTCATAGGTAAGTACATAATGTCACAATGGACAGCTTTCATCTGGACACCATGGCTCAACTGTGTTCTCTGCATATAATGAAGGTGAGTCACGCAGCGAGCACAGTGTTGCCATCAGGACTAACTCAAGTAGGTGTAAATTGTACTTAGCATTGGACTCTCCACCACTTTGCATTGTGTAGTCACTATTAGGGTTCATTGTGATTGGCTGGCTCATAAAAAGGCTTCACAGACATTAAACAGATCTAAATTTCAGAGAGTGTCCTGATCTGCAGCCACTTCCACTGAACAGGACTGTAAGAACAGCAGTTTGTAAAGAGAGCTTCATGTATGATAACCTCACCTTGATGTTTCCTCCACCAGGTGAATGGCTCACATTGTCCATGGAGCCCACTTTGGACTGAGCTTTTTCCCTGAAGCTCACTTTGTGGGACTCGATCTTCACGTCACCGCCGCCTGCAGCACACATGGATAATCAGTCTGATGATCACACGCGTGCATGCATGGACACAAGCTTACATTTTCATGAACAGATACAGCTGCTGCACTGCCTTCTTTACCGTGAACCACTTGGTAATGTCAAGTCAAGAATGAGCAAATCTTATGTTATTTTATATGTTTCTTACTGTTGACGCTTAATAAGACAAACTTCTCATGCTTAAATAATCACATGAAAATCTGATTTGATCTTTCGTGTGTCATGTTACAGCCTTTGAAAGGGATTTTTATACATTTAGTGGGTGCTATATATAACAAATCTGCTATAGACACATGCATACACGCTCAACTCCGTATTTATAGGTACACCAGCTAACCTAACGCAGTTTGATCCAACAGCCCTACAATAAATCATAATAGCAGAACTGTTGTATCAGGCTGCATTCATTTTATCTACTGCCAACTCAGTGACCAATAGAGATAGACCATCAGCACCATGTGTTAAAGTGATGGGTCCCAGCTCACCAGGCTTGTGCTTGATGTTGTCCTTGGAGCCGCACTTTGACGTCACCTTACTCAGATCCACTTTCTTGTTGAGTATCTGCACCTGTCAAATGTCACACAGGCCTTTTAATCAGGAGTGTTCAGAGCACTGTGCAGGGATATGGATCCCTTCATAGTTCCATTTTTATAAAGGGCTATTTCTTCTTCAGCTGCACGTTTACACCTGGAATTACCAGCATCAGGATAAGCTGCGCTCTCCAAATCGGAGGCAAATCAAGAGGTGAAACACAAACGCAGCAAAAAACAGCAAAGAATTCAGGCTGTAACTTGGAGTCAATGCAGCTTCCATTACAGTGTGAGACATGGTTGAGTCCAGCCTATCCAGCCAAGTGGAAACTCATTGAAAAACACGTAGTAAAATCACTTTACACACGTGCTGTAATGATGGTAGGGTCACCTGCAGTCAATGTGAAAAATACCAGACAGCAACAGACAAAGCTCTGCACAGGAGAGCATCGTTTCAGGAAACCAGACATCCCAAATGTTCCTCTCTGTGGTGATACTGTCCTCATTGAACCACAGAGTCTTAACAGAGACAGAGCCAATCACAGGCCAGCGGTGTATGTCTGCTTGACTTCATTATTTGTTTAGTAAGTTAGTAACAGGGCAGGACAACACAGGAAGAGTTTAAGGAAGCAAGGGACTGTGAAGCGGGTTCTGGGGAACAGCTGGTACATCAGGCTTGCTAGAATGCTGTCCAATAATCCCCTCGACTTCCGAGGGTCCAACCAGGAGCAGTACTGAGAGGACTGAAGCTTGAACTACCTTGATGTTTTCAAATGCTGACTGCACAGCTTACACTGGCACTGATACAGACTAATGACCATTTTTATTTGATTATCTTCCATTTTTGGAGTGAAAAAGAGATGAAAACATAGTTCATCTTTGCTCCGTTGTTCCATATATCTATTTCATCAAGTCCAATTTGTTTGACTGATTGGCCGATGCATATGAGCTCTGCTTGTGGGCCAGGCAGTACTTACATTCCCTCCACCAGGAACATGCTTCATATTGTCCTTGGAGCCCAAGCGTGAGGTGACGTGGCTGAAGTCCACCTTTTTGGAGACTATCTGAACCTATATGGACACAGCATAGCAGCAAGAAGGGAGAGGAGAGCAGGGGAAGGGAGGGGTTGACACGAGAAGAAGTGGAAGGAGAGGAGAAGAGAATAAAAGAGAACAGAGGAGGGGAAGAAAACAGAGGACAAAAGGACAAAAAAGAAAAGAGTAGAGGAGAAGAAGTCAGCATCACAGGCAGGGTTAGAAAGGAAAGGACAGAAGGATGGAGCGAGGTTCACCAGGGCAAAATCAAACATGGCTGCAAACACTTTAACTGTCTTAGGTGCGCTTGATATCAGCTGCTGGGTAGCTAAGCTGTCTGAAATGGTAAATCTTCACTGCGCTGCCATTTGAACCATGAAAGAAAACTATCCAGAAAAGGAAAGCAGCAGCTTCCTCAAGGAGCACACACATGCAACACAACATATAAACACCTTGAGGAGACTTCACAGGACCCCCAGAAAATGTTATTAACACACACTGACGAATGACAAAAGCAACACTGATACTGTGGTTTATTTATGGCAGGGCAGACTGAGACCAAACCTGACACACACCCAAGACAGTTTGTACAGTTTAAGTAAAACTCATTGCAAACTCACAGACACATCCACACACACTCTCTCTCACACACACACACAGATTTCCCAGACACTTCTTCATAAGTGACCAACCAGCGGAAGTCAATCCCAATGATGAGCACGGCTGATTGTGTTTGAAGGGGAAGCACCGTTGCTGGGGGTCTGTAGTTGTGGCCCATCATCATGACTTGTCCCATGGGGTGCACAGACTTACAGTGTCATACTGTAAATGAATGTGAGGGTTGACAGATTTCCACTGATGGAAGCTGTTCACCACCTCAGGGCACGTCACTATTGAAAGAATCATTTGCTACATTTACTTTGGGAAAACCCTGCGTTTGGCTCGACCACTGAACTCCAGTGGGTGGACTGGACACGGCATCTGATAAATGAAGTGAAGCCAGGCCAGGATGTGGAGTTACGATGACATTAGGTTGTAACACTGAGTCAGCTTTCTTTGATTTGTTTCTTTTTTTCACAGCTCAAGCTAATGCCAACACTCAGGAGTGAATCCCACGTCAGGAGTCACACTTGGTCAAGGTTAATTACCATCCAGGCTCTCTAACCAGGATCCTGATTAACCGTGAGAGCAGGTGTCTCTGTCAGAACAACTTAACTTGCAACATAAAGAGGCAGAAATTATTATCATGACCGCTTGAATTCTGTAGAAGCGTGTGTGTATCCATGTTGAGAATGGGTGTGATAACTCAAATAGAAGATGAGTGACTAAATGTGTTTGAAACTGCGTATTTGTGTTTGGACATGTGACAGCACAAGATACTGGAGGTGCTTTCATTACTCAGAAACCTGTGACAAGTCATTTTGTGCTCCCCTGTGCCCTCTGTGGTACAATTACACAAACAAACACACAAAATATGTATTAAGAGAAAAGCAGGGAGGGAGGTGGAGTATGTGGTGATGGTGGGGAGGATGGAGAGGGAACTCACTTTGCCCTGGCTCGTTTCTTTGGAGGCGAGGGCCCTGCTCTGAGAAGCAGATGACACCTGGGGAGACAAGCCCACCCCGGGTCAACAACAACACCTCAGAACACACAGGAACAGGACGCCATGCAGGACTTATACATGAGGACGTGGAGGATGACAAGAAGAGGGTGAGATGAAGGAGGAAAAGATGATAGAGAGGATGCAATATTAGGAGCAAGGGAGGAGGAAAGGAAAGGAAAGGAAAGGAAAGGAAAGGAAAGGAAAGGAAAGGAAAGGAAAGGAAAGGAAAGGAAAGGAAAGGTTGGGTGAACCAACTGAGGGGGAAGAAAAGGAGAGAGAAGCCCTGGAAGGTGTGGTTTATTGTAACCTGGGTCTACAGAATGCAGTGAAGTCACTAAACTGAAGTCCAACAGGCAAAGCTTGACTGTCAGTAGAGCAAAGCAGGAGACAGTGTCAGTCAGAGGACTCTGGTCATTGATTAACTGCAACTTGTTGAGGAATTTGCATCTTTAAAGTGACACTTCAGCTGAGATGGCTCCTGTATCATCACGTAAACCTGCTGTCCTGTCTCGTAGACGTTGCCTGGTTTCACACCTTTGAATAACTGCCAACAGCTTCAATTTTTTCAGAGATTCAAAAAGGTCTGGTGTTGTGCTCACTGACAGCTGTTTATCCTACTGGAAAACAAGCATGCCAGTCAAAAAGTTGCAGGATTAACTTACAAAAATGGCAAAAAAGGCAGTAGAGCTCAAGGCAGCTGTACAGGTATTGGAAGAAAACATCCAAAATAACTCTTCAACTGCAGTTCTTCTCGGTTCACTGAGAACAGCAAATGCTACCTCAGCTGTTGTTAAGAAAAGCTGGGGCCAGGTATTCCAGCACAGGAGTGCTGGTTAGTCTCTGGGTGTGTAATGAAGCTGCCATATGCAGCTGCTGTGTGCACTGTATTTAAGAAATACATTCAACGTGACAGCGTACAAAGACAATACAATGCCCTGTTGTCTGCTCTGGCAAGGCCAATGGACACTTTTTACCCAAACTGTGTGTTGTAAAAATCCATCACAGACTAGAGACCGACTTCCTGGTTTGACCTCCCATACTTACCATACTTGCCAAAACACTTTCTGCTGTGCCATCAGGTGAGCACAGTGTTGCTGCATTCCTCTGATCTCAGCAGCTCATTCGGTGAAGACACTGCTTAATAAGACCCAAGTTTAAATGAACCAAAACTATCCTTTAAAGAGTGCAGCAAAGTCTCTAAACCCAGAGGGGTTAAATGGTAGTGAGTGAACATGCAGAGGACTGAGTGAGATGTGTAAAAGACGGTGTGACTGTCAAAAAAACCACAGATATGAACAGAGCCAAGGACAGACTGTGTTTCACCACAGCTGGCGAGGTCAACGTACCAGCAACAGCTTACATGTTGATGGGTTAGATTTAGACTCTAGATGAAGTGGTATGTTTGAAGAACTTCAGAAACAAGTTTAAAGAGTAAGTAAGGAACCACAGGAAGACAGGCTCACGTGTAAAACAGGCTAGTTGAGGAGCAGCCAGTGTCAGAAAATACATGCCATCAAAAGGTGCAGGAGAAGCCGCGGGGGGACCTACCTTCCCTCCTCCAGGCTGGTGCTTCATGTTGTCTGTGGAGCCGATCTTTGAGCGGGCGTTGCGGATGTCGGGGGCCGGTGCTGTGCTGGGCCGAGCTGTGGTCCTGGAGGCGGTGGACGCGGTGGTCGTCGTGGTGGAGGAAGCGACCCTGACGGTGCGGGGCACCGCGGGCTTCTTCTCTGATACTGAGCCGCTGGTGGAGGATGGGGTGGCAGGTTTGGCCGCTGTGGTTCGAGTGCGAGATGCAGCGGTGGTGGAGGCAGAGCTGCGGGAGGAGGTGGTGGTGGTCTTGGGCTTGGTAGCGTCAGCTGGGGGAGAGTTATTCAGAGTTATTTCAGAACTAGATATCTGTTATTTGTTATACTGACCCTCAGGCTGAGACTAATGCATGTGAATGCAGACCTTTACGCTCTGCTTTATAGATGGGTGGGTGTGTTTATTTGAGGTAAGGACGGTGTAGACTAAACTCTGATGTGAAAGAGGGCTGGTGCTTTTAAACATCCCAAACACACTGAAAATATTCTGCAACTTTATAGACAAATGACACCAAAAGGTGACATGCTAAGGATTAGATATGATTTTAAAGAGTGTTTTTTATGCAGAAACTCTCCCTCACTCTCACTCTCACACACACACACACACACACATACACACTAAACCCAAAGCCACACCACAAAGGACCCTGTCTGTCAGTCACAGTCAACCCTGACAGAAAAATGACGCGAGTCCCAGAAAAAAAAAATGTTGAAGAGAAATGGGAGTAAAACTAAGCCTGAAAACAGACCAGAGAGCGCCAAAAGAAAGACAAGCAGGCATAGGGGACCAGCTTCTTTCATCTACATATATTTTAACATTCAGCTCACACCAGTCTTTGGGATACTGCTGACAGCTCTGCCTTGCTGTGTGTTTGAAAAAGCAATGTAAATGTAAGTATGTCAGGGAACAATCCGGCGATCATGGAGTCACTCCTCCTCCTCCTTACAGGCAGGCTGTGTTGAACCTCCACCTGCTGCAAACAAACAGCTTACATTTCTTATCTCTGCTTTGACTGAATACATGTCAGCATCCTTCACTTCAGCACGCTAAGCCACTGAGGCAGCGCAACATTGGCACCAATTAACATCTGTCAATTCACATAAGTTTTGCTATATGTCAGCTTTTTTTCTTCAGAGTGCTGAGGCATGCTGAGCCATGTGTCCTGCTGTCAATCCTCCCTGAGAGCCTTTGGTATATCTCCAGCTACTGTTAAGACGTGTTTAATTGAGGAAATCCTTCGCTTGCCTCCCTGTTTCTAAAGAGTAATTTAACTTGCCATATGAACCCTGGCAGATTAGACAACCCGAGGCTGTATCAGCAGGAGCTGCAAACTCCTGTCAACAGCAAGGGGACAGTAATCCACAGACTGCTGCGGTGAAGCTTTTAACTCTCCAGGGCCTTTCAGCAATAAAGCCTCTCTCTCTACGAGCCTGCCCAGCATTGTCATGGTTGGGCAGTGTGTGTTGCAGTGTCACACTCCTGCTGACAGCTCTCCTGTTGCCATAATGTAAACTAATCTGTCGACAGGAGGAGTAAAGCTGAAACTGTGTAGGAGGAGAGAGGAAAACTGAGGAAAAGGATTACAGAAGAGGAGATCGAAGAAGAAAGAGCACAGAAATATCTCCAGAGAGCTAAAGGCTCAGAGGGAGGGAGCGCTGCAGCACTAGGTCAGACAGCTGCTGGGAATAAAGGCACCAGATCATCAGGATTTGATTAAATACTGAATATGAGGCAGTATTGAGATCATTTTCCTGATTACGTAAAATCAGTCTGTGTACTAAACTGCCTCACACGGTCTCTAATCCTTAAATTAGTCTAAAAATGTTGGGGAGAGTCTGATTTTAGAGCATAAAAGTCCTTAATAAGATATAACAACTTCAGTAATGACCTTTCATAAATCTTTAGTCATATTTATTACACTGGACGCAGCTAATCCATGAGAAATAATGACAGAATTTAAACATTAATCAATCTGCACTAAACACTGGAAATCAGATGGTAACTGATCACTTTTTCATTTCAATATTTCCCTTTTTCCCCTCTGTTGAATAAACATACATTGTAGAGATTTGACTGTTTCAATGGGAGTATAAAAGTTTTCTTCTTTGTTAAGATTTATTAAGTTGGTGTCACCTTTAATGCTCTCTGCAGGTCAAAACCCTATTTATCATAAATACTGGGGTCCCATAGAAATGCTCACCCAACTTTTGGCACATTTCATCATGTGTATTGATACATGTGTCACATGACATGTTGCTGTTGTTTGGCTTTGGTTATCATTTGACTCCTTCTATGTGCTTGAATGAAAACTGCTCCAGGCAGAGGTTGATAGACTGTCCTTGAGTGTCTGCTGTTTGTGCATGTTGGAACGTTTGAAGGGAGTGCTGGAATACCTGCAGAAGTCCTCAGAGTGCCAGGCTTCTTCTCCTCTCCTGGCTTGCTGTCTGTCTTAGAGGCTGAAACACAGACGATGAGAATGTAGTTGTTGCAAAGGACAAAATGTGTCAGTAAAAGCATCCACAGATAAATGCTGAGTGATCGAGCATCACCACTGTCATTGTATTTAGCAAGACATTGTGTGTGTGTGTGTGTGTGTGTGTGTGTGTGTGTGTGTGTGTGTGTGTGTGTGTGTCAGCATGTCTGCCGTACCCAGAGGCTTTTTGGCTGCAGTGGTAGTACTGGTGCGACTAGACATTGTCGTGCGCACTGATGTAGCAGTTTTACTGGTTGCTGTGGCAGCAGTTCCATTTTTGGTGGGAGCCGTAGAGCCTGTTTGATGTGAGGTGGCAGTGCTGGCCTTTGGCACAAGAGGGCGCTTCTCTGCGGTTGTCTGGGGAGGAGGGCAGCACAAATAAAAACACAGGAGACGTCAGGTGAGAAGAGGAAGGATAGGCTGATGGATGAAGGCACACGCTGCCAGCAGCAGAAGATGGTGCAAATCAACAGAAAAGCATCAGCAAATCAAATGCTGTTAGCACTAAAGTGGGTCATAAAACAACTTTTGCATGTCTGGCTGCTGTCATCGGTTCAGGCAAATGTGCAGTGACTTCACTCTGAGATTCAGGTCAAAGATTTTGCCCTGATGAGTGTAACATGGAGACCGAGTCCAAGGCGCTCCTTGAGGATTGTACATTACATTCAGCAGCATATTTCCCCTCCATAACTCCTTGGATGATGCCACGCTCCACATACAGCTGAGCCATCAAGCCGGCCTCGCTGAACTCCCCCTGCACCCCGAGGCGCTGAGAGACTAAATAAAGGCTGTTAATTAATCAGTTGTGGTGTCACACTGGCTGCAGTTAAGAAGGCCACCGGACGAGGGTGATAGAAGGCTGATGGGTCCTTTGAGAGCACGGAGCATGAACTCAGAGGGACCTAAGAGCAATGTCCACTTTTGGAGGTTTGGATCAGACAAGACCTGCAGCCACAGTAATATGATCTTGATCCAATGACACTGACCTATTGAAGAGTTTGAAGTGTAGATTAGATACCTGACCAGACAAAACTTTTGAAATGATGTTCGGGCTCGAATCAGGTTCAGTCGTTTCAGCTGGGCTGGTCTACTATGGTTGGTTTAGTCAAGTATAGGCAGAGAAACTGTGCAGGAAAACCTATGGCAGGGAGGCATTTCAGTTTAGTCCCCGATGCAGATAATAATGAGGCAGTCGGTTATGTAAAATGTAAAACGTGTGAGGCTCTGATTAAATATGACAGCAAGAAGACTGGCAATTCAGCCTCGCAGTGATATGTGGACAAATGGTGAAGGATGCATGCTGCACAGTCGCACGACAGGGCAACAGACTCAGAGCTGGGCTCTGGTTGGGTTCGGACATAGAAAACAGAACGCCTGCCGGGTTCGGGTTGGCCTCAGCTAGTACTCTGTTGGATTTGAGGAGAGAATGTGGCATTTATGTAGTATGTGATGACTAGATCACCAGGAAAATTGACTCAGATCAGCTTCAATAAATTTACTAGCACTTTATAGATCAGCTAGAGACCACTGACAGGAACAGGATTTGGGTCAGCTGGTGTTTATCCTCCCCCACCATGACATGTTCCCTTTGGGTCATCGCTTAATAGATTATTGACAGAACACCATTAATTACTCACAACTGCACACTTGAAGGCTTATTAGAAAGTGAGACTCCTGACTCTTCATTAATGGCTGTGTACAGTCTGAACTTCAGGTCAGGTTTGGAGGACGATAAACACAGACTGAGGATATTTTTCCAGACCTTGAAACACAAAGTGTTTTATGAATGGCTCTTGAAAGTATTAGTTAATGATAACCATTATTTACAACTAACAAACCAGTTGTGAAGGGTGCTTTACTGCAAAGTGCTGCACATTTCTGCAGTACTGTGAGCATGTTTTCATAAAATAGCAAAAGCAGCTCCTTTGGGTGTTGGTGCATTCAAGGAAATGTTTCTGAGGTCGGACTACAGAGCGTGTTACACTACACGACTGTGAGTCTGTGCATGCTAAGCTGCACTGAGACCAGATGGTCACATTCACAGGCTGAGGGGGAAACAGACTTTTATAAATAAGATACACATTTAACAGTCAAGCCCAGAATACAAATGAGAAATTTGTTTCGACTTGATCCAAAGCCATCAGGCACCTTCTCGTAAATGCCCGCGTGCAGCCTGGAATTCAACCAAATCTGAAAGAGACTCCCAGCTCTTATATTTAGCTGCTGGTGAGCACCAGTAAGCTGAAATGTGGACGACGTCCTTTGTGGATCCTGGCATACGCCGCATTCTCTGACAGACGTCTCAAACTCACCTTGGGTTTGACCTCACGTGTAGCTGCGGTGGCGGAGGATGCAGGGCGGCTGGTGGACGTGGTGGAGGGCCGCTTTGGACCAGCAGCGGCTGTGGATGGTGCCTTGGCTGTGGTTGGTTTTTTCTCTGAGGTGGAAGTGGTGGTGGTGGAGGGTGTGGGGCGCTTAGTAGTGACCGAACCGCCGGCGGCTGCGCTACTCGGCCGCGTTTTGGCGGCAGTGGTGGTTTTGGTCGCCCCGGCAGCAGGCTGCGACGCGGGACCAAGACATTCAGGAGCGATGGAGGGCGAAATAAGGAGGGAAAGCAAAGGAAAGAAAAAAAAATGAGGAAAATGTGAAATGATAATGGCAGGGGAGGTTAAGCAGCACGAGCAGCATTATAATCAGAAATCATACGATAAGAATGCGGCAAAATAAAATTTAGCACTGGCTCTGATGTTTCAATGCTAACACAAGTTTAGGACTTTAACTACCTGTGAAGACAGATGACTCTGTACTGCAGGAGGCGTAAAGAAAGCAGGAGCAGAAGCTGTAGCAGCATGAGTGATGTTAACTTAACTCTTCTCTAGTCTGATCATTATACCCCAAACGCTTCAGCTGTACAGTATCCCTCCATCAAGGTGGTGTCTGAGCCATCAGCTATGTGACTTTACAAGGGAAATGTCAAACACACCATATACATACAAGAATAACAGACATGATAAGCATTAAAACCAGCTTAGACAAACTATGCCAGATGATTTTTAGCTGTGTGTGTGAATGTGACTGAGGGGTCTGCTGAGTGCTGGGTGGCTGTTCGTTGTTTGGCAGCCTGGCTCGAAAATCTCTTCACAGTGTCAAGGCCAAATGTTAATGGGCCAAAAAGGCAGAAAACCCATTTTTCAGTCCAAAAAAGCTAACTGAGTAGCAAAGGAGAACACACTGTTAAACTGCTCAAAGCCGAGGAAACAAGCTCAGACACCCTGAAGGTAAGACAGCTGAAGCCGTAAAGCGTGGTGTAGCGGGGCAAGAGGAAAAGCCTCTGACTTACCTTGTCTTACATGTCTCACATTAGAACACAGTATAATGGGTTTTGGTCTGATGTGCCACTAATTACCAGTCTGACCCGTGTCTGTCTCCACAGTCTGTGGATCTTATCAGTGTGTCAGTGTGAGAGGAGGGACGTCTCACCCTCAGAGCTCACAGTGAGTCCTACCTTGGTCTTCTTCTCTCCCAGGTCTTTGCCCGGCGTGGCACTGCTTCCATTAGCTGCAGGTTTAGCTTTTTTGGCCTTGTCTCCTGCGTCCGCCTTCGGAGCCTTGTCCTTCTTGTCCTCCTTTTTCTCCGCAGTCTTTTTGTCGGGCTTCTCTTCCTTTTCGATCTTTTGTGGCGACTTCACAGACACTGTCTCCACACTTTTCTTGGCTTTGTCTGTGTCAGCCTCTTCTTTCTTGGCTTTTTCCACCTCTGCCGTCGTCTTTGTCTCCGTGTCAGCCTTCGTCTCCGACACGTCATGACTGGTATCGAGCTTGACGGGTGGAGGCTGTTGCTCTGGTGTCTTTTCTGCGTTGTCGATGTGCTGCTCTTTGCCATCCTTTGCCTCACTTTCCTCAAGCTTCTCACTGCTTTTCTTCTCCGTTTTGTCTTCCACTTTTTCCACAGTCTCGGTTTTCTCCACTTTGCTCTCTACACTTTCTATCATCTCCACTTTTTCTACCTTCTCTGTCTTGTCCACCTTATCTGCCGTCTTCAGTTGATCTGGTGATTCTTCTGCCTTGTTCATTTTATCCTCTTTTTCTGCTTTCTGCTGCACTGACTCCACTTTCTCTTTCTCCTTTTCTGCCTCCTTCTTTTCCTCCACCTTCTCTGCCTGTTTCTCCACCTCCTTCACTTTGTCTGTCTCTTTCTCCTCTTTGACTTTTTGTGCCTCTTTCTCCTCTTTCTCTTTCTCCTTCATCTTTTCTGCCTCTTTCTCCTTCTCCTTCACCTGCTCTGCCTCTTTCTCCTTCTCTTTCTCCTTCTCCTTTTGTATCTCATTCTCTTTTTCATTCTTCATCTCTTTCTCCACCTTGGCTGGAGTCTCACTGCTCGTGAATTCCACCTTCACGCTCTTCTGCTCAGCTCTATCCAGAGGGTCAAACAGGTCCACCTTCTTCACATTGTCCTCCAGCTTCTCCTCCTTCTTCTCTGCTTTCTCCATCGTGTCTGATTTTACTGGAAAGAAAAGTGATCTTCATTAGAAATCACATCAATACGTGATAAATAATAAGCATCTTATCCAATCCAACAACACAAACAGTAACTGGCAGCAGGTAGTACTCACTTTGTGCCACAACAACAACAAAATGCCTGACTGGAGGAACAGGGCCCAGCCCTTATCTCCATAAATATCTCAGCTGAAGAGATTCAAAGACAGTTTCACTGACACTTCACTGACAGTGTCACAGACAGACGATCAAAGGACGGGCTCTGAGGACGGATACAAACACCCCCCTGCCCTGCGTCCTCTGCCTCTGCATTGTTTCCAGCAACATTTTGCAGGTTTATCCACAGCTGTAAAATGCTGCTGTTGGCTGAAAACTGCCCCTGAGCTTCAGTGTTTTGCTCATACTGGAGGAAGAGAGAGTCATGCTGACGTTTGTCTTCACGTATATTACACAAAAGACTGCAGGGTACAATAGAAAATATCTTTAAAAAAGCATTGAAGGAAGAAGATTACATTTTCCTGAAGAGCTGCTCAGCTGTTTACTAATTTTAATGGAAGCTTTTTTAGCCCAAGTGTGCACTGTGTAAATGTATTATGAAGGAGAAAAATAGCAAAAATCGAAGTAAATATTGTATATACTGTATGTTACGTACAAACACCTGTTTGGAACATTCCACAGGTAAACAGGTTGATTGGTAACAGGTGATAGCATCATGATTGGGTATGAAAGGAGCATCCTCCAAAGGCTCAGTCATTCGCAAGCAAGGATGGAGGAGGTTCACCGCTTTGTGAACACATGACTGTATAAAGAATAGTTCTTAGCACATTACTACCAGACAGGTCATCTGGAAATGACTGCATTCTGTCTTAACACAGCTTGCCAACTTTTTTGGAATCAGGAATGTACCCAGCTTTCTCTGCCCAAACAGAAGTACTGTGATTATTGTGTGTGATATATTATGTGTGAAATGCTGCTGACGCTGTGTACGGGACACTCTACTGCCTCTTAAAGTGAAAAGAAATATGATTTGCTCTGAAAAACATACATTTGAAATTCAGTAGAAAGGCCAATTTTCTTCTGCCCTGTTCTCCTCTGCGGTTCACTGAAGCAGTAATCATCCTCTGTGCAGATTGATCTGTACGATCTGCACATATCAATGACTACAGTTAACAACAACAGTTAGACATGACCTGAATCATCCACAGAGGCAGACAGAAAAGGTATCAGTGTTCTCCCTCACTTTCATCTTCCCTGAGATGAGATGCTCTCTTTGCCTGTGACACATCGTTCCTGTCCTGTATATTATCTGTTGTGTTCTACATTTTTCTCCTCTGTCGCCTCCTCTCTCTCCCGCTCCCCCATCATAATACTGTTACCTATGTATTGCTTCCATTCTCTTGTTGTATTTTTGGGTTTCTTCATGGACGTCACTTAAAATGACGGGCCAATATCACAGATACGCCATCCTCTCCATCATCCTGCTTTCCTTTGTCTCCCCATCTGTCCTGGCCACTCTCTACTGTCAAATGCCATCTGATGAGGCAGAAAGCTCATCATGAAAACTGATCTCTTCCTGTTGCCCAGGCTACCAGCAAGCAAGGATGTGAGCCGTTCAGACAGAAAAGTCGAAAATGTGCGAATGACGCACAAACAAAATCCATTTCTGAAATATCTGTCGAGATAAACCTGAAATCGATGCAACCTGCAGCAAAGTTCACTCTCAGGGGTCTGTGAATCCATATTGGCATCAATACAGTATCACAGAAAGATACAGGTGGTAATGCCTGTTGAAGAGCTTCCAGATGTGGGATCTTTGCAAAATAGCTCTCTATGAGAGCACACAGTTTAAGAAGAATCAGTACTCATCCTCACTCTGTTTATTTGCTGCTGTAGGTTAGCTTGAAGGGGTTCGACAGAAATATTTCAGACCTGGTTTGCTGATGTCAATGAAGACAAATTACTGTGAATCTGGATGCTGTCGCTGCGCTGCTGAACCAAAATATCACGCAGTACAAACAAGCTAAAGAAGATCCGTATGTCTCCTGTGTTGACTCACTGAATGAAACATGTGCATCATCTGACCTCAGGTGGTGATGACCTAACAATGTGCTGAGTGTGGCCTAGTTTAGGAGCTGGATGTCGACATTTTTAAAAGGAATACAACGTAACGGATTCAGCTCTGTTGAGAAATGAACGTCGTAAACCTTTGCACCTGAATGGATGCGTAAAGTCTGAATGTGCTCTCAGTTGCAGGTTGAGTGTTCAAAGAACGAGCACAAACGCACGGCCTCCTTCTGTCAACTGCAAGCAGGGTGAGAAAGGTTAAAGAAGGACTGAAATGAATGAATGTGATGATTTCTGATGCAACTTGTGCTAATCAGGCAATGAGGGTTTTAAAAAGCCTCATTTGCCTGCACAGCCTGGCATGCATCTGTCCCTTTCGCCCTCTTGCAGCACCCCTTCAGCGATTAACTTGATGAGTACACTTTCATTACCGCAAGGGATGAGGGCCAACACTGAGAGCCAAAAATAATAACAAAGAGCTGAAAATAAGAGCCAAGCTGTTTGAACTGGAATCTCATTTAAAGCTGCTGTTGTCTATCATCACGTTGTGCACTGAAGCGCACACAAGCAGCACAATGGAGCAGATCAGCTGGCTTGTTGGCTTTGATTGCCTCTGCTGACTCTTCCAGGCTTCATTACTCTCTGTACCAAACAGGACAAGGGTCAAATAAAGAGGGTCACTCACTCCTCTGTGGTCTTATATGTTCCCTGTCCTGAACTCGTGTCAGAGGGCTGAGAAAGTGATGATAAAGGAAGGATCAAAGACAGAGAGAGTGGTGGCCTCGAGAGTCAGCGTGGGAATTATTGATTAGCAGATTGAGAGGAGAGTGGGTGGACAGGAGGAGAGCAAGAAGAAAGGCTGATACAGAGGCAAGACAAAGGTGAAGAACTGTTTTCTGATCTGTTTCTTTCCCGTCATGCCAATAGCGACCTTTAAAATGAACTTCTACTTGAAGACAAAAAGGCAAAGGGCTGGAGGAGACAGAAGGAGGACATACAGGAAGAAGGGAATCGGGGTGTAAGGCTTTGAGGAGAATGAAATGACACTGTTAGCTTACACAACACCCAGCGACCCCAGACCTGGAGTGGAGACAGACAGACCAGACTGAGTGAACACAAATAGGTGACTATATACAAGAAAAAGAACACTGATCTAAATAACATGAGGCGGTGTGACAAGACAAAGGGAACAAAAGGAGCGGGAGAAAAAACAAATGAACAAACAAGGTCGTCGTTTACTACACTGTAAACAACGAGAGGCTCAGGAGATCGACTTGATCCTGTAATTGGGGCAGAAATCTGATATGTGTCACAGCTGTGAAAGGCCTGGTGAAAATGGCTTCATTTAAGCAAACAGCAGGAGGTGACGCCCAGATTACCCACGCACACTCTCTCTCCTGTGAGACACTTGTTCACAAGGCCCTTCCTTTCTTTAACCCGGTCACAACGCTCCTTCCATCGTGATGGAGATGTCATCACAGTGCGGAGACAAATTTTGACCTGGTGATTTTCAGCCGATTCTAGCAACAATTGGGATGGAGATGTGGAAAAAAAAAACCCAGAGCAATGGGACTACCCAGCAACAAGGAGAGAAAAAGAAAAAGCAATCATTCACCATCTCCAGAGAGGGGCATTAATTATTGACAGGGCTTGTGATTGGAAGCATCAATCACAGTGGGCCTGCAGGGTGTGGGCTGGAGTGGGGGGGCATTACTGAGGGAAATATTTCATGAGAACATGCTGGTGCTGTGGAGGTCAAGCACGATGTCAGCAGTAAGTCACGAAGTGCAGTCACGACGATGTGAAGGCAGCACGTGTCATATTTTAAAGAGACAAAAGCAGCGTAACTAATAAACTGAATGATGGCTGAATGCCATTTAGCTGCTTCAGTTTCAGGCCCTGGTATCAGGCATGTTGGCTCATTGTCACAGCTGACACACTGGAACAGAGCCACATCAAAAGGTCTGCTGCGATAAGGACGAGTGACTTTAGGATTATTACATACATTAGGACGACCGTCGATCGGCGGAACAAACGACTACCTTTACCGTTCTTGTAACTGCGTGCAGGATTACGTGATGTCACTCCATGTGCCATCACGTAATCCTGGTGTACTGAAGCACTGAAAAGCTTCATCCTGAGCACAAGGCTAAGCAGTAAGGGTGAGTGAAGTGTGAGCATGCAGGTCTCTGAGAGCACTGGTTGCAAGTCTTCTCTTCTTCACAGTTTGGTCTGAGGCTCCGATGACGTCCACAGCTTCACTGGCTTGTTCAATGAGCAACATACAAATTGTCCTTCTCCAAAGAGGAAAAAAGGACTTCAAGCTCTGTACAATGAAGTTCTTCTTTTCACTCTGTGGTGATGCTTTATGAATGAAACTCAACTGATTACCCTCGTGTCTCTACATGTGGAGTGAATTTATGTCTTCACATTTGGTCTGAACACACCTTCATATGGCTGCTGTTGTTTTAGCGCGCCGCTGCTCTGCGCGGGTCACAAAGCGCAGCAAAGCTCCCGATAAAGGTTTTAGCTGGATCTCAACCCGCTGCATTAGCAGAGCCGCTGAGGCACCAGGATGCCCTGGGGTTGCCTAACTCTTGTATAATACATGGCTCAGGACAGCAGAGAGCAATGAGCATCTGGGCGCAGTGAGCCAATTCATTTGAAGGTTTCATTAGCATAATGATAACACTTAAAGCTCATTTAGGGCTGTTAGGCCTGGACTCTCCTGAAGTGCACTGTCTCAGCTCAAAGTTTCTTTTTTCACCTGATTAAAATGCTAAAATATGCAGACTCTACTCTCTTATTACAAAAAGCTCTTGAGGCTGTCTCATATTTTTTGGAAATGTAGGTTAAAAAAGTCATAGCTGACATCTGCAGGGCAATAATTGGGATTTATTCATTTGCATGACATATACAGTATATGCATATAATTAAGAACGTCTTTGTTTCATTTTGGGAAAAATTGTTCAGTTCATGAGGGCCATTTCTCACCTCTGAACCCACTTAAGTGAAAAAGTTCATTACCTTTATCTTTCATAAAACAAATCTAAAGCAAATAAGCAGATGTTAAGATGAAATTCTGATCAACTGAGATTTCCATCATGAATAAACCAATCAGGACTGAATTCTCCGGCCTTCATTTGGCTCCTCAAGTGGATTATGTAAATGAGCTCTGACAGAATGCTGTCTCATTAAAAGCCCGTCACTCTTTGCTCCACAACACTTGAAGCTCCCTGGCAGAGTTTGTCAGCATTGACACCAGCACTCTCTGTGAAGTGAAAGCTACACTCCATCACTGCCCTTTGGTCGCACATCAAACACGCTGGACACTTTAAAGTGGCTGTGAAGAGGTAACAGAGTGGAGGGCGGAGATTGTACTTTGTGGTATCTGAAGTGTGGCCCTCTGTTGGCTGTCTTATTAGACATATTAAGGACTCACTGGCAGCTCATTCATGACATAGTTACAGCAGTCTGCAGTGAACCCTTTGAACTACAGACTGTATTGGTTTGGTTTTCACTCCCTTTGTGTCAAAGGCACTGCATGTCTTAGCTTAGCAACATATATACAAACCCAGTTCTAAATGGATTTTGGAAGGCGGTCACTGAGTGAACAAACCTACTGTCACTGGACGAAGGAGGCTGCATTGATTCCAGCAGGATGTATGTGAAGTTTGTGCATTCTAGTTTGATTGAGTCGTGGCAATAAGAAGAGGTGCACATTTTGATGCAAAATGCACAAATATACACACAACAAAGCAAGAAGACATCTGAAAATAAAGATACATACTCGCACAGAAAACAAATAACATGCCCGCAGTCAGACAAACAAGTACGCAGACAGTGCTGCTCTTCACAAACATCAGCAAACGCACACACAGCCGAACACAGGGCCGCCGCTGGAGAGGTTCAGCGTGCCTGACGGAGCATTACGTGACAACTGTCTGTTTGGTTCTGAGCCGAAAATCTCCCCGAAACCAGGAATTACTACGAGACGAGGATCGCTTGGCAGGACAGGAGATCTTGAACGTTTGGCGTGGGATTTGCTTTGTGTCTGCTGAAACGCAGCCTGATGGACTGAACTTTGACCCCTTTTGGTTTTGCTTTATTTTAACCCCTTCTTTTCAAATCCGCTGGGCGTCTGCTTTGTGCAGTGCTTCGCTCACACCCACACTGATTTCTCATTTTTCTCTTCCTTATGCTCTCCCCATCAATTCCAGCAAGACCCAACCAAATCCGACACTTCCTGTTTTCCATTCATTTGCATCTTTCCCTCTATGCCTTTATTTCCTTTTTTTCTTTTCTACTCCACACAATCCTCTTTCTTCCTTTTCTCGTTTTCAAATCTGCTTATCCCTATTTCCCACAACCCCTCTGGAGAGATGGAGCTAAGACAGAGCTATAGTATAATGCACATGTGCTGCTCATACAATAGAGCTGCATGGATTGCTGGCACTCCATCACCATTGAGGAAAACACTGTGTCTCCAGAAGGTCTTTCTCTCAAGGAAAACAATACCGTACTTTATATCCAGTGGACACAAAAGATTTTTACACAACAGGAGCTACAGACATCTTTCCATGACCTTGTTATGAAAGTACCCAGATGTATAAATACAACACACAGCTCGTGGCTTGATGACTCTGCCATGCTCCTGTTTAGACTTCAGGGGGCAGAAAATAAAGATCACTGCCCCTTTAATACTCCAGTGGCCAGGCTGGCCGGCAGCCTCTGCTACACTCCGCTTTGTGCCGGGCGGTGAAAACAACCGCGGCATGCGAGCAAAGAGGGACAGAAAGACAAAGAGATTGACAAAAAGAGAGAGAGAAAATTGTGAGACAGAGTCGAATTGAAAGAAAGATGGTCATTATAGAAAGCACCACCATACTGGGGCGCACATCCCAGTTAGTGACCCCGTCTTGGCTCGGAGGCAGTCATCATTTGACGTGACTGTGACCCGCTTTCAGCCATCTTGGCTCTGCCTGTCTTCACCAAGAATCTAATGAGCATTCAGAGCAATGGGAAGGCAGAAGAAAGAGCTGGAAAGAGACAGCATTGGAGACAAACAGAATGAAAGAAGCATGGAGTATGAGAGGAAATGAGAGCTGGGCAAAGGCAGAGCCTCCATCAGGCGTAATGAGCTGTGTTATCCTGACCATGTATCCAAACCAGCCGCCTGCTGCAGAGTTACTGTGCTGCAACACGCACGTGCATATACATGAAGACAACCACCTGTGTCCACAAATTCAAAAACTAAGACAATACACCTGTTGTCCCACTATTCACACACAGATCAATCTACTCACACACTCTGTACAATTTCTGGTAGATGTGGATCTAAAATTGGCACTCTGTGTTTGACCAACACAACGAGACAGACGCTACCATCACAGAATGTCAAGTAGGCCGCCGAGGGGCTGCTCTGTTACTGTCGATTTCTCCCAGCTTTTCATTCTTTCTCTTTCACTCTCTCTCCTGCTGTCTGACACTCCTCCTTTCAGTCTGCCTCTGCCGCTATCCCTAACCCCGAGCCATTTGCAAGCTTACACCACAAAACCGAATCTGGTTTGAAACAGGCTGTGGACAAAAAAATGAAGGGTTCGAACAATGAATGAATGACTCACTGCCTTCCTCAATGGACCAATACACCCACAATCTACACACATAGACACAAAATAGCACAAAAAAGACCTTGAGAATATTTTCATCACCGTAGAGTTGCGAGACCTCCTGACTGTACGTGCTTCATTGTAGCTCACAAACTGAAGGCAGCACTTCATCAAGATCTTTCTTATTTGATCTTTAATTTCCTGCCTGCCTGCTGCACCCACTTCAAAGACTTCAGTTGTATACTCTGCCATGCATTGTATCTGGTTTATTTTTATGACAGGATGTTCTTGAAAATAACCACAATGACCGAAAAGCCAAGAGTCTAATCCATTAATTCATACTCAACATTTTCATGCAGAACTGTGGGCAGTAAAAGTTAAACCTACAAACTCAGTTTCTCTAGGGCTCAATATGTTTGCCAGTCAACTTTGAGAGTTGACAAACAACCAATTAAAATGCAGAGACTGCAAACATGACCTGCACCTACCATCCACTGTGATGAAGGGGTTAGTGCTGGAGTTCAAGCCAAGGTTGGTATAGCCACCAGTGGCAAGGTCGCCATCAATGTCCCCTGCCACTTTCGATTTGTTGCCAGCTCCAAAGTCTACACCTGCACTAGTGGTGAGTTTAGTATCACTGCTGTCAAACTCAGCATCTTTAGCCATGTCAGATTTGCTAGCAGTTTCCCCTTCAGTGACGGAGCCTACAGACAGAGCAGGGCTGGTATTCATGCTGCTGAACCCCTTGGGGCTGAGGGGCACTGGAAGCACAATGCCACTTGGCTCCTTTTCTGCCTTAAAGCCCTCCGGTGGAGCCTCTAGTGGTGACAGAGGGAAGCCAGCATTGCCGTCCTTCAGCGGTGGGAAAGGGGAGAGGCAGAGGCGGGGTTCAGGTGGGGCTTGCCGTAGGTCAATGTGTGTGGTTCCCGCTGCCGAGAGGGTCGGTGGCAACGACGGCTGTTGATCTTCTGCGACAGTCAGTGAGCGCTTCATGGAGTGAGGTGAACGACGGGGACCACCCATGGGCGACAGCAGCTGGTCCATCCCCGCCCCATCTCCACCTGGATATTTATCTGGCAGCTCTAGACTGGTTGGTACCGACAGGTGGGAACATTCAGACATTGCACGGCGCATAGCCTTCCTCTGCTGCTGAGCTCGACCCATAAAACAGGGTTCCAAATCCAACTCTTCCTCTTCCTCTTCTATCTCTTCCTCCTCACTGTTGTCCCCTGAGGAGCCCTCGGAAAATTTTCGGGCCCCAGCTCCAGCCACAACCATGTCACCCTTTTCCAAGTGGTTGTCATTGACAACTCCAATGACACAGTAATTAGGGGCCACCTGGGGCATAGCCACCTTTGGGCTGGATTCAGCAAAAGTGGAGTTGTTCCATGGTTCAGATGGACAGTCTCCATCTACTGGAGATGCCTCCATCAGGGAAGCTCCCATTGAATGTGGAGGCACTGCAATAGTGGATGATGACAGCTCCTTGTGCCTGGCTGGGGATCCAGGAACCGGTGGCAGGGAGACCACGCCGGCGCCCTCACGTCCTAGGGCAGAGGGTAGTCTGCCTGGTGAAGCTGGGGAGGGAGATGGGGAGGAGGACAGAGGGCTGTCTGGGCTTTCCCCTGCACTTCCCAGTGATGCATTACCCAGGGAGGTGCTTCCGGAGATGCCCCCAACCTTACCTGGCACCTTCAGCTCTACATCCCTGCTGCCCATGCCCGGCTGCTCGAAGAAGCACAGTTTGTCTTCATCTGTGAGTCCAGTCTGTGCCAGAGCCCCGCCACCTACCACCAAGCCCCTCGGGGTGCCCATGTCCATGCTTGAGGGGTGCTGCCAATCCCAGCTCTGAGCTGGCACAGTGGTCGACAGGGCGGGCACCTTGCACAGCTCACTGTACTCTGAGAAAGGAGAGCCTGGCTGCTGATTGGAGAGAGAGGACATGCTGTCTCTCCTTTCTATTCTTTCTTCCCTTTTCTTTGTCTGTCTTTGTCTCAGTCTTAAGTGTCTAAAGGTAAATTTCACTGCTCCTCTTCCTTTCTTTCTCTCTTTCCTTTGTTGTCTTGTGCTGTTGTTCCTTGTCGTTCAGTCTCTCAGGTGCGCTCTCCACTCTGTGTGTGTGTGTGTGTTAGTGGGGTCTCTTGTGCTGTGCCTCCGCTCTGAACTCAAACACACACTGAGGGTGAACTGAATGTGCAGCTCTCTCCCTCTCTCCCTCTCTCTCTCTTTGGTTCTCTTGCTGATTATTACAGCCGTCATGTGACCCAGTTGTGGCTGCCAATTGGCTGCTTCCAGTTCCCAGGTCCCACCCACTGTGGTGGAGTGAGTAAGCCCCCTCCCCTCTGGTTTTCTCTTTCACTCCACGTTTTTCTCCCCTCAACCCTTTCTTTCTCTTGTTCTGTCTCATGGTAAAAAGCACAATCTACACACACACACACACACACACACACACACACACACACACACACACACACACACACACTGCTCTGTTTTCCCCTGGGTAAGGGCTAAGGCAGGTGCTTCGGGGAGAGTGGATTTGAACTGAAGACCTTTCCAAACCATACACACTCTGTGCACACGCTCTGTGTCAGCTCTGTAGAGAAAATGAATTTCCGCCTCACATTTGTCTCTATCTGACCTGCTACTACACTTTCACACTTCACTTCACATACCTTCTCTGTACTTTATCAGGTCCCCTCTTTTGTCTGACCCAATGTTGTGCTCAATATAAAATCTACAATGCTATTGGTTCAATTCTCAAAGCCCACGGTCCAGTTTACTGCAAGTGCTCTCGAGGAATGCTTTGTAAAACCTCCTTGTTACAAACAAGTACATGGTCCTTGTTCCAAGGCTGCAGACACCCTCTGTTTCACCATGGGTGGGTGTGATACAGAAAGAGAGAGAGAGAGAGATGATTTCAGATGAGAGAAGCCAACAGCAGGAGTCAGGAAGAGTAGTAATAGTATGAACGACTGTGTGTAAATGTGTGAGAATATGTGAATATTTTTAAATGCTCGCTGTGTCTTAACAGGAAGTCTAAGCATGTGCGTATGTGTGAGACGATTCAAGCATCTGCCGGGGTTTCCAAACTACAATCCTGATTCCAAAAATGTTGGGACACTGTGGAAACTTAAAAAAAGGAAGCAAACATTTGCAAAACAGTTTTCTGAAGTGTTCCTGAGCTCATGTAGTAAACTCCTTTATACAGTCATGTACAGGAGGATGCTCCTTTCATACCCAATCATGAAGCTATCACCTGTTACCAATGAGCCTGTTTACCTGTGGAATGTTCCAAACAGGTGTTTTTGGAGCATTCCACAGCTTTCCCATCTTTAGTTGCTCCTGTCCCAACTTGTTTGAAGTTGTTTGAAATTCAGAATAAGCAAATATTTACAAAAATCCAATTGACCACATTCTGTTCTACTTATGTGTGACACAGCGTCCTAATGTTTTTTGGAATGGAGGTATGCTCAGTGTGAGAGGGAAGAATAAGAGGGCGAGATGGGAAATAAGAGTTATGGGAGACAGATGACGAGTTCAGCCTCTGGTAAAGAAACCCTGTTGTCTGTCAGACTGTATCTGGTCACATACAGAGAATCACACTCCATTACCCTCCATCCTTCTAACACGCTCTCTCTCTCTCTCTCTCTCACACACACACACACACACACAAAAAAAAATACACAAAAACATACAGGTTCTAAGATATTAACAGCAACTGTATATGCAGACACACTGTGTATGCACCTGCATAATCATTCTGCCACACAGCATGCAAAAAACATTGATGAAAGACGACATGCTTGTACATGCACAAATACAGTCACACACACACACACACACACACACACACACACACACACACACACACACACACACACACACACACACACACACACACACACTTCAGGCTATTTAACAGGAACTCAGCTTGATGTCTTGCACAGAAACACTTTTGACTCCATTTCCACTATTCCGCCTCCCTGATCACACCAAAACTGTGATTTCCAATGAAATTACATGACACTGGCAAACTTTTACCGGAGCTGTGGTGAGTGAACTGCCAGCAGGAAGTGATTGTGCTGTAACTTGTTGAAAAAGATCAGTGTATTTCAGGAGATGTCGACAGATTGCGAGGGCTGATGATGCACTGAGTGATTTACTGTTTCTCATCCACTCATATGAGTTGTTGCTGTCCTGTTGTACAGTGGTGTGCTCCGGAAACTGACACACCATCAATACCCAATAGTGGCTGAGGTCTTTTTACTGCATAAGAACTCAGCAGTTTGCATATTCTATCATGTTTTTATGAAGGACTCCTTGTTTTCTGATCTGCTCCTGTTCTGTTTGTGTTTCATACTGTGTACTCATTCACAAATTAATTCTAATTGCTTCTACTTTGCCATTTTTTTGATTGGCCTTCAGCTACTGTCAGTGAAGCTTAACCCAACTCTGCACAGATGTTTCATAAAAAAGATAAAATACCTTCACACTGCTTTCACACACTGGTCTTCCTCAGGTAAAGGTGAAGGTGTGAACACACTTGTACTGTATATATACCACAGGTAACTTAAATGTCTTTTGCCTGGCCTGTATATGATCCTGGCTTTTATTTGTTAAAACATACCTTGGAATGATACAGAAATATACTTCAGATAATGTAGGTATTGTATTACAGATGTCAATATATTATTTTATAGCTACACACATCAAATACATGACAATACACTCTACATAAACTATGAGAACAGAACGCAAGTCCCTGTACTGTGAATCATGAAATTTTAGGGTAAAGACTTGTGTTATGGTTAGGGTTAGGTTAAGTCTCCAGGAAATGAATCGAATTCTATGTAGTATCCCCAAAAATGATGGAAACACAACTCTGTGTGTGTGTGTGTGTGTGTGTGTGTCCAGTGCCAGTCAAAACAGCCGGCGGTTACAGGTGTTCCTGTGGCTGTCGGTTTGGACTGAAGGCTGAACGTTAGCAGAAAACAATGATTTATAACAGGCAGACAGGCAAACAGGGACATGAGGGATGGCGGGACAGAGGGTGAGGAGGACACAGACAGATGAGGGCAGAAAGAGGGAGGAAAAAGCAGAGAACAGGGTGTGAGGAGGGAGACAGCGGAGTGGACGAGTAAAGGAAGAAAGCAGGTGAAGGATGGAGGGACAGGACAGAATGAAGACGTCGAAAGAGTGAAGAGAAAAAAGGTGAAGGAGAAATGCAAGATGGGGAAAAGTGAGGAAAAGGGCAACAGAGGGTGGAGACTTGGTGTGAGCACACACGTCACCTCCAGACATCATCACAGGACAGGACGCCAGGCTGAGGGGTACCGGGCTCCTGTCTGGTTTGTCTACTGCGTCTTGCAAACAGAAGACTCTGCAAAGTTCTGTTTCTGCCTCACTCGAGGATTTGGTGGTGCTTTGGTGCAGTCGCACTGAATGTCAGCTCAGTGGTATATCAATGCACACATGAATGTGTCTTTTGAGGGAAAGGAAAACCCAATCCCGCCTGGACCTTAACCGTCTTCAACCCTAATACCAACCCTAAACCCAAGTGAACTGTGGAATCTGAAGAGCATTCATTTAGAGTCCAATGGTCTTCTACACAAAAGCACAACTGCAAATGGTTCTTAACACCTGTAAACACTAAATGAACAACAGATTTGTTTTCATTGCAAGTTTCCCAGTGGAAAAAAGAGCCGTACCAAGCCAGCTTTGGAAAAGGGAAAGGTGGGGAGCCACTTGAAAGCAAAAAGCATCATAGAAAAGAAAAATGAGAGACCCCCTTGCATCCTATAGATAAAACGTATAGATACAGGTATAGATAGAGGAACTACAACACAACAAACAAAACATTTACTTTTTGAGCCTTGTCTTGGACCTGATAACTGCTGGGTGCAGATGCATCAACCCGCTGTGGCAGAGCAGAGCTAAAGCTGTGAAAAAAACGATTCCATTCAAATGAGAAACTCTGTCTAACATCACAGAGCATTTCTGCACCATGCTTTAAGAATGCAGCAGTCAATGATTGTGCATTGTAAGATAAAGAAAATGTACATTTTTCTATACTTCTCCCTTCAAACAAATGCAATCACAACACGCCTCATTATTATAGATAATCCCTGTTTATGGCACCTAAATACATATGATCAAAAAGTCATCAAAACCTACATGGATGAAATTTAAGACAGCATCTAGCAAAAGAATCCATCTCCTACTTCTTCAAATGTTTGCTCCATGCAGCAGTAGACAGCTCAGTGACAGGTCTTAACAACATGACATTTCTATGGGAAAAGATGAGGCAATGCCAAGTCGTTGTAAGATCACATCAATAGAAAAATAACGGCCTATTCTTACCAGGTAAGTTGCCATAACTTCTTTCCCACCGAGCCAAAACGATCACTTCCATTTACAAAATCACTGTCACAATGTAACATGGAGCAACCCCTTCCTCATGTATTGCAGCCAGTGTTTGAGGACTCAACTGTTTTGCTCTGAAGCCTCTGAAAGCTTTCCATCTGATTCACCATCTTCACGAAAGCACAACATCACACAGCACAATAAGAGCTCTGTTGTTGTTATGGCAGCACACTCTGAATGGTGCAACTTTGCTTCAGGGATGTGGCATTTTCATCAGGGTGCACGCAGGTTTGGTATTTTGGTGACCCACCATGAGCTTGACTTCAAGGAAGTGTGAAGGGAGGCACAGCAGGGGGTGTGTCACTAACAATCAGGCAGCGGAGTGCAGTTTCAGGGGCTGCACTCGTGTTTTGGGCTGTTTTTCTGGTTTTCCCAGGTGATGCCTGTTTGACCAAGTCATCCTCAAAAGTTTGTACCAGTATTTGGTGGATATGTTGCCACAAATAGTGCATGCACATCCCATTATTCTATCAGGTGTATGGGCGCCTTCTTGATATTGTGGATCACACATTCGAATGGTTAAGTACAACATAAATCTGCAAAATGATATTTAAGAAAAGTATATACTGTACACATTTAGACCACGGCCACTGAAACTTTTCAACCATGACTGGCTGGCAGGTGTAGCTTTAGCTTTAGTAGCTGGACAGTATAACAGGTCACCCATCTAAATTAATAAACCGGTACTGTACAGCAGGTGAGAGCAGCAATGATAAGGATTAGCTCAGGAGCCTGGAGTCAGGGCTATTTGTGTAACCAATAATAAAAAATGGATGAGCAGCTTCTCAGTGAGAACTTGGTCATTACAATCGGGAAAAGTCACCTTTACGTGGCTGTGAAAGAAATCAGATACTGGCTGGTGGGCCCTTTCCATTTGCAGCCAAACTGTCCCTGTGATGTATTGCTGGGCCTGTTCTCAATGACTACGACTTTAACAAAAGCTCAACGCGAAACTTCACACACATCTGTGGAAAATTAAATCTAAATATCACAGTAACTCAAGCGAAAACTACCTGAACAAACAATGTGAAATTCATCATATGAAGATCTATGGCAGGGTCGTTGGCCAGACTGATTCAGAAGATAAAACTGTGTTATATAACTTATCCTAACACTGCATTGTGTGACACCTTCCTTCATTCTACCCATGAGGTCACTGTGGCTTATTTCTCTGAGCAGTGTCAACATGGCAATGCATCAGCAGTGTGACCAGTGATGTCTGCCCAGAGCTAGAAATCAAAAGTGCAGTTGTTTTATTTCAGAACAAACCGCACTGGCCATCTCTGTGAAGGATGTCACCCTGGGAAGAACAGAATCTAGACTTTTTGGCATCAGAGGTCTATCCCATGGAGGAACCAGCTGTAAGAGTGTAGCGATACAGACAAAACCTGATAGTCTGATCAATTCATTGTTTCTTTATGTCACTTCAGGGGAATACAACCCAACAACTGCAGCCTGTACTCCTGCCTGCTGATCCACCCGTGCAGTACCTCTGAGACGGAGTGTGTTCAGTGGGCTCACAGAAGATCTTAGCTTGCCTCTTCCTTCCCTCCAGCCCCCCCATCAGTCTATTCCAAGCAGCTCCTGATGACGCCTACATGTTTGGACACCATTAAAAGGCAGCCTGTCACCACAGTTGGAATGCAAGTCTCCACCAGAAAGCCAACCACCTCACTCACTGTGCAGCCACATCAGCTGCAGCCTGTAAAACCCTGATCCGTCCACGACAACCACACCGCAGAGTCACCGTCACGTTTCCACGGCACACCTGCACGGACAGACAGGCAGTTAGACAGATGTCCTGGCAGGTGGGTGGACGTGCTGGAGGCTGGTGTACTGTCGCTGCCTCTGCGTCTCACATCTGTTGTCCTTTTCTTTTTTCCTCACCAAATTTCTATTCTCCCTGTCTGCTTGCCTTTTGAAGTACAGCACTGACACCGGAGTCTAATGGGGAGACACACACACAGTCCACCAAATGGATGACCTCACCATGTCTGGCTGGCAAACACGCACAAACGTACACACACCGACTTAAAAAGTGTTATATAATTCCACTGGGTGACAGAGGCGTGGTGTCTAATAACCAGCCGAGGCCACTAGGAGGGCATACAGATGAGACAAAAGCTGTGGCCAATGAGAGCGCTACATGCCACCTTTGAATGGCCTCATTGATTCAGGGTAAAAGTGACAGGAAACAGCAGTGTTTTTCACAATAAAAGACAGAAGTTTTCTTCTCAAGTTGCCATGTTCCTCTCTTGCAGGCTGACTGCATGTGACTATTTATTTTTAGCTTAAAGAATCCTTCAAAGCTTAACCTCCCAAATATATTTACAACCTGAAAAATGACAAAGGATTGTGAGCTGCAAGTAGAAAATGTATTTAAATGAAGAAATAGACAAAAAATGAATAAATGAATAAATAAATAAATCAGCTTATACTGTAACTTGGTTCAGTCAATATCACTAATTTGCACCATGTTCACCATCTTGGTATTTAGCCATAAACCAAAGTACTGGACAAACTGAAACTATGATCTGATGACTGTTGAGATATTTCTCCCTGAACTAAACCTTTCCTGCTTTTGAAGACAGATGATGATGCTGCTAGAAAAGTCAGTGGAATTCATCATCTAGGAACTATGAATGTCAGTACATCATTTTGTGTCAGTAGAGGAAAAGTCAAAGGTTGAAAAAAGTCAGGAGGATTCATCTTCTGGGGACCATGAATGTCTGTGGACTGACCAAACCAACAGATAGACTAATCATGCTGCTAGCTTGGCTACAAAGCAACGGCATGTGTGTGTGATGTGTTTATTAATGGTGTACAAACCAATAGTACTGTTTGTGGTGGGGGTGTTTCTTTTCGGCGCCTCACTGTTGCTCCTGGTCTGGGTCAAATTGTTGCCATTTGAGACTGTAAGTGGTTTCACTATCCATAGTTTAGTAGATGGTGATTCTTCAGTTCATGAACTGCATTTGTGTTTTTTCCAGTCTTTGCTGATAGAGATTTTCGTGGGAGTTAATAATTACACAATTGATGTTTTTAGTGTTTATATCGCCCAGCCCTGTTGCCTTGCTTCCTCCATCTTCCAGCTTGCCTGGATGTACAGTATAATATGTAATAAGGTTGTGCAATATGCAGACTTTTCATGAGCTGTGGCACATCTGAAACTGGCAAACAGCGAGTCATCTGAGAGAGTGAGAAATTCCTCTGCTGTAGCCTGAATCCAGATGGGCTTTTTTCTATATGCTAATTCACCTCCGAAAGGCAGGAATAGAGAGGAGGACTGATGATCACAGGTGTGGAGAGAGGGGAGGATAATCTCAGCGGGGGAGCGTTGGAGAAATGGATGATGGAGGGAGACAGACAGTCTTTAGTCTATTTATAGCTCAATCGCATCTCCTTCGCAGCCCGTCACAACACCCCCATCCTTGCTAAATATCCATTGTTTCCTCCATAGCCCGTCTTTCCATTAGTCGCCAAAGCAACTGCCTCCTGTTGCTATGGCAACTGGCTCCTCATCAGTGTGCTGGCTCCAGCCACCTGGGGGGGGTTGAGGGAAATGGTTCGGGGGGATGTTTGGTGATGGTGGGGGTATCGTCTGAAGGATCAGGGGCTGATGGAGGGACGATGGATGATGGCACTGAAAGCTAGCAGTGCATGCATATGTGTGTGTGAGGGGGGAAGGGTTATTAATATGCTTCAAACCCCAGGGAGGGTATTCCACTATGCTAATCTGCTCTGCTTGTTGCCACAGGTCAAAGAGTTTGCTGCAGTCAGTGGTGTCTCTGTATTAATTACAGTCACCAGGCAAGAGAGCACTTCCTTGGAAACCAGCCTGATGATGGAGATATGAATGAGGACCTGTACTTGGTTAATGCACAAGATGATGAACAAATAGGTTTGGACATAGGAAAACAAACAAGTACATATATTTATCACATACACATTCAGACAAAGAGATGTTCCCATCAGAAACAAGAGTAACTGGTAAAAAAGATAACGGCATTCTTGGTGATATCAGCAGCTCAGCCCTGCTTAGATGATCACCAGTGAAAGTACCAGTGCAGCACACTCCATTACAAGTTAATGTTACTACTGTTGTGAAATATTGGATAATTTGAAATCTGAGGAGCTCAAAATGTTATTTAAATGAAACCATATGAGAAGTTTAAGGGGGAAATGTCTCTTTGGTGGAACAACTTAAAACTCATAGACATCTGAAACGTCACAAGGAGCCCCAAATCAATGTCTCACCCAAAGCTGGATTCTCAAGAAGCTAATCTTTTGATAAATGGACCACATTTTCAAAATCTAAACTTCAAATTTCTCACGTAAAAATCAAAATTCTGTCAATCAATTCAATTTCTGGGGGCACCCCAGTAGCTCACCTGGTAGAGCATGTACCATGTATCGAGGCTGGCTCCTTACCACAGTAGTCTGGGTTCTATTCAAGCCGGGCCCCTTTGCTGCATGTCAGTCCCTCTCTGTCTAATGCCTTTCCTGTCTCTCTCCAGCTGTCACTATAACTGGAAATGCATGCTGGACAGATGAAGCAAGAACACCTTCAGACATTTGGACATTTTTTGGTCAAAGGGGAACTCAGAACAGGGTCAGTCCTCCAGTCTCCAGCTAAAAATGAAGGAACAGATCACAGAATAATTACAGTATGAGTATGAATATGAAATGTTCTGGTGGTGGTGATGGGGGCTGGGAAATTCATCAAATCCTGGGCCAACCCTGCTTGCACACTTAATTTGTTTTAAATATAACATCAAGAGAATCTAAGCTGAACAAATTCTGTCTATAATTAAATGAAAAAATCTAATTGAAAATTTGAATATGCACAAACCTAATTTCACGGTCTGACACGTCACAACCACAAATAACTAAACGACAACATCTGGGAGATAAATAACTGTTGGAAAAAAAAAAAAAAACAATGTGGATGTAAGAACAGAAGCACTAGGAATAAAAGCTGTGTGGGTTTCACTTGAGTCACTTGAACCATCTCACATCCTGTCTGCATGTCCAAACCATCACACTCTGTGCTAGTCATTGTCAGCACTGTTCTTGCAGTGCTTGGTGATGAAAAAAAAAAAGGCTACATTTACCATAATAGTGTAGAATTGAGAGAGTGTCTCCCTCACTTTCATTAATTAATGACATAATAACATCGGCTCTACTATTCCCTGTGAAGCAGCTGTAACTGCCTAATCTAAGTTCATTATTCATAATGAATGAATCTGCCGCCAACGGCTAATTCAGATATCTACTCCACACATCTCTGTCTCTCTGTCAGAAGCACGCACACACACAGACGCGCAATAACACGAGCCTGTGTTCGCAACACTCACCACCACCATCACCAAATGTCCGCCCCCAGTTTTCCACGCCTCCTACCATCACCCTGATTATCCCAGAGGACATGCAGTCTGTTGGCCATGATGGGCAGCAGCGCGGAGCACAGAGCTCCGCTCCTAAAACTAAAAGCTTATTGGACGAGAAACCATGCTGAGTGAGATGAAATGAATCCACAGAATAGAGAACGACAGGGAAAATGGAAAATGTGATATTGCTCTTGGGGGTCAGTCTGTCACTTTATCCTGGTTTTACTCATACAGCCAATTTCAAGAATGTGATGAAAACAAATGAATCACTAAATCACTGGTTTTTAGATAATGATAGAGGGCAGCTGGAAATCAGGTTAATGCACACTAAAACATAGAATTTAATATTATATACAGACACATAATATTTCCAGTAACCTGAAAACAGGAAGTGGTTTGAACTGGTAATGGTAAATGGTCAGAATGTAACTTTCTTAGATTACTCTTAAGAAAAGTCGACAGCCATGCTCACGGCTCTGTGAGGCTATACTTAGCCTCCCATGCTGACATTTAGCAGATGATGTTTACCATTTTCACCCTGTTAGTTTAGCCTGTTAGCATACTGTGCTGTTCCTGACATCACGTCCCCAGCAGTGGAGAACGCCCTCTCGACCACAGCACTAACATCAGAGAAAACCACTGCTCCCACAGCACTGTGCAGTCACAGGTCTATTGAACTGAAACAGGATGTAGACTGAGCTCGTGCTGGAGTTTGTAAAGCCCGACACAGGGGTGGTTTCTGGCCTCTGTAGTGTGTAACTTGAAGGGTCAGAGGGCAGACTGACTGACCACGGCTCAGTGCAGCATGGACAGATGCAGACATTGGAGTCAGAGCGAACCAGCCATGAGCGGCGGCTGTCAGACTCTCTGTGTCTCTGCTGTAAAGAAGGAAGTCTGGTGGAGCTTTGACAGCCACTAGAAACACACTAATGGCCCTGTGTTGGAGCTCGGCTAGCAGCTTTACTACAACAGGCTGTAAGGTATGTGTGTCTGTGCAGGAGTGTCAGCACAGCCCTGCTGTTTGTTGTGGTTTCCACCAGCGCTGATGAGGATTGCTAACTCTAAAATCTATTTGATCACAGTTGGGGAGAATTCAGTTGGATCGCCAGTGTCAGTGGATTTGTCTTCTACAGGCTTTGAATGTGGAGATGTTTCATTTTATGCTTAAACTTAACCAAAGCTGTTAACTGGCTCACTGTACAACATTGCTATGCCGAGGCCAGCTCCTAACAGTGTGGCTAAAAATTACAAGAAAGTTTTGTTTTTCAACAATTGTATGATTATACCAAATGGGAATGAGAAAATGACATTGCCTGGATTACCAATTATTGAAAAAAAATCATATCCATGCCATATTTGCACCAATTTTGCACGGTAAGATCCCAATTAAATGAAACAAAGGAACACTAAATGAGGTTTTGTGTCTAAGGGTAAGACTAGGTTATTGCTAGCCTGCAGATCCAGTTGTTTGGTGTTCCTGGACAAAGTCAGCTCCATGCTAATGAAACAAAGTCAGCTCTGTAATAAGCTTCAGGCATTTCCATTTCTTTTCCAGTCTGGATTAGTTAACCTGTGTCACAGCCAGACGCTTGTCAGGAACACACACTGCAGCAGCAGACACATCACCATCGCTCTATCCAGGCTGGAGACTTTTCTCATTCCAGTGACAGTGCTGGTGTTACAGCACTCAATCGCTCCTCCATCTACTTTACTCTCATCCTCCGTCTTCATACAGCTTTCAATTTGATAGCAAACTGTAAATGGTGAAAGGCTATGGACACATTTCAATATAATTTGACACACACATGCCAGGAATTTGAGCTTCGCATAGCTCGGTGTAGAATTTGTAATTGTCTGGTGCTCAGCTCAGACTGTTCTTTGATGGCACTGAGTCAAAACATCTGTCTTCCCTTTTCTCGGTTTCTGTCCCCTGCTGCCTGCTGGTTTAGGATATCTCTATATTTCACAGGCTGGTACAGAAATGCAACAGTTCCCGTCTTGTTTACTTGTTTTGCATAATTAAGACGCTGAAAGAGGAGGATTTGCTGTTTCTGACAGCCTCCCACTGAGGTTTGTGCATTCATTTGCCAAAACCTACAGCCACAGAAAACCTAGACAGTCGCATGCCTGCTCCATCTATGTCTGCATTTTGTTTTGTTACCACCCATACTGCTCCACAAGCTTTCACCCTGTTTGTCTTCCAATCGGTTTCCTCCCGATTTCTGATGTAAAAGAAGACATGGACATCAGCAGCAACAATCTTTGCTGCATTATTGCCATGGCAACTACAAGTGACAACACTGTCTGCAACATAAATTAGCCGTTGCCTCGAGGTCATTGCTGGCAGAAACGTTACAAACAAACATGTCACTCAACCTAATCTAGATAGCACTTTAAACACAGCAGAGTTGTTTCAAAGTGCTCCGCAGTGCACAGGGGAATGAAATCAAGAACAAGGACAAGGAAAACTAAAAGGGCAAAGAAAAGTAATAAAAAAAAATCATCTGTTCAGTGCTCGAGAGGAAAACACAGGAGCAGGTTAGGTTAGGAAATGTTAAAGGCTAACGAGTAAAAATGGCGACTGAAAGGTTCCATCGAGTGGGAAAAATTGAGAAAAGTTTAGTTTTGTTGCAGCTTTTGAGAGAGCCCTGTCACTCAGAGTTGGATCGAGAGATTAGAATTGACTCCCTGATTTATTTGTCGGTCAAACTTCAAAGCTGAAATATGACTCCAACGTAACTTGCAGGTAACCTGACAAAAAGAGACAATGTGCCTTGATAAGGAGGAGGCAGGCAAAATATAACTTTGGAATTTTTAACGCATTAAGCTGAAGAGCCATCCACCCAGTGCAGATAGTTAACACTGTCTGCTGTTCTAACATAACAACTTAGCAACAGTCACTTAGCCTCTGTGAGGCTAATAAGAATGATCTAATATGACTTCACTCTAAAGATCATGCGAACAGGTTGGTTAAAGAGGAACATTAAGCGTGACGTTAGCAGGATGGCTACGACATCTTCCAACTGGTTGCTGTATTACTTGAAATCGAGCATCACTAAGCAACATTAACTCTTGCAGAGGCTACTTCTGTAATCACCTGCTCACACATTTCTGAGCTATGCAAAGCTATGCTTTGTTTGTATGACAAGCTCATCATTCTCCCTGGGCGGACAGTTGTGGCTACAATGTCAGGAAGTGTTGAGCTGTGCATGCCTTAAGTGGAACATTTTTTTTCTTGAATGTAGTAGCCATGCTTTCAGGCATCCCTGATATTTGTAGGGATAAGTCTCTTCAAAGCTATGCCCTTGTTTTGTGTGTTTAATTATTGGGTTCTAGATGTGGGTAAATGTGGGGGTCATCAGCGTAACAGTGAAAAGCGATGACAAAAGAAAGGGTCTGAGTACAGAACCTTGGTGAATAGTGTGGCTGATGATTTGAATTTTGATTTTAAGTTTCAAAAAAGACCCACCATCAGATACTCCTGTGTTACTAGGTTTTATTTCTAACCATTATGTTGCAACAAACCTGTCCCACAGTGCCTTCTGACATGATGTTGACATGATGTTTTGTTGTTGGTTGGTTGGTTGCTTTTATTGTGGATCAAAGTGTGGGCTTTTGGAGATGACTGAGGATACGGTACTATAAAATTACAAATGCATATTTCATCAAAATAAATGTGGATGCTTTCTGGTCTTTGGAGTCTTTTGTTGGTCGATGAACTGATATTTCAGCCTCTCTTGCCCTACAGCCTGGTAACATGTCTTGCAAAGTGATCTTGGTCTTTGATTCTTACTTTGACATTTTCACAAACGCAAACGCAAACTTTCCATTTCATCACTACACTTTAGGTGTGCTGCCTTTAATTTTATCCAAAACCCAACCTTCAGGAGAAAGTAAATATCCCACTATCAGGTAACAATGAGAGTCAGCTATGTTATGAGCAGTAGTGAACTGAATGTTGATTTTTATTGCGTAAATAACTGATACTCATCCAACTGGAAACAATAAATTGATCAGTTTCTAGAATACAATCCAGTAGTTTATTGTGAAATGGCGATACAGTTAGTTAGAACTCTTCTATGTCCATTTCATAGTTTTGGGTTTGTCAAACAGAAACTGTGTGTTGTCAATGCAGTGTCTCATTAACTCCAGCATCTGTTGCTGTTCCTAGGGCAACATTAACTGATCCTTAGTCTCTATGGTAACTCCATCCCCCCTGTTCTGTTCCTACCTACTGTCCCTCCCCAAAGGCACGTCATATCTCTGTCTTCCACTGGAAACTTGAAAATAACAATTTGACCTTTATCAAAACTTTATCTAGTGCATTCTCTAGCCTCCACAGAATAGCTGCTACGACACGAGCTGAAAATAAGCAAATCTGCGTGTGTGTTTCACAGTGAGCAAATCAGGTGAAAGAAGTAAATTACTCTAAGTGTCAGATGCTGTTAATAGCTTCACTTTATCACCTAAAGACTTTAAGCATTCCAGGCACAGTTCTATCAAATGAAGGTGATAAGTGGCCATCAGCTGCTGAGGCATAAAGGGCAGATGTGCACAGTGTTACCTGCATGTCTGCCTGTCTGTCTTGCACCTTTTAGAAGCATAAAAGGCCTTTTCAGCCTTTTCAAATGGAAGCACCCAATCTAACAAATGACAATTTTGCAGTTTGGATGACTGAACTGCCCATTCTGTCTATATATATCCATCTGTTCACCGACTGTATGAATATGCATTCCTAACTGTATTTTTATCTGCCTCTTTATCTATAAGCATCTCTTCCATTTATGTCTACCTGTTTGAATCTGTTTGTATGCTTGTGTGCCTCTCCATCCCTGCATCCTTAGATCTGTTCCTGCCTGCCTCCTTGCGTCTCTCTGGTTATCTCTGATGATCTTTTTGCATGCCTTTTCCAGTCTGCTGCTTTTCTGGACACTCCAATCCATCAGATCTGTCTGTTTCCTGTCATTTCATTTTCTAAAATTCTCTCAGTCTGTCTGAACACGGCCTCTTCTGTTCTCAGACGCTCTCTCTAGGCATCTAGTTTCATGTACAGTATTTCTATTTCTAACAGAAGCTGTCTTTGTAAAACACACTCTCTTCAGTGATTCAGCTAAATGTGACTGGCTGAAAGACTCCAGAGCCCAGTGCCTCTCCACGATGTGACACAGGTTAAAAACTAGGTTTCAATATTCATGTGCTGAATGTGGTAGAGGACTGGAAGCATTGACTTTACAGAAAAATCATCCAACCAATCTATAGCGCGAATGGCATGTATGCAATACATATGTAGGACACATTCAGGGCCCTTTTTTTTTTTTTTTACACACCCTGCAAAGCTGTCATTTTGGATTCCTCTTGGCAGGACATACTGGAGCAGTATAGACCCACTTGTTTCCTTCCCTGCTGCCTAAGCCAAGCTCAGAACATAACGTTGCTCTACTTAATTGGAAATCAGGTCATCTTTTTTTATTTTTTTTTTTACAGAGGAAAAGTTTTAGAAGACGACAAAAGAAATTATACAGAGTGTCTATTTGCACCCATGTGAGAGCAGTCACAGTGCAGCTATTCGGCTATTTACACCCCTCACCAGGTGACGGACAGTTTGCAGTAATTAAACTTCTGGAAAAGGGACCTCTTATTGATGGCATGTTGTATGTAAAGCACTGTGGTGAGGAGAGACATGAATGTATACTCCCTCCACGTGGAGTTTCAGCACCATGGACAGAGAATACATGGTCTCCTCTTACATTAAAGGGCAACTCCACCAATTTTAACTCTTAAAGGTCAGTAATAGTGATGGGTAATAGTACTGAGCACGTCAAAACAGGCCATCAGGGTTTAAAACTTGGTTTTAGATGGATAGATGGACCAAAGGACAGATACAAACATGAATATTCTGATTTTAAACATACAATTATAGTGCCTGCTGTAGATGATTAATGCAAATCTCTAAACACATCACACATTTGACATCTTCTATTAGTATGACAAAGTACTTTTTTGCAATGATGATGCCTATTGAGAAATAACTGGTGGACAGGCCCAAATATAAACTGAAGATCAAACTATAGATGGCTCTGGCAGTAAAAAAAAAAAAAAAAAGAAAAAGAAAGAAATTTGTGTGTTTCAGTCGAGGTGGGTATGGAGCAAACAGAACCCAAATGACTTTTTGTGAATACAAACTTTTGATCAGTTCGTGTTATCGATGTGCACTGTGGGCGTGCAGTAATGAAAACCATTTGTCACAAAAATACAACAGCCTACATCCTTTCAATAAACCTCACAAAAGCAACATGGATATATGATACGACTTTTTAAAATGTCAATATCACAATCTATTAAATCTCAAGCACAGCCCACACTGCTGGCCTGGAGCCATCTCTCTATAGGTTGAAAATCTGTTGGTGAGGTCCAGCCTCCGAAAAAATAAGCCGGAGTGACTCACACTCTTGTCTTCCAGTTAGCTTTCAGCTTGTTGGCTTTTACAGTGGTGCCAACGAGGCAACACTTCCCCCAAAGCCGTCAAAAGGCATTAGCTCAGCCCAGTTCAGGGATGAGGCCATACTGTACAAATGTCCCTTCTGGGCTACAATCTAACAGCCTGTGCCCCAATGAAAAGAGCCTAAACAACAGTGAAAAGCACTATGTGGTAAAAATACACCGCTGATACAGTATTTTCACGCCTGCCTGCCTTTTGAGGATTTGTATTTGTCCTCAGATAGCTTGACTCAGCTGCGTACAACATTTGTGTCTGTGTTGGTGTGTATTTGTGTCCAAGCAGGAGACAGGAGCACAGCAGAGGTGTGTCTGTGGTCTCTCTATTGGCTGGCACCTGTGTTTTTAGCTCGGGCTAAGAGAAAAGGGATGGTGCTGGTGCTGCAGGAGAACAGGTGTTGTTGAAATGTTGCCAGAACGCCCCTCCTGGTTATTTTAGTGCCACATCTACTTTTCACTTGAATTAATAAGTCTGGAGTAGAAAGAGCCACATCAGGAAAGAGAATCAGAAACAGGCAGTGGAACGAGCTGTAAACAAAACAATGAAATGATCACCTTATAAACATGTTACTGTGGATGTGCTGGCAAGCAACTGGCTTTTTACACATCCAGCAAACACACAGCACCATTAGCATTCATCTGGTTGTCCTCTTTGTGGACCAATACTCAGCTACTACATGCTCCACTATGTTTCCCAGTTAGTTGTAAAATTTAATACATTTGCCGTTTGGAGCTGAGCAGCTAGTGTACAGTAGTTTTTTAGACTTTCTTCCCTCCCAAAGGTTTACATCTTTCTCCATTTCCACCAAGGCTTCTCCCTCTCATTGAAACTCCTGTACATCAGCATTCTGTTCACCTCCTCAATCCCACAAGTGTTCCGCAGCCTCCTCTCTTCTCCCTTTGTACCCTTTGCTCTCTCTCCTGTGGCACATGAACAATATTTTTCTAACCCTTCATCCATTTTGCACATCCCTCCTTTTCTCTCAAAAGTATGAGCCTTCTTTGTTCCTAATTCATTATATTTTTAGCAGTTTTGTTCTGTATGTCTACCTCCCTCTTCCTCACTGTACTTCCATCTGTAAGCCTCCAAAGTCTTTCTTCTTGCTCTTTATTGTGCTCCACATGCCTTCTTATCTTTTGTACAAGGCTTAAATACTACTCTTGGTGACAAAGACCCACCCCTGGATACTGGCGAAAGGTCTCATTACACAGAGGGAAGACAGAGCCAGCTGCATTCAGCACTCTTTTTCTTACTCTCTCATGTGTACACACATTTATAAAAACACATGTACCCAAAAACACATAAAACTCAGTGTGTGTGCATCCTGTACATCAAATTTGATGAAGGACAGTGCCTGTTTGGAAGTAATATGCAGTGAGCAAATATACACTGTATGGAGGCCCACATGCCACACAAACATTAGAGAAACATACACACATTCACATTAATCATAACCAGTCTGTGTATGACAAAGAGATTTCAATTCAGCCCAACCAGCATGAGTCCAGCCCCCCATTCAGATGTTCTAGATTATCAGTGTGACTTAGAAAGATGTGACAAAAATGCTAATGTAAGCCCTTCCGTTCCAGTGGAAGGACGGGGGGCATTGATCAAAGCCGCTTAATAGCCAGGTTCAACACTCCACTGTTCCTGTGGAGAGCTGAAGGCTGGCTCAGTCCTCATTACAGCCTCCAATGAGAGGCAGAGACAGGAAGTGTTGAAAAGAAGGACAAGGAAATGAATCCTCTGGAACTCTGCAACTCCATAAATCACAGCAACAAGCACAAAACACTTTAGCTCCTCTAAAAAAGGATGAACACACATGCACGCGCACACACACACACACACACACACACACACACACACACACACACAGACAAACAAATACAAACAAAGAAAATTACTGCCTCACGGTTGTATGCCTCCACCAACTTGCAAAGTTGCAGTTTACATCCAGTCTGTCCAGACTTATTTAATATATGTAGTGATGACTTTGAAGGAATACAGAAAAAGGTATGAGGTGTATTTTTTGGTGAAATGGAAGTTATTGGCACGTATGATTCCAGAGAATAATCTTCACTTAGAGGCTTTTTTTCCAGATGAGCACAGAAGGCTGATAGAGAGCTTCATCACATGGTGAAACGACAATCACCTGAAGCTCAACATCAGCAGAACCAGTGAGCTTGTCGTGACTCTAATGACTCAGATATGGATGTTACTGCGAAGAAGCTTCTAACTGTAAAACGTGAATGCTTCACACACATCTTCAACCCGGCAGATCAGAGGGTCTGCACAATCGCCACAGTTTGAAGGTGGACACCCAAGATTAGTGTCACCAATTCAGTATCTGACCCACTGTGAAATATGGTCACAATCTGCCCTTCTATGCTGAGTTATGGTGTTGAATAATGGCCAGAAAAGTGTTTCTGCAGAGCATCATGATGTGACGGTGAACTTTACCTTTGACCTTTTGACTACAAAATGTCATCACTTCATCATTTTTTGTGTGGTTTTATGTGATCACAGTGACCTTTAACCACCAGTTCTAATCAGTTCACCCTCGAGTCCAAGTGAATGTTTGTGCCAGATTTGAGGACATTCCCTCCAGGTCTTCTTCAGATATCACATTCACAAGGATGGGATGGACAGATGTGGAGACAACTCGACATAATACCTCCGGCCATGGCTGTCGCCGGTGCAGCAGCATGAAAAACACTTGCAAGCAAACACATACGCACAATTGCCAAAATGCACTTAGATATACACAATAGCCACATGGATGCATACATAGACGACACACATACAGGTGACAGCCACACACAAAAGTGTCAACCTGTAGTATTTTTGGCCTCCCATCTCTGGCTGGTGTAAACATTCTTATTTCCCAGGCTGCTGAAACATCTTCCTAATGAATCACACTGCTACAAAAGTATTCTCCATTAAAGAGGAAGGAACTGCTTTCTTTTTCTGCCGCCCTGTCTAACTGTCTAATGACATGTTTAAAAAAAAAAAAAAATCAGATAAATAAAAATCACATTAAAATACTTAAATGGCACCTACTCCTTCGACTGCTGGACACAAGATGGTTCCTACTTAACAACCTCCAGTTATGGTGGCAACATGGTAGTCCAAATAACCAAGGGAGCTACCGCAGGCACGGTAGCTAAGCGAGGCAGCCAAGACATCAACATAGACTTCTATCCAGGAAGCTTTCCAGCTGCTCCCGGGCAATCCCAGGGCAGCCCCTGGCCAGATGCGATATTTAATTCAGCACAGTCTGAATTTACCCCTGGGTCTCCTCCCAAATGGACATGACATGTAAAACTCCGGGGAGGAATTTAGGAGGCATCCCTGTCAAATGCCACAAAACAACTTAACCGGCTCCTTTTTAATACAAATTCTTTCCCAAGCTCCTTCTGGATGTCTGGGCTCCTAATCTTTTCTCTAAGGGTGAGTGCAGTCACCCTGCGAAGAAAACTATTTCTGGTCACTTGCAACAGCAATTTCATTACCCAAAGCTCACGATAAGTGTTAGAAACACGAGTGTCACAACAGAAGCAGCAAAAGAGCAGCCTGCTCTTTTACACATTGCAGGTTATAGCCCTGCGAAGCCAAACGAACAGTATCATCTCAAATAGTAGAGATGCCACCCTAATGTTAGCTAAAAGGCCCTCTTTTGCTGTGCCTTGATATCCAAACCATAAAACTGCTAAACAGGAGAGGAAAGGACCCTTATTAGAATACAATGCCTGTAGTCAATATGTTTATGCCAAGAATGGGAAGAAAGTTCTTGCTTTTAGTGTATCTACCCTGTCAGCACCTCATTTCTGTTTAAAGCAACAGCAGTCTTATTGCCAAATTTTGCACTCAACTGTCTGCATCTTCTGTCAATCATTCTGAAATCATTCCAGTGACAAGTCTCAATACTGATGCATGAAAAAACACAACACAGCCACAAGAGGAATTAAAATAGGACTCACCTATAGTGGAGATTTAGCCCAGGCAGCAATCATCACAGAACATGGAAAGTAAAATCAACAAAAACAACAATTACCATTTGATATTTTTTAACAGTCATATTCTCAGGAGACACACCAGGATGTGAACTGTTGACGTATAACAACAGAGGGTAGTTAACATTACACCAACAAAGCCTTTTCCTACAGTATTATTTTCTAGAAGAAATTGGAAAGAAAGAGAGAGCTAGTGAGAAAAAAGAGTTAATTGGATTCAGGAGGGATAAGATGAAGTGACACCTCACCCCTGGGTGCAACAGAAACAGAGCGTGATTACAGCGTTAACACATACACTTGGACAGAAGATAAAAAACATGATTGGTTTTGATTTGGTGAAGATGCCTAGTGGTGTCACAAAGGAGAAAGAGTCTGTGATTGGTTAGTAGCAGCACATCTGTCAACAGCAACAGTGTTAATTATGAGAACGTCCCAGCGGTGCATCATCAGGAGTTAACATACTCACAGACTAAAGTCAAGCCAATCCACAGCCTCAGTTGGTCAACACTTGAGCCCATGCATTAGTCACTCACAAACAGTCCAAATTGGACAAGCCAAAAATGTGTCCATGCAAGGGGTAATACGAAAGGGTCTAATTAGCCATCTAACCCATGATGAGTAGAAGACACTCAAGCACTCAATCCTACCCAAAAGGCTATTTGAAATCAGGTTCAAATATCTGAACAACTCAAGCTGGATGACAACATCATGCATGACAACAAACCATTCATTATGTTTTAGCTACTCTATATTTAACTTTTTTGTCCATGGCTGACTGCAACCAACCTTCAATGATGGGGTTAACTGGAGGGGCCACAGCTGGTTCTTCCAGGGAATCAGCAAAGCTTGGAAAGAAGGGCTTAGCTGAAGGATTAAGACCAGATCCTGCAAGAGGGGTGACTGATGGAGAGGAAGAGGGGCTGATGACTGGGGATTCTTGTGGAGGGAACTTCCTTTCTCCTGGGGAGCTGGGACTCTTTACAGAGGAGGAGGAAGATGAAGAACGAGACTTCTTGGATTGTTTCTGGGGTGATTTGGCATCTTTATGCTCTTTGGGTTGGAATTCCTGGGCTGTGGTTTTGGGGGAGCGGAGAGGGGCAGGACTAGGGGTGTCAAAGGACAGCCCCAAGGGTAAAGGATGACCTGAAGTGCTCATGTCACTGAAGTCAAATAGCTCCCTGTTGCTGGTCGTGTTCGAGTCGTTCAGGAGCCATGAAGCATCTGAGGGTGAGAGAGGTGGGGCTGAGGCTAACACCTCCCCTTTTGGGGAAAGGCCTGGGCTCGGATGAGAGGCGGGGCTGAAAGCTGAGGTGTCTCCCTCAGGCATGCCTTGCACAAGAGACTCCTGGAGGGAACTGGTGATGTCAAACATTCCGCTGTCGACCATGTCACCATGTGATGCTTCATTTTCTGGAGAGAAAGGTGGTGAAAAGGTCTGGCTGCTGTTACCCAAGCTGGCATTTTCAGTATCTATCAGGAGGTCAAATGGATCATCGGGGCGAGAAGCCATAGGGAGGGAGCCACGTGTTGCACTGTCGGTGGTGGAGGGCATGGTGAACGGAGCAGCTGTGGCATTCAGCTCGCTGTTCAGGACCAGTGGGTTGATGGAAGTAACCACTGGGGAGAGAAGGTCCTGGGACAAGGGGGAAGGAACCAGGCCTTCTTCTGGGTAGATCTCCTTTTTCCAGGGGCTCTGGCTGGTGTCCATGTCCACAAATGAAGCTTCCAGGTTTGCCTGAACAGAACTCCCAACATCCATCATTACCTCCTCTGTGATTTGAGAGGTCGCTGCAGACGCAGGGACAAAGGGTTCTGGCATCACTCCCCACTCCTCTGGAAGCTTCTTCCTGCTCTTACTCCTCTTCCCTCTGCCTCCACTCTTCCCAAGCTGGTCCTCCCAGCCACCCTCTCCTCTATCCCGCCTTGGGCCAATCCTGTGGTAAAACTCCTCTGTTGAGGGAGTGTTTTCTCCCTGTGCTTGCACCTCAAGGGGACCCCTGCTGTCGATGTGTTCATAAGATCCCTCCTCTTTCTGTCGCCTTTTCTTCTTCTTCTTCTGTTTTCGGTCTGACCCATCTCCATCCCTTTCTTCACCCCCAGCACAGGCGGTGCTCTCTTGGCTAGGCCAACTTTCAGGTGGGTCATCAGGGCTGATTACGTCATGGCTGGCATGATGACTGATCAACTTGGAGACGCTGGGGGTGAAAGGGAGGTCTGTCGGTAGGCAGCCAGCCTGGTCTTGCCAGCAGTCGCCTAAGGCACCTTGTTGTGGGTGAAGAGGGGAGAGTTTAAAGTTTGGGGAGATGGATACGTGTATATGAATTGGTTCCCTTATCACTAAGAGGCAAAAATTCTTAGTATAGAACAATATAACAAAGAAGATAATAACACCAAACACAAAATAATAACATAAGTTTAAAACAGATAAAATAAATTATAGAAACTACTATAGCTATTTTATTCACTGAGATGGTGAGAAGACTGACATGACAAAATGGATCAGGCAGAGCATAGAGGCATCTGAGGAATTCACTCCAAAGCCAAAAGGGGTGCATGTTGTTCCAGAAAGCCGAGCCTTAATCACAACACCCTTTGTGGATGTGAACTGTAGGAGTGCTTTTTCTCTTTCATCAATCTGTCAGTCTTTAGTCATACAAGCAGATATGTGTGTTTTGTTGATCTCAAAATATAACCAAATAAAAATCCACCACAAGCTGGATTTCAATACTTCAAATTCCCCCTGTCTCAACGCAGATTAAATGAGCAAGTACTTAGAGGAAGGAGAATCAAACACGTACACACACACAAATATGCTGGAGCTCTCAACAGCTTACTTTGGGGGACTCATTCATACATGCCAAAGGACCACTGCGGATGTCTAATTGGTCTAAATTGTATATGTTTATCATTTTGGCTATGTATGAATAAACTTGAAACTTGAAACTACTGAATTAAATGATACAGTGGTACTTTTGGGTGGCTGAGTCACAGCAGCCTTGGGGCCTAGTGCAGAACTGCACACTCACGCTGAAGCTGCTGTGCGGCAAAAGAGCTCTGTTTGAATTCAAAACAGAAAGCGAGGGTCAGGTGTGTGTGTGCGTGTGTGTGTGTGTGTCAGAGATTGCATTTATGTGCAGACACAAATAAGGTCACATAGTACATATACAGTGTTCCACATGTACAAATACAAGGACACAGAGATACACACAAACACACAAAGACTGCTTAATGGTTCCTTAGAAAGGAGGTCAATTACAGGCAGCTGTTCGGTAACTAAAGCAGTCTGGTCTGGGAATACTGTATAATAAAGCTCAGGTAGATGAGAGGTAGCAAGACTAAAGGGGACGCTGTCTTCTGAGACAGCGGTGTTCTTCGACTTTGGCCCACTTTGTTTCCAGTTTTCAGTTATATGTGCACACATACAGAAGAAGAGCTTAAGTGGAGCAGCTGTAAGGCCCCATACAGTATAGTTGTTCTCTGGAGAGCCATATTTCATATTAACAAACCCATGACAGAACTCTGCTCTCTATACTTCAGTAATTGGTGGAGGCAGAAAAAGACATCAGGCAAATGGATCAGAACGACTGAAATGTTGTGCAACCTCATGAGGCTGGAACAGAACAGCCACCTCGCTGTATATGCACATACTGTAGTTACTCTTTAGTTCACAGGCGGTTCAATTATACGATGTAAAATACAAAAGAGCAGCAAGCAGTGTTGCTAATAACTGTCTATGATGCTTTAATCAAATGCTTTTACGCACAAATGAATCTAAGGATTGTACTTGTGGTATTTGAATCAAGTTAGTACTTAACTAACCTGAAAAAAAAAAAAAAAATCAATTTGAATTCAATATTGAATAGCTCAGAATAAAGAAATAAACTGATTAAATAACAGTTTGCTTTTTCAGATACAAATTCAATGAACCATTAACAGCTCTTCCAAATATAAACACACAGACCAAACGGTGAGAACAGTACTGAATATAAAATAGCTGCTGGGCACCTTCATTACCTGAGAACTGTAAATATCCCTGACCTGCAGCAACAGCATGAGAACCAGGGTGCTGGGAGACGCAAGGACCCTCAAGGATCCAAACCTCCACACCTCCAGGCAATTGTCTTTACCCAAATAATGCATTTTTGTTTGCCTGCCTGATTTTGTTGACTTAATCAGATTTTGCTTGTTTCTGTTTTAATTGGGTTTATTTTTGACGTGCAATCCAGAGTCTGCACAGGGTGCTTTATTTTGAAAATTTACCAGATTCGCTTCACTGTTCCTGTGTCTGACTTCCTGTCTGGCTTCATCTACTCTGTGCAGTTGGACGTGTCGTCCGTCAAAAATGTACTCTGTGCCAAATCTCTGTGGAGCAGAGCAGAGACTCTGACAAGGAGACGGAGTGCGCCCGGTGGAATTGCCCGCACTGGCGAGAATGGCGGGGATCAGCTGTGTCGGATGCATCGCGGATGGAACACACCCAGTGGAATTCAGAGGTTATGGACTCCACTTACAGCGTCAGTCATGACAGGATGAAACACAACTCTTTCCATTTTCAGATTTCTAGATTCTACAGTCAGATGTATATCAGACAAAAGTATATAATAATTAGAAATGAATGGAGATATATAGTTTGAGCACAGTGGTTCTAATCCTGTTTAGCATTTGATATTCGTAATGTTGAGGATTAAGGAACTCGCTTGTCCTGCTGTTTGCACTCCTGCTCTTTGTTCTGTGAATGACAGCATTATCTAGATACCTGGATTGCATTAACAGTAAAAGATGACATTTTTTACTTTCAGAATAAAGTGGCTTTAAAGGTACCCTGTGGAGTTTTTCACCAAAAGTGGTGCTTTTACATCTCTGTTTTGTTTGTAATGGACTGTTTCCCATACACTGGGTAACCCAGTATCAGCATTAATTACCACATACTGATTTTCTGGTGTTTTTTTTTTGTTTTTTTTTTTCCTATTTAACATTGATATTCAATTGCAGGGCAGTGTGCAGGGGACTGATCTGCTGTGTCCCCCCTTGCTGCACTCTCAAGCTCCCTGGCACAAACACATTGACAACGAATCCATCTGTGAAGAGCGCACCCCCCCACCCCACCCCTTCAGGTTTACTCTGACAACGTAGTATATCTATGACTTAGCTTCAGCTATTTATTTATCAAAAAATACTTGCCAATTAAAATATTTGCAATGGAGAATTTTAAAATACAGGTGTTCCCATTGCTCACTTCGCATGTTTTTCCTGAATAATTCCAGTTTGTCCAAGTAAAGACTGGTCTGCACTGTGGCCTCATCAGTTGGTTGAAGTTCTGGTTAGATGTAATTAATTGTTCTTGTAGCTATTCTCAATGTAATTTTTAGGGGTTCAAAGAATTTATCTGCTCAGAAGACTGCAACATACTGAAGTAAATTTAGGCCATGAATGTTTGAATGTTGATATATCTGGTCTCTTGTTCCGTCTGTTATTCATACTGATGAGTGAGTCCCTTCAGGTTTTCAAAGATCTGCATCCCTACATCTTGTTATATGGGAAGGGAGGTTGGTGGTTGCCTGTTGCACTGGTGAGTCACGATGTGTTACCGAGTGGCTGACACACACGCACACACACACACACACACTGAGACACGCACACAGTCCTACAATCAATTTTATAGTGGCAGTGAGGGATTAAACATCAAGAGTAGTCTCCATTCTCCATGCCTTCATTGCCTGACACATATTGATTGAAAAGTTTGTGAATTAATATTTTTGGTCAGTTGCTGGGAGTCGAGCTGTGGCTCTGCTGGTTACAGTTAACCTGGAGCACTTTCAATGACTCAAACATTGCTGTTGTGTATTTGGTCTGTGGTAGATCATATTTTAGCAGCAGGAGGAATCAAACAAACTAGATTCCAGTTCAACTGATCAAGGATCAAGGATCAACTGTACTAACTGGTTAAAGGCACTTTGCTGTTTGTGCCAAGAGCGCCAAGCTCCAATAGCTACACTGCTTGCTGCATTGCCTCAAGGCTTTACAATACCATACATTCACAAGCTCCCTTCTTATTTTGATGGGAGAGAGAACCAGGCCTTTATTTGGAGCAAGCTTATATTAAATACAGGTATTGATTCCAAATTTTCCCTGCTCCCTAGTTAATGCAAACTTAACGCAAGTCAGAACACACTTCCACAGTACTAATTTGTCGTGCCATACTCACCACTCTGCTGCTCTGAGTTTCTTTTCTCTAACGTGTTTTCATCCACTTGTGTCCTGTTGTTTTCACTTTGTGTTAAGTAACCATCCATGAAACTCAACATTTCTTGAGCAAATGTTTCATATTAAAAGTAGATATGCACCTATCAGGTATGGTAGATTGGTACAAGCAATCCTGGCCAAGTGCATTGGGCATCCACGATGTGACCCATATTAAATACACTTTTTGTCAAAGTCATTATCAAAGTTCGATGCTGTGAGCTATGCATATTCTAAATGTGAGAAGAGCTCTGGTTTCAATTCAGGATGGTAATCTGTATTTGCAGATTAGCAGTGTTCAGTTCAGGTACTGGACACAGTGCGTCTTCAAAAGTGCCTCAATATGCGCAATCCCTGTCTTTGTAGAGCAGGCTTTTAATTTGAAAAATCTGCTCGAAGTGTTGAGTTCCCCTGACAGTACCTTAACCGAAATCAAACAAACCTGCATAGTATTTCTATTGAAAAGATAAATTCACAGCAGCAGATTGATGAACACGACATGACATTCAGTTCAGGAAATTTCACACCTTTTCAGTGTTTTTAGTGACCAGCTTTAATTTGTTTGGGCCAACAACTACTAATTGAGACATGCCACCCTTTTTTTGACAATTTTCAGTGTATCATGAAATTGTTTTCTGCAGGAACTGTGCTTTAAGAGGACATGAAGAAACAGCAGAAACTGAGTATCGGTCCAAGTGATTAGGTTTTGCTTTTGTTTCATTTTATTCAATGATCTACACTCATGAGTGCTTGCTGGCTCTGATGACAACATCCATCACCTCCATCCCATAAACCTTCGGTTTTGGGATCTTAGAGGAGGACTGAGCCCTGTACTTTTACACATTTTTGCACAGTTCATGGTTATTTGGTGTCAGGGCAACTCTAATGACCGTATATTCATCAAATAAATCTATAACCAGCCTGATGTTTATGCCCCTGCTCTTATTTAGTACAGATGCATGGGGGGTTCTGCCACCTGCTGTGTAGCAGCACACCATGGGGGCTCAGCTGCTGTGATGCTCTGTGCATCATTCCACAGGCAACACGGGATGTTAGCGAGGCTGTATTAGCTAACACAAGCAACTGCATGGTGACAACTACAACTCCATGCTCTCGAGGATCAGATGTGCACTGAACTGGAGAAAGGCCTAATGGGGGAGGGGCTAGTGACAGTGGACATCGAGAAACAACACTTCTCTCCGTAGGATAAACACACACACATGCACACGCACACATAGACAGAACACACAGTACATGACTCGAAGCCACGGCACCCTATACATGTCAACATCAGATGTGCATTGACCTTGAGCTGGATGACTAATTCACATCGGAGCTGGAGTGTGTGTGAAGAGGAAGCTATAGAAGGGCATATACAGACAGCTGCTGTATATACTGCACCCCTCTGTGGAACAAATCAGCCAATGCAGCACAGGGGCAGCCATACCATACATGAAATATTACACTATACAGAAATTGTTATCGTATTATTGCTGCTGTGAGAATGCAGGGAGAACAAAATAATGTAAACACCTTATAATTCAAGAACTGTTAGGTGCAAACAATGCTATTAAAATGGGCCAAATTAAAGAAGTTTAGATAACAATTTTCAGTATTTTTCAGCTACCACATGATTCTAGCAGTTAGTACTAACGAGTACATGAGTTTTTAAAGCAACATGAGACAAATGAAAGCCCAAGAAGTACTATCGTCTGTCTGCAGGAGGATCGGTGAAACAAACTGATAAACTATTCCAGAAATCAAAAGGAAAAAAAACCCTACAAATCATGACATCATATTCCAAAGTGCACCAAGCACTGCTGTGTTTTCAGTAGTGACATCACTACTTCAGAGTGGGAGCTTAGGTTTAACTCTGTACCCTGTGATATAACATTTAAGTATATTAGAAACGTTAAAAAGCATTGTATATCAGTTTGGTTGGACCAGTTGAAAAAGGCTATGATGTGAAGAAGAGTAAATCTCTCTCTTCATCACATGTTGAGAAACTTTGATTATCAAGCACAGCCTTGTTGAAGATGAGCAATTTAACTACACATTTGGGTGGCATGTGAAGTTAATCTGTATGTGTCTTACCTGCTGACAGATCCAGGGGGCTGCGAGGAGCCTGGGGTTCAGGCAGCATGGGGGAGTGCACTTTAGGCGCGTCTGACCCCGCCAGGGGTGTAGGGAGCTGAGGTTCGGCTATACTTGGTATCCTCTCTGCTGAGAGGGGTGCAACCCCCAACTCCACATTGGCCCCCATCCCACCAGGCTGGGAGAAACCTGACAATCCAAGACAGACAAACAGATATACAGGGTCAGCGCTGGGAACTGTCTTAACAGTGATGCTACTGTCATTAAATATACACCAATAATAAAAGAAAGAAGTATTCCTTTTTTATTTTAATGCATAGTTGTCTTCCCATTTAACAAAGGGTAACCCAGTGACATCATGTAATAGCATTCCCAACCCCTAAAGGACCTATCTTGTTCCTAGTAGCCTGTAGCCAGCATAGTGTTCAGCTTAATGGCATTTTCCCTCCCATTGTGTTTCCCTTCTCCCCTGAAAGAAACTAAATATTTTCTTTTTTCAAGGATATTCTCTCTATTGGTTTATTCACCACGACATGGACAAATCCAAGTACGTTACTGTACATTAACAAAGGGCCGAGCAAGAAGAAGAGGGACCAAAACAAAGGAGAAACAGAGGAGGTTGGTGGGTTGATGCCCGGCTGCTCCAGTCTGCACCTCAACGTCACACTGCTCCTGATGGCTGTGCCAGTGGTGTGTGAGTGTGTGGGTGAATGGGTGAACGTGGCGTGTGTTGTCAAGTGCCTTGACGGGTTGGTAGACTAGAAAAGAGCTATATAAATTCAGTCCATTTAGTATTTACACATATTGTACACACACCTACCCGCATACACACAAACGTTCATAATCTTACCCGGGATCTGCCAATTTCTCTCAAATATACTAAACATGTTCAGACCCCATAAACACACACTCACACTCACACACACACACACACACACACACACACACACACACAAACACACACACACACACACACAGCTTATCCCCAGGAGCTGGCTGTATGTGTTGTGTTGAGTCATTCTTCGACTGCGTCTTTTCATTTCCTACCTCGCCCTCTTTGCTTTATATTCAGATTTCCTTTTGTTCCCTCTTCTTCTTTCGCTCCTGCTCTGCCCTTGCTTCGTTTGATTTGTCCATGTTGTGATGAATAAACCAAAAAAAGAAAATATCCTTGCCCACCTTGCTGTTTGGAAACCGACTGTGTGTTGTCTGAATACACAAATGAGTGAGATTTTGCATGTGTGTGAGGGCTCGGTGCATTAGCTTAATTGCTGCAAATTGGGGTAGAGAGTAATTCTGTGGGCATTCATGGATGCAAGTGTCAACTGTATGTGTATTTTTATAGGAGTGTGTGTGTGTGTGTGTGTACATGAGTGAGTGAGCAAGAGCAAAAGAGTATGTGTGTGTGGGTTCAAGCCTGGAGCAGTAATTCTGTGGCCCAGAGACGACAGGTCTCATTAAGGCAACAGTGAAATCTGGGTATGCAGAGGTTGGCATTGGTGAAAGGCATAACTCAGCCCCATAGCTCATACTGTGTGTGTGTGTGCGTGTGCATGTGTGTGTGTGTGTGTGTGTGTGTGTGTGTGTGTGTGTCACTCCGTGGAATACCAGCAGATACCAAGCCGCTGACAGCTACAACTCTGCATGCAGTTAACAAGCTCTGCCTCACCACAAGCCATTTATCAGAGTAAATATTCTGACCACAGACTCAGGGCCAGTCGTTGGACTCAAGTGACGGTTTTAATGAGAAAGGAAAGAGATTTGGGTACTGAACTATCGCTGTTTGCTGTAATGATCCCCAATGATTGAAGGTTCATTTGTGTTTGTAGAACTGTATTTTTAAAATGTCAACCCCTTCTTCTGAACACTTCATTAACAAACTCTTCATTTCATAAAAAGCAAATAAATGGAAAACTAACATGTCAGAAAACAGTGTGAAACTCATTCACTCGGCCTGTTACACTAAAAGCAGCATTCTGCATTTTACAGACATCACTGTCGGTGATGTGAGCTAGCAACTCATTCTTGTGAAGAAAAAAGATTCAAGTTATGGATTAATGTCATGTACAATGCAACTGAAAATTACACAGTGCAAATATGGCAACAAAGCAGCTGGAGCTAACCACAAATACAGACCAGCAGCACTGGATTTACGACATAAATGTTAGCAGTGTGGAGAGCTGTGGAAGTGGAAGCAGGCTGCTGGTGTGATGGATTCATGTTGCTTTCCGATGGGCATCTCTGTTCAGCGTCTATGCTGTCAGCAGGAACGAGTGCAGGATTAATGTAGACTGTCAGACAGTATTTGAGTTTGCAAGTATGGTAATAAAGTCAAATGAGCAGGAAAAACAGTGAGAGGCTGCTTATATTCAGCTTGAGACTGCCAACCATAGTTTCTAAAGAAAGTCAGGACTGTAATGTGAATAAAACATATTCATATTTTCATCAGAAGAATAAAACTAAAACAGAATCTGATGCAAAACATAACCATGGCTCTAGCTCCTCCTGTTATATAAATGGTGCATTCTACAATAAACAGGACCCCTCCCCCAACAATTCTGTCATACTTCAGCATACACATCAAACTGCAAGAAATAGAAATGTTAAATAAACCTATTTGCTTGGCACAGTGTGAATCAACAACCGTCTTCTGGCAGTATATTGACCTTGATTATGTCCAAAGCTTAGAAAGAACGAAAGAAAGAAAGAACGAACGAAAGAAAGAAAGAAAGAAAGAAAGAAAGAAAGAAAGAAAGAAAGAAAGAAAGAAAGAAAGAAAGAAAGAAAGAAAGCATTTACATTGCCAGCTCAGTTAAAAGATGTGTTACCACCACTCAGCACTTTCAGCCAAACTAAGTGGTGCTGCTGCTGCAAGCTAACATTTTTTGAAGGCTAATGCGCTCATATAGTTTCAGTGACAAAGAACAACATGAAACATACATTTTTTTTGGAGGTGTGGAAGCCAAATATTATAATATAATATAGTATTATTTGAGCTGGTGCTATTAACATAGCAAGATACCAGCATCAGTGCTAATGCAGCGCTGCTGTGTGGCATTTTGGAAGACAATGTTAGGAGTATACCTGAAAAGGCTCCCATCCGGCCAGTATCCATCATTTGAGCAGGGCTGGTCTGAGAGCCCAGAGGGTCTGAATAACCTGCCATGGACGCTGGCAAGAGGGAGAGGAAGAACAACAGAGAGGGAGAAAAGAAGAAGACAAAATGTGGGAAGGAACAAGTAGTTGGAATGAAAAAGAGGCCAGGATGGATGAGGCAGTCAAAGGAGGAAAAGAAGGGGAGGAGAAGATGGAGTGGGTGGTGGTTGGGCATCAATAATTTAGAGTGGGCAAGGCGGAGGTAGACAACAAGGAGCAAGGAAACAAAAGAGAAAAGGCTTTGAAATCAAACTTTCTACATGTTAGCATAGGCGAATACAATATTGGTGTGAGTAGAGCGCTGCATGAAGAAGAAAAGCTGTTTGACCCCCACAAAGAATTCTATATAACTGCACATCATTGCTTTAGCCTTAATAATACAAATCAGAAAATATAATCTTGAGAGCTACTGACAACCATAGACAACTTCATCACGTGTCATTTCGTGGATCTAGAGACCCTTGAGACGAATAATGTTGCTCATGCAACAGGACTGGTTGCTCTCAAACTGACTCAAACTTGATTGGCTGTATACTTTATTATTACATAATTTTTCATGCATTGGTCAGAATATTCAAAGTCATGTTAATAAGATTTTTAGTCCAAGTGAAGTCATGAGCTAATGGTCATGTGTCAAAGTCTTTTCTGTAAAGTCTAAAGGCGCTACATTCATGACTCTGATCCGACTTCAGTCTGAGTCATGTGACTCCTGGCCACATGTTAATGTTTGTTAATTAGTTAATTAGATAGTCAGTGCTCATGTTTTTGGTGAACTGAACGTTTGCAACCATTGACGTGACAACACCCTTTGTTTTACGGCACCTGGCAATTCAGATGCAGAATAGCTGAAAGAGTTTTAGGCACAAATCTGTAAAAAATCTCAAAAATCTTTATGTAAATTGTGCCCATCGGGTCTGAAAAAAGTCTGAACGTCAGCCACACTGGCAACAATATGCTCCTCCACTCAAGTCAAACTATATAACAAAGGATCCACCAGCAATTAGACAGACTTGTAGCTGACTAGACTGCACTGTCGATCTGCAGCCTCTGTGGCTGATTAAAAGAAAAAAAAGAACAAATGAATGTGAATAAGTTCATGTTTGGGACTGTGAACTCAAAATTGTGATCTATGACTGCGAAGTTCATTTTAATCTGTATGGTCTGAAGTTTGTGCTAGCTCCCAGGAAGCGTGAACTTTCTAACCTACAGCCCGTCCATTGAAAATAGCAGCTGTGTTAATGATGCAGTCAGTCCAAATATGAACTCAATTAATGACTACAAATATTCAACGTGCTCTCCCTTGTTTATATTTCAAACTTAAAATGCCCTTTGAAGACACCAAAACATAACAAGCAACACCAAGAATTCCACTGCTGCGCCATCATGGAGGCGACAGTGGATATTCATTTCATTTCACATGGAGGAGTCACTCTGGACCAACGTTCTCCACCTTCGTACCTGATAAGAAGTCTGTAGCCGAGGCCTGCTGCTGGTCAAGTGAGCGTGGCCACACCTCTCCCTGTGGCTCTGGGCGCAACGTTGGTTTCTGTCCCCCTGCGGTCAGCTTACAGCCTGCAGTGACAACATGGATCATCGAACATCAGTTCCCCCTCCTCGCTGATGACGCACCACTGTGCAAGTGTAAATTAATGACACGAGGCTACTGACATCAGACTCCGCTGGACACAAATCCACACACCCTCCCAAACTACTCGCACATAGGCATTTACGAAACACAAACACTTCTATATAATGGACTCTATCACGCATAAAATAGTCGCAACACGGGCACATGCACCTGCACTCTCACCTGCTAAATGTTCTCCCAAGAGCAGATATCCCAGTGCCATACAACTCAACATTCAGTGGTGTTTGCCATGTACTGCTCAGTGCCTCTGTCTCTGTCTGTCTCCACTGCAGCCTCAGCTGGCTCTGAGCTACTAACACTGTGAACCCCCAGTCACGCACACACACACACAATCGCCACACAGAGAGACACACACAGACACACAAGAATGCGATCACAGTCGGGGAGTCTGGGTTTGGTGTGACGTTTCACTGTCTGTCTGGTTCAGGTCCCAGGCCCCGCCAGCTAGCGCCTCCCCTCGCACTACCCGGCGTCCCACAGTCCACTCCCTCCCTTCCTACTCCTGCAGTCGCCCTTCAACTCTTCTCCCAGTCTCCAACAAGAAATCCTGACTGGACCGCAGAGGCCAGAACCCTGACTGGCCGATTTAATGCGGCTGTGTGTATGGGAGGTAAAAATGTAAGGACGAGAGGAGGAAGGTAGGTGGAGGTTCAGAGAAGATGAAGGTTTACATGGACACTACAGCAAGGGAAGGAGGGGATTTACAGGATGAGGGAGAAGATGGGTGGAAAGAAAGAAATAAGGGATGAGCAGAGGAAAGGAAGGAAAATGGATTAAGAGGAAGGAAGTAAGACAGAGGAGTAATGGAGGAAGGGGAGGAGCAGAGGAGAGAAGGAGGGAGGCACCGATGGCGACCCTTTCCCAGCAGCGTCCACAGAGGCTGACAGTGAGGCAAACAGACAGGACGCCACCCAAAGTCACAAATGCTTCCGTATATCAGACACACACAGGGGCCATGGTAGGGTGTGCATCGTCTGTCTCGACAGGACGCAGAAAACACTCCGCCGGCAGGGTCACCAATTGATTCAAAAACACCAGCGCAGCAGCACTTACGCTCTCACTTCTGAATGTGTCTGTCTGTCTCTGAGTCTTTGCTTTGTGAACGCAAATTTGGGGAAATAACAGGAGATGCACAAGGTCACAGTGTAGACTTCCTACATGGGTGGGGTGGCCAATGAGCATCTTAGTTAAATCAGTGAAGCAAAAACGTAGCAGGAAACAAGGGGGGTGCTTCCCCTGCTGTGCTGTGCTGCTGTCCAAGGTGCTGAAATCAGACTAAGTAGCTTTGAAAGGGCAGTCAGGGGTACTGGAATGAAAACCCATTTCCATTTTTACCCCGTACAGAACCACTCGGGCTGACTCCGGTCTATCACAGCCTCATTTAAAGCTGTGGCCAGAGGGTGCTTCTGTACTGGGGGAAGGGAGGTTACACAAACACAAAACCTCAAAGCTGGCAGCTGTCTGAGAAGCACCCATCACTCAAAGAAAGCACCTCTTCAGCAAAATTAGCAAACATATTAGCAGACTGAGCTGGAACAACTAGAGCTGAAGAAGATGCCTATTATAGTGGTGCTTAAAAGAATCATTTCAAGTTTTTGTTCGTCATTTCTGTTGGTAATTCTAACATTGTTCTTGCAAACTTAATTGCAGAGATCTGGAAATGCAGCAACATGAATCCAACAAAGTCCAACAGAGCCAGAAAGACAGGCAGTCAGACACTAACACAGCCTTAGGTTAGCTTGTTTGGCTAACGTGTTAGGTAATGGTGAAATCATGACTGTCCATTGTGAACATCCAGCACAGTTAACAGACCCACATCCTGGCTCAACTTTAACCTACTGTGCCTACTTATGCGGTAATTGGGCTCACACACACATTTCTTGTGTTTTTAGATTTCAGGTGTGCGCATTTTTGGTTTTGCATCAAAAAGTGGCTTAGATCAAAGTGCTGCAAGGTGCGCTGAAGCATCCTCTCTGTAGGTGGGATGGCTTCATCATATGTGGATACATACATGTAGATGTGTGGTGGATCCATGAGAATTACTATCCATGTCAGTGTTTTGGTTTGGTCTTTCTTTTTATTTTTTCAGCAGGTTCAGTCAAGTGTGCTTGATGTCTCAACAATGTCTATATTACCTTTACAGACTGTATGTTTTGACTTTCATCTATCCAGCCATATCTCATGCACTCTCAGTCACAACAAAATGTGTTTAAAGTCACTTCAGTGATTGGACAAATGAGAAGGAATCTTCTTTTTCTCTCCTGGCTACAGCCCAGCTGGCCTCCTGTGTCTCTCTCCATGTTGGACTAGCTATGTTTACAGAGAGAACAATATTATTATAACTACTACTAAGACTACAAAATGTACAAAAATTAGACTGTGATAAACAATGTTTGGATCAGTTGTGTTTTCCTTCATGTATATTGGAGCTTGTCATCTCCATCTGCATCAGACCGGATATAAGATTCCCTTTTGTAGTTCGCCTGCAGTGAAACTACATTTGACATTAACGTTCTTTAAATCTGTACATTTAAAATGAAATGAAATATTTTATATATTATATATTTTATAAGTGCAGTTCTAGATAGAATGTATTTCATCTCAATAGGATATGGAGTCAGAGCTCATCAGTGTATTGGTGCTTTTGTATGTTTGCATTTTACCCTTTGTATATCTTTTGGGCGCAGTTTTCATACAAAGCCATTACACGGTTCTGCCACACACTCACCCTTGTGTTTTGCACTTATGTATGTGAAACAAACAAGCAAACAAGTATAGCACTGCTGTGCCTCATGCCTTCTTCAAGCTCAGACAAATTTGGGGGGTTCAGTTCAGTCCACAAGGGAAAATTTCATGCAGAGTTATTCTCTGCACACTGCACTGTGTTTAATGTACCAGCAATGAACTGCGCAGCTTGAAAGAGGGAGGAATACCAACTGTGATGCACCAAATATGAGTGAGTGTGTGTGTGTGTGTGTGTGTGTGTGTGTGTGTGTGTGTGTGTGTGTGTGTGTGTGTATATACGCGTGTGTCTGTGTGTGTTGGGTTTTTTGGGGGTTATTTTTTGGAACGTGTTCCATAAATTGTTCCAGGTACTGCAGGTGAGTCAGAGCCTGACAGGAGGCTCATTACAGTGTCATCATTCATCATGACTATTTGACCTTTAACATCAGTCTCCTTACAGACCACAAAACATAATCACTACAGGGCTCCTGAGGCACCACTGAGCTGTGGGAAGACATTTTCACATTCATCCAGAAAAAGAAACATGTGCCCAGTTAGCAAAGCTAACGAAAAGTAGCCTATGAATGTCTTCAGCTCCCTCTGTCTGGGTTTTTTAACATGGCTGCCTTTATGATATATTAAGTAAAAATATGACTCATCACAATTAACCCCAATTATCAAAGTAGGAGGCAAGGAGGTAACCTTGGTCTGTAGTATTCAGTGCCACAAAAGGTTACATATCTGATCCTGTGTTTAGCGTGAGCAAAAATTCCAAATTATGTAAGAGCTGCTGCTGGAGGGGGTGCTGACCTCAGTATGAGGCTGAAGTATGGCGAGCCAGACTGGAGCAGCTATCAGTCTGACAGATGAACTTTATTGTCTAAGAGGCATCCGAGGACACACATGCACACACTCTGCTTTAGCTGGATGCGCGTGCACCCACATACACCAGCATGCAAGCGCACAGTGACACATACAGTACAAATACACTCTGAGTACACTCTAACGCTCAGAGAGAGAAGCCACACAGACACAACATGACGGCAGACAGACAGCCAGAAAGTCAGACCCCATGTTTGGTGGACACTTGGCTGACCTGACAGAATAAAATGGCTAAATCTAGCTTAGATTGAACTGACGTCTCGCCTAATTCTACTCACGCACAGACACATTGTTGAAATGGCAGTGGATCCCTGTGAGGCTTTTTCTGAGGACAGGCAGCAGATTCAGGATCAGTTGAGGAGGTGGTGCAGGGGTGAGTGGGGGAATGTTGTCATTCAGACTTTGTTATGACGACATTCTCACCATCTGAAACATGACTCGGGCTATAGAACGCTCTCTCTTCCAGTAACAATCTCACCATGGTGCAGAAAAAGACAGAAGCATCACTTCTTGTTCGCCTTGTTGTCAGACTGTGAACATCAGATAAAGGTGTTTGGAGGTGTTATGACACTGAGACACAAGTCTACTGCTGGCTACAGTCTGGACCAAACTTACGCCTTGTTTTTAGTCCCTGTGTGTGATGTCTCATTTGATAGTTAGCAGTTAGATAGAACCAAGCTGCTTTCCAAACTGCCCAAAATAAATATAAGCTGCAAAGTAATCAGCATGAAATTTCCTCTTGGCAGCGATCAAATCATTCTTACATTCATTCACTAAATACAATCATCAATCCCCTGACCCACATTTTTTCTTCATTGTGCCCATCTTGTTACATCTCTGACCCATTTTTAAGATGAAATACAGTCTATCTAATATAATAATAAAAGCCATGTACACCCCCCCACACACATACTTTGTTTGTTTGTAACAAACTAACAGATACAAAAAAGCAGTTAGAGCTGGAGGACTGAAAATCTATAAATATCATCACAGTCCTGAGTGACATCAAATCAGGGAAAGCAAGTGTTAAGTACAGTATTTCATGTCATTTCTGTTCTTTTCACGTGTATTTTGAACCTGCAGCAGGTGTGTTTACCCTGACCTGGTGACTGAATGCTAATACCACTGCATGTTAAACAAATATCTGCAGAACACTGAGTAGCTACACAAAGCACTGGGAGCATTTTTAAGATGAGCTGTAGATATGAAGCATTTTAGGATTGAAATCCTGAAGAGGTAGAACTCTATTGAATTTGCGCTATTTTACTGTTGTCATCATTATCATTATAATTCTTATGGTTATTATCATTATTTAAAAAATATGTACCTGCAGCTTTAATTTTGGGTCATTAGCACTGCTTACTTCTGTTACTTACCGCAAAAAGGTTTGAACTCAGAATCACCACTTACGGCTACATTTTCCTTGTTTTTGGCTGCCATTTGGACACTTGTTTACAATATACATATCAAAAAAACGGAACTGAACTGAATAAAAAGTGAGAGTCACAGATGTGAACTTCTCAAAACTGCTGCTACAACAACATGACAGGCCAATCACTGACACAGTATCAATGGAGCAACTGTGATCTTCCACTGTTCAGCCAGCTAGGGGAATCCCGTGCCAGGCCTTGGACAAGACAATGGTTTTGTCAGGTCAAGACACACAAAGACAAGCCGTAACAGTAAGCTTGGGGAGAAGTAGAAAAATACAAAGGAGAGGGAGGATTAGTTAAGAGCTTTTTAATGAACTTCAATTCAAACAGTGACCTTTACTAACCCCAGCTGCAGAGACAACCCGGCCATTATTTGGAACATGCCTTTTATTTGAGAATTCATAGTAAGTGTGCAAGACAGAAGTACAGTTAAACTCCAGAGCATTTAAAACAATGTAATGTCACTCCATTTAATGTAAAAAAGAGCTGTACACTGTTCTTTAAAGGTTTGGCTCAGATGAGGTGTAGCCTCGCATCACCTACAATGTCTCCATTCTTATCTTCTCTCATATGGCTGACAGCCTGTGGGCAGGTCGCTGTCCTTAAGATGACCAGACCTCAGTGTGCTCCTCTGCCCCACTGTCCTCTCTCCTAAATGGGACAGATGAACCACGCTGGCTAAGTCAAAAAATTTCCAAAGCAAATTACTTCATTTGATCATCGTAACGGCTTACTGCCATGTATACTTAATACCAAACCTGGCTGTTTTTCAAGGTATTTCTATCCCAGATTTGTGCATGGCGCCCTATGGTTTGCTTTACCAAAACTGTCTGATCTGGGATGAGCCAGCAGGATAGGATGGAATCCTGCAGCTGTCCTCCAACTGACCTCAGCCTCACCCTGCTCCTCTGCCTCAGCCTCGGATCCTCGAGCTGAGATAGACACTATGAACTGGCTGGGTCAGGGCCGCCATAGTACCACAGGCACACAATGACGGTTCACTGAGAGGACAGGACAGAGTGCTGTTCTCTAGTGAGGACGAACATCCAGAGTGTCCTGTTGATTCAGCCATGACAGATTATTAATCATGTACTTTGAAGTTGAATCATCAGTATTCTCCTTTCTGTCCACCTTTACCTGCAACTGTCTTCTCCAATATTTTTAAGAGTCTGAATGTACAAGGCTTTAGACTATAATTCACTTTCTTTTCAACCTGAGTCTGGTCTATGTCCTTGTCGAGGTATAGTTATTCCTTCCAATAATATATGCTCATTATATAAGAAATACTAAAAATATTTTTTTAACAACATAGTAAAAATTGAGAGTGAAATGAGAGAGTGACAGGAGGAGGTAGAAGTAGAGGCATAGTGAGGTGAGATGGGGGGTAAAACAGATCTGGAGTGGAGATTAGAAGAGCTAAAGGACTCCAACAGCTTGGGGATACCAGCCAGTAACAGCCATATGGCACAAGACTCGCCACAGTTTGAAGAGTTTCCCCTTGCATTCTGACATTCCTCTCGGCCTTTCTAACCACCTGAGAATTAAGCCTTCCTCCAGTGGTTCCATATGGAGGGATGTGACCTATTATTATAGAAGATCAAAGTTTAGCCTGGTTTTACTTAATCCAGCCAGCAACCCAGCCAACATGTAACTTTTAGAATTTTTTACAACTCCCGCAGCTGCTGGAACACATCTGGATTTTACAGGCGATACAAGCCACATCAACAAAATGTCACAAACCCACAGCAGAAACCTGGTCCTGAACTCTAATGCTGTCATATTTAGCAATACATGAGCAATGATGTGAACACTGCAGACGGCAGAGAAAGCTAAAAATTCAGACATTCAGTCTGGCTGCTATCACTGAGAAATAAAAAGCAGACATATCCATTAGCCTGGTACCAAAACTCATTTTGCCCACATTTCTGATTTGGTCCCGCGTTGTGCCCATTCATGGCAGCCGGCTACCTGGCTACATCCATGAAAATCAGTCAAAGACAGTGACAAGTGTCTCTGACATTGATGAAGCTGTACAGCTTGTTATAAGTTGACTTACAGAGTAAATTTCAAACAACTCCTGCAGATGCTACCCCAATTTCCAAGTCAGACAAAAATTAGATTGGTGGGATGGATATGTTACTTGCTATTGGTTAGTTTGGGCAAAACAAAACAAAATACCTCCTTGACTAGAAAAGGGCTAAATGATGGTTTGGTGTGATTACCAGGCAAGATACGCACAATATCAACAAACATTTGGTGGTTGGGTGTGTTGGGCTGTAACCATCACATGACTAATAATCTCACTTTATATAGAGGCAGCACCGTGGGGAGAATCTCCCTGGTGGTTGTTGGCTGTGCACACACAGTAGTATTAATGGGGTTTATATATTCATCTTTAATTTGTTTGAAACACTGAGACATGTGCAAAAAAGGATAAATGCTCCAATATATCAACTATTGTAATGATGTAAATGCAGTGATGTAAATGCTTGTATGTAAATGTATGTTTTTTATGTCTTATCAATATGTCCAGGGTACAAAACGTATCACAACACTTTTTCCCAAAGACAGATGTGTAACAAGAGCACTTATTTTTTGTGATCATGTTGGTTGCTTTAATGCCCTCCCTTGTGTTATTACACAGAATAGCGCATATCTCCATGAAACTTTTCTTTTCCCACCTCAGTACCCTGTATGGTTGCCTCTCTCAGGTCCTCACGTACAATATGTAGCAACGTCAAGACCTGAGCTCTGTTCCCAGAAGCCAGTATTTTCCTCAGCTAATGCTGTTGGAGTGGAGGGTCTTTTAGATGGCTATGCCAATACTCATAGAATCTGGATTTACAAAATGTAACTAATATACTAATTCAGATAGGCTTTAGCTTCTAAGATCCCACTGTGACCCCAAGGTCCACAAGCAGATAACATACACCAGTTCACAACCCTGTGAAATCCAGGCGCCATGAGACAAGGACACACTGACTGTAGCATGGATAACACCATGTTAGCTGTGTGTGGAAAAATGGGTTTGAGTGATATTATACAGTCCACACAGCACTGCCACTACAGAAGTGTGGGATGTTGATTACAATGGTCTGCCACGCAGCCCACTCTAATGGGATTTAGAGCTGTCAATGCACATTCTAAGTTTGAATTTATGTTCAAACTGTGCAAAAGGTCATGCATTTGATTGTGAAAATTAATATTTGATTATATATTTTGGCTCTACATATCATTTCTGCTGCTTCTCTGATGCCTTCTCTGTAGGTTTGGTGAGTTTTATTTTGTTTCTGCAGCAACTAAATGTGTGTTTTACTCTTTCTGTGAATGGAGGCTGGTGGCTTTGGCCAGAGCGATATAACAGCTGTTTCTGTTAAACAAAACGGGTATAACTCTTTACCAAAGATGTATCTCTGTACGGATCCTTTACTCATTTTGCCAGTCACTTAGAATAGGAATCTGAGCCTGTCAGTGGCAAAAACAAACCCTTTTTAGTGGGCGTACATCGACGGTGCACAAACGCACAGAGGGATTATATCGCTGTCCGATCTGACCAGCTACAACAAACACGGCACACAACGCCACTTTAATTGATAGAAAATGTAATGGAAGTCAAGCTGATGTGAGTGAATAAGTCAACAACACGAAATAGGACATTATTTGTTTGTTTTGTAACGTGTAGGTAGATCTTTTAAAAGACATGTTTATGCTGAAACAATACACAAATAGTATGTCTCGAGTTGGATTGCTTTTCCCTCTAATGGGATTAGAGACGCATCATTTGGGTGTGTGCGTGAAAGCGTCAGATCTGACAACACATCATCTGCTGTTTAGCAAGTTTAAAACTGAATGAGTCAGAGAGGACTCAGATACATTGGATTGTACTCCTTGTGTGACGGCATCACTAAAGCCAGTGAGGCAGATGCTGATTTGACAGAGCCACGCTTTGTGAGAGCTCTCAGTAATGACCAACAGCTGCTGTGTCTGCCTGATGTTTGCTGTGTAGGATACATACTGAGAAAAACTGCGTATTAGAGACGGTGTGACACTTCTTCCACCTCATTTCTGTGAGGCAGAGGGAAGAACCCTCGAAGGAAAAAGGAAAAGGAGTTTGTTCAGACTTTGGGTCTAAATGAGAGATTTGACTGTACAGTTCGTGCACGCTCGTCTTCTCTAATAGAGAGAGAAGACAGTGAGACTGGCAGCATGCATAGGTCACTCACTCTCTTAGCCAACATCAGGGCAAAGACCAGCACTGTTTCAATGTGTAACATCTTGAGAGAGATTTGGGCTATCAGCTCCAAAAGTGGACCCCCAGAGTGGGCATCACTAGGGGTAATCCCACTGTCGTCTGACTCCCTTTTAAAAGCAAGGATGCATGAAAACCAGTCTCTCTCCATGGCTTTTGGGGCAGAATGAAATGCTACCATGCCATAATCCTTGATGGAGCCATCACTGTCACCATGTCAGCCACTGCTGCAGAGCTCCTGGCCACAGTAGGAACAGGGAAAGCTGAAGATAGAGTCCCATGCTTGAAATCAGACACCAGGTCTCCCAGTGGGGAAATGGGAGGACCTGGGGAGAGCCCAAGACGGAGGAAGCCGAGCTGTCTGGAAAGTGCTTCTGAAGATTAGCTTGTCCGCCCCATCATTCAGAGGGACTCCAGAGGTCATCCCAGCCTCCATCACTATCACCCTCCAACTGGAGTGCCATGAGTGTCCACTTGACGCTGGGGCTCCTCCACAGGCAGGTGTACACAGTAGTGAAAGGTGGACAGTTAGTGTTAGCAGCAGTGAGGGAAGTCTCACAGTGGGAGTGGAGGTATGCTGGCAGGGTGTTGCTGGTTTGGTGGAAAGCTTCAGCGGATGAACTTCATTTTCACTCATGTTTCTCATTTGTTGAATGGCATGTTAGTGACATAACGCTGTTCTATACTGTATTTGAGGAACTGCCAGAGGCAACTGTGCAGTACACACTGTACTTCACCACTTTGAGAGAGCAATGCCTATATGAATTAGAACTAAATTATGCGAAAACAAACTAGCAACATTTTTATGACCATATGCTTTTTCTCGTTATAGCTTTTCCACCATAATTACAAATGTGTCCTTTAACTAACCCCGCTAAAGGATGGGTGCTGTATGGAGAAGGAGATCAGGCTGTGGAGGATAAGTCAAGAGGCTGACGCAGTGACGGTACAAATTCAGGGTGAGAGAGGGTGATGTGCATTGACAGGCAGTAGAGAAGCAAGGTGCATTGAATGTGACAACGTCTCTGTAGTGTGTGTATGTTTGTGTTTTGTGTGTTCATGTTTCTGCAAGAGGCGAGTGGTTGATGGGACCTGCAGGTATCTTTAACAAACACACACACACACAGCTGCCTGTGAGACCCTCCTCCTCCCTCCATCCCAGCTTCTTTCCTTTGAATCCAAACATACTATGTCATTGTATCTTCCACACCTCCTTCTCTTAGCCTGAAAACAACCTGATGTTTGTCGGTCTGGAAAGAGGGAACTAACACAGAGGCCATCCCTCTGTGGCTATTTTAATCCCACCGTAACTTTCTCCTGTCCTTCTTCACGTGAACGTTTTTTTTTTTTAAATTTCTATTGGCAGGATTAAGAAGTTGAGGTAAGGCAAAGGATTTCATGATTATCCTCAGTATTTTGTTTTTGCATTTCCTGCTGTCACGCTTTGCACCACTCCTCACTGTCATGGATCACAATTCATACTACTGAGCCAAGCGGGGGGGGGGTTGCATTTAACTCTAACCAGCAGGGATTGTGCAGTCAGTACATGTCAAATCAACAGATGAAGTGAACAAGTGCACACTTCAAAGTGCAGCGCGCAGTGTAAGAACCACTAGTTGCCCATGTTGATGTTTCCCATCCAAAGCATTTCACATTTGAAGCTCAAAGGCAAGTCTGAGGCCTTAACATTAACACACACACACACACTGCTATGCGAGTAAAGAGGGAGAGATTTACACACACACACACACACACACACACACAATACATGGGGACACACAAAGACATATGCATTCCCAGTCAAACACGCACACACCTTCACATGTGAGAGAAGCTCATACAGATGAAAAGCTTTCTGCCCACATAGAAGACGGCAGTGAAGGAGGAATTAGGTCTTTTCCCCGCTCAGGGATTAAAGTTGTATCATGAATATTTAAAGGAGATTCATCCAGCATTCCTACCAAATCACTTCTTCAAGTAAAACAGGATGACAGCGCGACTTTATCAAATTATACATGGGCTCAGCTGAAAGTTAGGGGTTATGGTTTGTCAATCAAATAAAAAGAAAATGACATATGAAAAGTGGAGAGCGAGTTTGATTTTTCAAAGGGCCACACAAACATGATTGTTTTTCCAGCAAGTTTCCAATCTTTTCAGTTGTCTTGGTCAGTACTCAAGCAAGCTAACATAAAACAAAATGCAACAGTGAGTGTACAGCCACATGAGTGACTCTGTGTAAAGAAAATGAAAGCTGAAGGTCTGAAGTTTGTTTTTGTTCCTCTGAAGTTGTGCTGGAGTAAATGTAAAAATCATCCAGAGGGCAGTGTCACAGTAAAAGGGAAAAGTGGTTGGTAAAAGTGTTTGCCAAACAATATCAAAGTGATTTACTGATGTTTTAATCTTATTATCATTATTTTAGTCTTAACCAAAAATATCAAACTGCTGGTGGTTAGGCAGCTTCACTGAGTAGGTTCTACAACCACGAGTTAGGGTTAGGGTTACTACCAAGATCACCAAATTAACAGCAGTTAATGTGCACTAACACATACATAAATGGATTTTTACCATATGCTAGAGCACTGACACAGCAATATTATTAATTTCCTGTGAGTAAGTTAGTTTGTTAATACCAAAGCTTTAAATTTCCTGCTTGTGTTTCACAATAAATCCACTGCAATTTGCAGGCCGCAGTAGGCCTTTAGCGTGAAACAACTGCAGGAAATGACAATGCTAGTAAAGTAAACTAAACCTCAAACTTGTAATGTAATATAATGAATATGAGCAGCACCTCGTACCAGTGCTACAGAGTCTAGCCTGGCCTATCAGCTGCTCACACAAGCTCCTGATCGCAGCTCCAGAAAAATACTGTGACTAGTAAACTTCTGGTTGAGCATGACACGGTGAAGATATGTATGAATCAGGCTACATCTAAACAACTTAAGAAACACATTCTAAACTTTGCATATTATTTTGCAAGTTTCTAGAGGATTTGAATGTGTATGGCCTTAAATGTATAAAAAAAAGTATATATTAAAAGTATAAAACAGACCCAAACAATGTCAGGCAGTACTGCAACTGGTGTTACACACCACACCATCGCAAAAATCAAGTTATCTACTGATTTGCAAAATCTCTCAGTTTTACTCAGGATTTACTACCGCTCTTGAGGACCTGACAACCTGTCGATAACAGTCTACCAGACTCCAAGATATTTAACTAGATATGTGAAAAATTTGACCTACTGGTGGTACTTAAATAAAAATAAAATGCAAAGGGGTCATCAAAGTCACCAGGATTCATCCTGTGGGGACCATGAATATCTGGACAAAACTGAATGGATATCCTTCCAACAGCTGTTGGAATATTTCAGTCTGGAGCAAAGTGGTGGACCAGCTGCATGCTGGTAAACATTCTTTCCTATTAAGCCTATGATTGAACACCTTAATACCGCAGATCAATAATGTAGAAAGCACGCTGTCCTCATGCTGTATGTCTTCACTGTGTGTGGGCAGATGCACATAATGGCCTGTAAAGCCTGGTGAGGAGGTCTATCTATGCATTATGTACACCATTACTCAAGTCTCCAGCTCACTCACTCTCTCTTAGATCTTGTTATCTTTTGAATCCTCCTCCACTCACCCTCTTTAAAGGTAATGTAGGGAATCAGCTGTTCAGGGTGAGGCTCTCTGGGGGCTGGGATGCATGTAAGCGTGTTTTTGTGTCGTACACTCTGAAAGGTACGGGACGATCCCTCCACTGAAAAGCACATCTGCTTCCACTAAGGACTTGTTAAATTCATCTCCCCCTCTTTTTTCTCCCTACACATCCCACCACAACTCTCTGAGTCTAAGTAGGACAGGATGCCCCATATAGACTCTGCAACGCAAACACACCCTGCTGACAGCAAGGATCGTATAGGTCAGGTTGATCACTGGAGGTTACTGTATAGCAGATGGTAAAGCATGGAAAGCAAATACAGCTACTCACCTCAGAGCTACCCCGCTGGTAGACTCAACAAGGCCAGGAATGGGGAATTTTAATTACACTGAAACTCAGAACTATTTTCATTAGCCCAAATGTATGAAAGTAGTAAAAAAACACACAATGCAATTACCCATTACTCATACTCATACTCCTGGATAAACATGGCCAGCTGCAGAGCTGAACGCTGATGTGTATGAGCCTCTACATATGCTACAATTGGGTGTGTGCATACCCAGACATGTCCCACACATGCACACACACATACCAAGAATACGAGCAAGGATGGGGAAACAAGCGTCCAGTTGGTGTACTGGAGTCCAGGTGGACCCTTGTGGACTTGGGCAGATAAGGAAATGTAAGTCATGTGGACCTTCGTGGCAACACGTGTGGAAACCATGAACTGATTTTCCGTCTTGTTGCTTCAGAACAAGGGTGCACATAACTGGTACGCAAGTACATGACAAAAATCAGAAATGCCAAATGTCAGATGTTTCAAAATACGCCTTTGCATACCAGCAAGCAACTGAGGAGTCTAGTTTATTGGAGCGGCTTGGAGTGAATGTTGGAAGTGCATATCATTGATGTGAAGGGGGAACACAGGTAATGCAGGGCCTTGCACACACTCAGTGGGAAGTTAGGAGCAGACCGCTGAATTTTGGGAGCACCTCTTTGATGCATTGGAGGTCATCACAAAAACTGAGCAGGTGATGTTTACATCGTGTCTGTGTCCAACAACGAGTTTACCTCAGACTCCCTTGGATTTGTTGAACTGCGCACTGAACAATTGCGCAGATGGACGCATGAAGTTCTTCCATGAAGCAGGCTCGGGTGACTGCATGACAAAGTAGGTGTGTGCAGCGTGTACAGACAGGGCTGCTGTCAACGTTGATATGTACAGCATCATTTTACCAAACCTACAGCTACTTGTTGTGGAATGGGATTTCCCTTGTGTACATTCTGTGCACTGCACACACCCTCGAGAACTGGGCCAAATCTGCAAGGTTCCTTACTGTGAGACATTTAATCGCTCTGTTGACATGCTTCTGCAGCTCTATTTGCAAAAAGGTGGAGCAAAAAATGCATCCGTGTTGACAACAATGTGCACCATTCTTCAGAAATGTGAGGCCACCTTGACAGAGGTTTATTTATAGACACTATGAGAACATGGATGCCCTTAAAGCAAGCATGAAAATGCTTGACAGTGTCCTCTGTGCATAACTTGACCCAAATAGGTAATACAAGCCCTGATGCACATTCACCTGTCAAAGACGACCACAGAGACAACTGGCCAAAAGCCAGCTGTTGACCTGTGATGGAGACAAATAATCAGAAGCCCAACAAGAGACCACAAGGTGCATCTTCATCATCCTCCCCGCAGGAAGCTGAAGCGGAGGATGGTGAGGGAGACACCAGGAAAGAAGGAGTGAGTACCAAAAAACATGTCCTGGTGCTCACCTGAGTACCCTTGTTCATAAATGACTTTAAAAGACTCTTCAATCATCAATATTGTTGGTGATAAATTCTGTTCTTTTTAAAGCTTATGTTTCTGTAAAATTACAGCATGTGTCATTTGATCTAACACTTCTAACTACAATCTATTTTTATGTAATAGCCTTAGCACTTACAAGCATTGACAGCCAGCCAGCTCCACTCACAGGATGAAGACCATGAGATGCGCTTTAAGGTTCAGTAAGTGGACCTTCACTTTGTCACATATACGGTTCCCAAAGATCTATTTTTACAAAAATGACTGCTGTCTGTCAGCTAAAGGAGGAAGTAGCTTGACATTGTTGTAGTGCTCCACTACCTCGAAGTTGAGCAAAGTACAGACACAGGAGACTGATACTGGTTTCCTGTCTCCTCCCAAGAGTCAGTGGTTTCTTTTAAAAATGACCACCATCTTTCCCAAAAACTGATCTTTACTGATCATTTTGTTGCTTAAGATGGAGGACTAGGGTGCACAAGTACCATGTAGTTTAGTGAAAGCTGTAGATAAGGCAAACAAGCTTCTCTCATGCTATCTCTCTGTACCCTGTGCTTTCTGAAGCACGTCTGCTTCCATGTTTAGAACCTGAGTCAGCCACTGATTTTAGAGGAGACGCTATAAAATACTGATAGCTAGCAAACCTCTTTAATGAAGGCAGAATTCCCTTTATTTCCTTTTCTATGAGTATTTTTAAGCCAAAGAAATGACTTTTTCTCTCTCCTCTTTCCAAAAAAGGAAAGCGTAATAAAGATATCTGTTTTGTAACCAACGAGGCGCATCTCTCCGAAGCAATGGAAAATCATTTCCCTGCAGCACGCGCTAATCTCTAAGCTTTACACTGTAAAAACCCACCGCCTCCAAAGGTTACAGTCTGGATGAGTAAGCGTCTTGTTCTCTTAGAAAGCTGCTAAGATCTGTGAAAAAGAAAATAATACTGCACATAATATAAAAGGCTGTGAGGGACAGGAATAGAAAGGAACTGAGAGAAGGGAAAAAGCAGCAGTTAGGTTTGGTTAGAAGACCAAAGAGAAACTCAAAAGCCAGGTAAGCATGTGTTATATATATTGATTTATTAGCACAAGGTGCAGGCAGACAACAGAGAGAGGCACATCTATAAAAGGACACAGTGAGATAAGATACCTTTTGAAACAAGCACATGAAAGAGGCTGGCTCTAAACCTTTGTGGCACATACAGGATGTTTCTATGCATCTAAAAAGTAAAATAGTCAAAATGCACAAAGTACATCACACTGCAGGGTGAAAGATCAACTCAAATGCTGTTGTGTCTGCAGCTGACTTTGACCTCCGACCACTGAAAATATCTCTGTGGAGGTCTTCAATGAGCTGCTGTCCATGAAAAGTTCAGAGGAGTATCATGTGTGAGGATGAGTGGCGCTCTGTGTGAAGTGTGTTTGTGTACAAATCACACTTTTCACACTTTGAATTCTTCAGTCTGTCAGGCCTTGTTGGCGCACGCTTCATTCACGGCTGTTTCTTAAAGGGTCAGTGAAACCAAATCACAAAAAGGGGAATAAATAAATAAACATATTTCTTCCCTGGTCTAACCATGCAGAAAGGTGCATGTTAATGTGTCAACCATGCCAGCATACCCTCATGTTTTGATTATTTTCATATTTGGCTTCTGCATTATAACACCAACAGCTTTCTGAAGCCTTTTTCACAGGTTGGAGTTTCTGGCGCTAGCTTGTGGCTAACAGGACCCTGTCACCTTAATGATAAATTAGTTTTGAATGAACTAAAACGTGAATTAATTGCCTACACAATAAGAATACACAGCAACAGACACAACAGACAGTTATTAGTAAGCTAACACAGAAATAAGTCACTAAGTTAAACAATCACTCAAAACCATCGGATCAATTCAAGTGAGGACTGAAAGCAAACTACACAGTACAGTGAAAGGGAATAGACTTTTACACTGTTTAAATGAACGATTGTCCTCTGGTGTTTTTATTTAGCATTTTATTTGTATGGTCTTTTTTGGTTATAGAAAGATTGAAAATAGTGCAAAGCAGACACAGAGTCTATGTCTAACAGCTCAGAGAGTTTCAAGAGAGGGTGTTAAAAGCATTTCATTCAAAGAAAAACACTGACAAAAATACAAACAGTCTTTTTTGGCAGGTTAATCTATGAGGATGTGTGTGTGTGTGTGTGTGTGTGTGTGTGTGTGTGTGTGTGTGCTGGTTGCTGGGTGTTGATGGATCGGGTTTGCAGCGCTGGCGACTCAATTTGAATGCTTTTGTATAGGAGGGCTGGCTGCTGGATGGTGTCTGTGCCCGTGAGAGAGTGTGTGTGTGTGTGTGTGTGTGTGTGTGTGTGTGTGTGTGTGTGTGTGTGTGTGTGTGTGTGTGGACATGAGTTTATGAGCTCACTGTCTGCTGGTGGGACAGAGAGGGAGAGGGACAGATGTGCACGAGTTTTCATTTTGATTCATTTGTTCATGCCACAGTCGCCTTTTCAGAACGTAAAGTTGAATTTGATCTGTGTGCATGTTTGTTAATACGAGACAAATTTGCAAATAATAAGTTATCAGAGAGAAACTGACAAGGAGAGAACATTTCATTGGACACAGTGGAAATAAGTAATCGTGGTAATGCTGACCACAGACAAAAACAACAGAAGATACAGACTGAATGTCAAATGTGACTGTGTGTGTGTCCCCAAACAGTTGTTGTTTGCCCAGCGGAGAGAATCACAGTGTGTGCTGCAGTCAGGGCAACATGGCTTTGTGTGTGTATGCGTGTATGAGCACATATGCTGTGTGTGTGCATGTGTGTAGATTGTCAAGAGTGACGGTAAATATGGAATCTTGTCCACAACCTCAGACTCTCTCCTTCATATTGGATCAAAGGAGCCATGGATAGGATAGATAGTGTGTGTGTGTGTGTGTTGCACAAGGAGAGGGAAGAGGTGCACAGAAGCGGAAGCACAGCTGATTAACAGTCGGCATGGCGATGGAGGCGGGTTCTAGTCCTCTGAAGCGTGGGGATTAGGAGAGGAGGAGAGAAGAGGGGAGTAAAGTAAAGAAACGATGATGACAGCAATCAAGAGGGAGGGAAGAAAGAGCAGAAGATATAAAACAAGTGTGTCACATAAGAGGGTTCAATCATTCAGAAAGAAAGGAGAGAAGAAAAGTGGCATTAGAAGAAAAAAGTAGAATGAGAGGAAGGGATAAGGGGAAAAAAGGAAGAAAGCAGGTTAGTAAAGCTGTCACAAAATCAACTGCAACTCTAACAAATGCCAAACACTTGACCAACGTCATTTATCTCAGTCTGGAGGCTGAATGCCAGATTTTGATGCTGCTCATCATCTTACATTGGTCAAATATTTGGGAGGTCATTCTATACCATATACTTGTCATTACATGCGATGCAGAAGCGTCATGCATTGGAGGTGACATGCAGCCTCTCCACACGCACAGTGCACACTCACACAAACACACATCTGCATTTGCTCTGTCAGGATTTAGCTTACGCTCTCACTTCTGTGACCCAGTTACTACTTATACCGCCTGCGTCCTCTCCCTGGGGTCTGCTGGAATAACAGTGATGAATGGATCCAATGCACCTCGACAAGGCCAGATGCTCTATGAACTAAAAGAGGCCCGCTGAAAAAAGTGGTATCACACACCCCACACTGTGCTCTGATCTCATTACTGATGCAGTGTGGGAGATTAGAGACAGAGTTTAACCAAAACTCAAACAGAGCAGTCTTCCAGCAGTAACAGTCTATTACAAATACACACATGCAGTGTTGTAACCATGGCAACACAAGCCATCCATGCCATGCAAACAGCCAGACAGCTAAGCGGTGAATATGCCAACACAGACATCTGATTTACATGCTCATCACTCCTCCCACCGTCACCAACATCCGTCCCACCCGGGCTTCCAGTCATCTCAGCGGACCGCACGCAGTAATGAAAGATGGCGGTGGGCAGGTTTGACAGCTTCATCCTGCCCACTGTGGACTTGTGTCAGTTGGCACTCAGTAGAAAATAGAGATACAGCCTCACCCAGTGCCAGTTTAGTCCCTTAGCACACAACAGCTGTACATTGACTGACCAGGTCAGATCCCTGCCAAACAGGGATGGGGTAGTTACTCCATCACCTCCACAGTGGTAACACGACACCTCATTAATGTCGCCAACGCTGCTTTTACTCTAATCTTGTCTTCTCTAATCTAATGAAGCGCTCATTAATCTCAATCAACAGTCAGGCACCATGACTCAGAACAGGCTCATTGCTTTCCACCTGTGGAGCAGGTCAAGCAAAAAGCACTGGATCTTACTCTCGATAGTGTCTTTCTGAAGCTCTTCCCGGCCTGGTATGGCACCATGTCCTTTAGCTGTGTACTTATTGAACTACTAACTTCATTAACAGGTCCACGCACAGAACACATACGATAGATGGATATTGAAGAGGATCACCGACAGCTTGGGTGAACATCAAATCTTCGAAAGGTCACTGACGTAAGCCACATCTTCTATTGGGCTGCTGACATAAAAAACATGCATTTTGCCTGCATCATGGGCTCTGATCACAGTTGCTTAAGGTCAGCTACAGTGCAGTCGCTCAGCATCAACAAATACACAACCTGAATGTGGGTTTACCGGAAAACCCGAAGCTTCATCAGTACGCTTCGATGTGGATTTCCCTGATCAACCATTTTCACAAACCAAAACAGCCAGCGTAATATTCTACTTTGTATGCAACTGGCAAGTACAGTGAGCGCAGACTGGATGCACCAGTATTCAGCCAATATCAAATGCTTAATGCTTTCAGTGCTCCTTAATGACTGGTCTGTTGTAGACACTATCGTGCTGAGCAGACACTGCCAAGGTCAATGTAAGATTGAATTACGGATCAAGCGCCGACAACAAAAAAGAGATTGAGGATGCTCCATTGACTTTTAGAACTGATACATGACACCATTTTGGTCTTCCCAGTTCAAGAACTGATGATGGTGAAAAGGAAACTGACAAATGCAAAACAACTTGCAAATACTGCCAAATGACAGTCAACTGCACCGTGGGAATTACATTAAATATGAGAAGCCATTTGGCACATCGTCACCCAGAAAAGCTCAAATCTTAACAACAACAAAGCTCCAGTCAGGTCAAAGGAGCCTGGAAGAAACATTTGGAGCCCAGCTTCCATATAACGGTCCGAGAGCAGAAGAGATAACACCATGCATCGGTGAGTATAAAGCCAAAGACTTTAGGCTGTTTTCTCTGGTTAACGATGCATTTTAGAGGTTTGTAAAGATTGTGGAGCCAAAGTGTAAAATGCCACCAAGGCCACACTTTAGCCGCACAGTGACAGCAGCTCTGTACCAAGAGACCAAAGCTTTAGAGACAGAGAGCCTCAAAGAACCAGAGTGCGTCTCAATAACCACAGACGGGTGGTCGGCACAAGCTGCTCTACTCACTGCTCGTGTTATGAACAGTGTTTTGTCCAACAGATGCGGCCTCTTCTGCAATCACACACTGGACTCAACACAGCTGAGGTTTAGAAACGTGCTGTTTTAGAGAGACGTGATGAACGACAACAATCATCACGCTGTTGCTGTCGTTACATGCAATGCAGGGAATATGGATGCAGCAGTGAGAGAGGCCGGACTGTCCCCACATAAAGTGTTTTTCACACACTTTAGACCTCACTTCACAAGCGAGTTTGAACGTAGAATGTGCCAGCCGTCTGCTTGGTCGAGGTAATATCGAGGTACTATCGTACCCTGAGTTTATGATATCGTTACATCCAGCTGAACTGACTTGTGGCAAACAAGTCATTGCATGTTGTGGGGTGGAGTGAAGCAGCGGAAGAGATCTCACATCTTAATTCATACCCTGATGCAAAATCCTTCCTGGCAATGACATGCACTGCAGTTTAAAATGGAACGACTGCATGACGACAAGGAACGGAGGACAGAGGAACATGAGCATGAGTGGAGCAAGTGTGATGAGGGAAGAAGGGGAAAAAAATCCCTTTTTTGAGCTGGTTTCCACAATGTAACGCGCGCACACACACACACACACATACACACACACACACACACTTTAAATAGTTCTTCCCTCAGTCTATTTCAGCATAAGCAGACAGCCAGAGGGGGAGACAGAGGGTTTGTTCATTAGAGGTAATAAATAGTCCTCTCTCAGGCTGCATTTCCTCTGTGTAGCTAATTATCTCCAATATGAGATTACACAATAACAATTTATTCCCATCATAAGCAACAAAAGGACTGCTGAGTACAAGGGACATGTACAATGAGCCTCAACGGCCATGTTGTTCATTTATTAAAAGGAGAGTGATGTTATCAAGGGGACACTGACAATCTCCTGTTGTCAATTAAGGTGCATTACTGTGCATTGATTATGCAAATGAGCTCATTTGCATTTCACAGCCGATTGTAAACGAAATCTGAACTCTCTTCTCTTCATCCTGAGCTGTAGGGAGGCAGCAATGCAAAGGAGTGAAGAGTGACACGTTTAATCGCAAACCTTTGGACAGATCTCTGCCTCCAGACGAACAACATGTGAGCTTCACAACAACATCTCACCTCCTACAGTGACAGAGGGTGAGCAAGCTGGAGAACATGCAGTCTGCTTCAGCGCAGTTCATTTGTGGCTTTAAAGCCAGCTGAGAGCTGTGGTTGACAGTTATTTTGCAGATTAATAGTTCACATTCAAGTACAATGCACTGTTATTTTACTTCAGAAAGAAGTTACCATTAAAGCTTCATGACATGGCAGTTATGCCTGGATCAGACTACATGAATCTAGCCCGCTTTTGAGATGATTTGTCATGACTGACCAATTGTCAGCATCGTGGCCGATCGTGAACATCAATCGGGCGTCTATACCCGTGTGGCGTGCAGTGCTGAACAACCTGTCGTGCAGTGTGTGGGACGCCCCACGACACCCTGATGCAAAGACTAGCGTGTCCGAATTTTTTTGTCTCGACTCGTCTAGTGTGACAAATCTCCCACGATGTGTTCCTGAGCGTTGACCAATCAGGTGCTCTCTCCAGAGCTCAGTCAGGAATCATTGATTAGATGCAGGTGTGGTTTAGTGAGTGTAACACAGAGAGAGATGGAGCTGAAGAGAAGTTTTGCCTCACCTCCACCTCTCATTAGATATTATATGACCGCCCTCAATGTCTGAGCTGTTACATCAGTATGCATGAAGGACTCAAAAGAAGAAAGTGGCAACAGTGTGTGCAAGAGTACTGGAATAAAAAGTTTCTCCCTAAAACTCTCATTTCGACTCAGAGTGAACAGCTGAGAGGAAAAAAGAAGGAGCAGCAGCCTTGTACTGAAGAGGACATTGACAGGATGTTGGAGAGCAGTGAGAGCTCTTCAGCTGACTAATACTAAGAGCACAAACACACACACAGAGTCGAACTGAGGAGAAGAACAAGGAGGACGTAAACAAGGCCGAAAGACAAGAAAAGACTAACACGCCATGATAGGTGTATGAGGATGACCAGGCGGCCTGAGCAGACTGACTGACGGCAGAGGGAGTTGTAGGATATGTCTTACCAGGCTTCTGCACCCCATGAGCTTCCTGCTCTCCATTCTCCAACGCAGCACCCGTGTCTACACACACACACACACACACACACAAAACAAGCAAACACATTACTCTCCATCTAAGTGCTCACAGCTTGATGAGATAGGAAATCAAACCTCATCATATTGGTTTGTGCAGCGGAAATATGACAGACTGAGCCTGGAATTAAATGGAAACCACTGACCCTGACTTTTGAGGCTTTTCAAAGGGCACCTCACTATAGTCGCGGAGCACTAGGCGTGTGTGTTGTCTGCGCCTGTTAATAGCACACAGTCCCGTTCTGGTCGGGCTGGGTCAGGCAGAGGGCAGCACATATTGGCTGGTGTCAGTGTGGGACGCTGAAGGAGGTGATACTGTGTGACATCAGACTGTTGAGTCACTGCTCTGTGTTTGTCTAACGTGCACAGCAGACACAGACACAGATGTACACCAGCAACACACAACGCACACTCTGTATCGACAGCTTTACACCAAGGCTCCCACACACAGGGACATAAGTCAGACACACATGCATGCACACACTGAAGAGCTTTAATGTGCCTCTCATTCATCCACACCCTCACTGTTCACACACCGGTGGAAGTGAGCTACCATGCAAGGTGCTGGTCCGAGCCTTTGGAGGAAACTGGGGTTCAGTGTCTTTCTCAAAGCCGGGGACTGAACCTCAGAGACCAATCCCATCCACCTGCAGGACGGCTTTTCATAGCAGGTCAACGTCCTCAAGCCTGAGGCTCATATTAGGTTTCTAATGTTGTAAAGAGAGCTAAATAAAACACGTGACCATTCTGATACATCGACTGCTTGGCTCGGAAAGAAAACCAGAAAACAATCAGGTTTGTGTGTTTGATGAGCAGAGTCAAAGTTGAGCCGGCCGGGGGAAAAAGAGGCAGAGACTGTTTGCATATTCAAAGATCCACACAGACTAAATGAAGGCAAAGGTGTAGAGTGGCATTTAAATAATTTTAAGGCATGAAGGGATTTCTTTCATGGAAAAACCCTAAATATGTCATTTCAATGAACAGAAGGGTTTTTAAGGGTTTAGTCAGTGCAATGAGAGGAACTTTAATGTGAAACGAGACGAAACAAGTTGGAGCAGATCATCAACGTTAGGAATATTAACCAAATACTGAAGTAAGGCTTAAACTAACTGTTAAATGTGGTCTGCATGACCAACGTGTTCAGTTCCACAGAGAAAGTAAATGAACACCTGATGAGTTCTGTCTTAATAAACGATGCATCTATAATTGCCTGAGCTACTTAACAGTGTGTGTGATTCACATGCAGCTGTAATCACCAGGTGTTAGCGTGGTAAAATACAACCTCTGTTTGGATAAAGTCTTGTTTTAAACCCAGTCTAATGAGTCATTTCAGTAGTGAGCTGGTTGGCCAGCAGCCGTTACAGGTCAGTGTGCAGCGTATGTTGGCATGATGATCTAACCAGATTAAAAGTGAGTCGGCTTTTTGGAGCCAGACCGAGACATACTTGTTAACCCATGAATCTTGCTTTGTGATACAGGCCCCAGGACTCACGACTTGTCTTTCACATACACAGAATGCAAAATGCATGCAGCCAAAAAGCTACAAAAACAAGACCATTCTGCCATCAATACGTGCGTGCGCACACGTATATACAGCACACACACACAACACATCAACATGTAGACATGCAAAAAGCACATGCAAGAACACACACATGCAAACACAAGGTATGATTCATTTGTGTCCACGCTAAAGGACGCAAACACCACAGATCAAAAACAAGAGTACAGGACACTCATCAGAACACACATCGGTCTCCATGAGTGTACATTATGTGTGCATCAGGGCACCGCACCAACAACAACAGCGCGCCTCCTCCTCCGTCTCGCTCTCCTGCTGACAGAGGACAATCGTTTGCGGACTGCCTCGCCCTGCTGTTTGGCACTCGGCGTGTCAGCATGTCTGCGTTTGTCCAAATGCACACAGCGTGCCACAGTTGATCACTGGAAACACCACCCACGGCCCGTCCTACAGCCGGCTGTCACTGACGAGTGCCCACACACAGTCTGACTGTCTGACCAAAGTGTCTGGGTAACCAAAACAGGCCCGGGAGCTGAGTCAGCCCCGGTTAACTGTCACTTCCTCTTATCCGGTTTCTCACTCAACTGTTTATTTGATCCATCCACTGTTTATCTGTTTACTCACCTTCATACACACCTATCTGTTTCTCTACCTGCTTCTTTTTGTGGTGTGGTGAGCTGACTAATGTTCATAAAACATACCTGCTGTCACACTGGAAAAGTTCACTTTGAGCAACAAGTAGTGCTCAATCAATTCTGAACCTCTGGAAGGTCTCAGCCTCTTCCATTTCCACAAAAACACACATCATGGATTTGAGTCTTTGCTGAGCTTTCAGAGGATTCAATGTCGTTATACTTGTATCCTCTATCTGTTCATACAGCTGTTCTACTTCTCTTACAGATGTATATCGAGGCTCTTTCGAGGACACTAGACATATCAGCTAACCTGAACACAAGATAGTATGCAAACAAATATATTTTTCCAAATGACGTTATTCTGGTTCTTCTTGTGGGAAAACAGACCTTCCTTTATTGGATTTTTCAAAAAGGATGAAAAAAATATATAAATATATGTTGATTTTGTTTTCTCCTGACTTCTGCCTAACTGTCTATTTGATAGTTGTTACAAAACTGAATTCAATTTTTTGTTTGAGTCTGATAGTCATCCAGCAATGCTATAAAATAGGATTAAAAAGTTTGTTAAATTAACAAGGAGAAAAGAACAGTCAGGCTAAGTCCTTACAGAGAGTCTTACTCTGCAGTATCTTATATAAAGTATAAAACCAGACGTGTAAAGACGTAAAGTGACCCCTTTGTGTCTACTGTATTGTCTCTTTCATCCACTTTTGTAAGCAGACAGGTCAGTGAAGGACACGTTCTCATTGACATCGAGGGCCATGGACAGCAGCACCGGGGTGGGACGTCCTCAGACGTGCAGACTGGGATGAAACCTTGAGCATCTTCACTGGAGAGGAACTGCTCAGAGTTGGGACGCATTTTCCTGCCAAGTTTCCAAAGTGATGTGGTCGGCTGGGATATTCAAAGCACTGACCGCTGCTCTGCTTATCTTCAGGCTGCTATCCTGCCTGTAGCTGAATGGCACCCAAGTAGATCCAAAATGGCAGACAGTGTCCAGCGGTGCCTGATACTTTCAGTCATTTAGGGGCAGCTGCAGTTCATGTTACACAACACAGCTTCTCATCCCATTCAGGAGAGACGGACTAAGATCCAGAGGTGCAGTCAGGAACATAATATCGTTCAGGAAGAACTGAAGTCAAAAGATCGACAAAGGTTTCCGTCTGCTTTCAGTTTGAATGAATGAGGAATTAACTCAGGTTTGGCTTACACAGGAGATGGACTCTTTAATCTTTATGCTAATTTCACTGGAGGACTCCAAGAAGTTTAAAACAAGGACTCTTTCATAATAAGCTATATGTTCAGCAGTATATGCTTTCTTGTGATTGGAAGAAGCGTTTTTTGAAAATGCTGTGCTGGCTGAGACTTCCAGGACAAAACCTGTCTCTGGCTTCATTTCATAATCTTGTTCTGCCTCACCTCACCACTGCTCCTCTCCCTAACTTTTTTTTGTCACCTCTGCCACCCAGTTCTCACCTTGAGACAGAGGAAGGATGTGACTGTGAAGGAGACAGCAGGCTTATTGTCTCTCTGTCTGCTATATTTTCATAAATTCTCCTGAAGTCTGCCAATAAAGATAACTGCTGAGTAAATAAGTATAACACAAGGTGTGCTCCATCCTCATCTCCTCACTCTCTTTTATTACTGTGCTTGTAGTCATGATGAGTAATATCTGCATCAACCATGCTCCACTGGGCTCCATCATATCACTCTCACCTGCTCTGGTGTCGTCATTGTCCAGCAGGGGGATGTAGTCTGTCTTTCCCACCGTCTCCCCGACCTGATCGTCAAAGGCCTCCGCCTCCAGCTGAGCCACAAAGTCCCTCTCCACCAGGCTCTCTGGGCCCGGCTGGGGAACGCTGTCCGTCAGTGCGTCACTCAGACTCAGGTCTAACTCCGCCATGGCTGCATACAAACACAGAGGGAAAAAAAAAACAAGAGAACCATGAATATGTTGTCTCCTGGTGAATGACGCTGTCAAACTTTGGACAAAACAATAAGAAGTCACAAAAGATCAGAAAATACAGAACAACTTATCTGACTTACATGACTATTTTTCATTCACTCAAATCACTAAATTCATGTCTGTTGATTAATGACTACCACTTCAAAAACAAAATTAATTGTCCAATTCCTGAAAGTGTTGATGAGAAGTGGTTAAAGGAAATGAGAAGGCTAAATGATAACTTTTAATAATCCCTTCTCATCCAACCTCTATGCAATGACAACAGAAAAACACATTTACAGCCTATTGCATCAAAGTGCCACGAAGTCTTAAATCTGACAAGCATGATGAACAAAATGACAAAATCTATTTGCGTTTGGTGACCAGAGGAAAATCTGATGTGAAGCAAACTGTGCCGCAGGTTTGTATCCCGAGGTAGCATCAAAGTATCCACTGGAGCAGGAAGAAGACCACAGGACCTGGATCCAAACCCCACGACGGCAGACAAGTGCCCCTGAGCAACACGCTGAGGGTCCAGCATCTGCAAGCCTGAGCCTGACCTCTGAGCCCACTGGAGGGCAAAAGAAAGCTTTTTTTTTAATCACTGACTATAACCTGGATGTAATACCATTTTCCACCACACGGAGGCAGTTCCAGCTGGGATTATGCTGCATGAAAGACATGCATGACTCGGTCCAACACAGAAGCACAATCTGTACCAAAACATGGACTCAGACACGCACACAGACACACAGATCCAAGCAGTCATCAGCTCGTCTGAGAGTTCAGCTGACCAATGGCCATCAGGGGAATTTGCCGAGTCATGTTGTGTCATCTTCCAACTATAATACCAGATTATCTTCATCAGTGCTGGCAGTGGCCAGCCTTTCTCTGCTGCTCAGACTGTCACAGTGTTCATCAGTCTCATCTCCAGCTTAACAATTCTCCTTTTATCATCTATGGTGCACTTTACATCTCTGCTCTATACAAGCCATGTCCTCCCTCTCTGCTCAGCCTCTCTGGCACATTTGTGAACATCAGGTTAGGCTTCAAGGTCTTGCTCAAGGACGATGCAAGAGAACCCATTTGCTGCAAAGCGGATCAATCCTGAGACCTTCCAGTTATTAATTTGCCTACTACCTGGCTGCCTTGCCAACAACGCTCACATCAACACATGTAGTAACCTTGTTTCCTTCACTGCAGCCATCAGCCCAGTACATCTGAAACATAAACCTATTTGATGGCACAGCACATATTGCCACAATTATTATTTCAAGCTAGAAACAAATGCAATTAAAAGCTTCAGTGAGAGATCAGTCAGCTTCCTTTAAAAGAAGCAGAATCAGAATCATAACTCCACAGCCCCATCTGCTGGACTATCTATTCATTACCACAGATAGAACAGCTGCAGGTTCAGGGCATATACAGCTAAAAGGCCTTTTGTGTACTTGTGGTTTGTGGCTGTGCTCAGCTGAACTTTAATCTTTGACCCAGTTTGTTGAGGAAAAACTTGATGGGCCTGCACAGCGACCTCAACCCCACCCACCACCTCTGGGACGAACTGGAATGCTGACTGGGAGCCAGGCCTCATCACCTGGACCTCACTAACCCAGATGTGCTGTGCCGTGTTGCACCGTGTTGCACCATGTCGCACTACGTCACAGCTCCAGTGTCAAATGGAGGTGTTCCAGAAGCAACACGTCAGAGCAGTTAGTCAATTTTTGTTGTTTAGACATTTTTGTGCTACAACTTTGTGCTCATATTTGTTTTAATTACCATTTGCAGCACACCATCTTAGCATTATTTTATCAGTATTTCTTGAATAGCACATAATAGGAGAAGGGAAACTGCAGACTGTTGAAAAGATTGACAAACAAGCATCAAGGTCAATAATTAAGGAAGTCACGCAATGGATCGTCTCCAACAGGCACAGCAGAGCCACAGCACAGACGTCCACATACTTTTGGCCATGTAGTTTACCTTGTTCCCAAAGGTTAAACCAGCAGAGGGTCATCTGATCCCCTTCAAAGGACTATCTGATTGTATTTATATGTCACTTAATATCACAAACTTGTTAGACAGACAGTAAGTGAACTGATGAGCAATCAACCAATCAATCACTCAGTAAACACCCAGTCACATGGACAATCAGTCATCCAGTCCTCAGACATTCAGTGAGAATCGAGCCAACTGGTCAGTGAACCAAACGTAAAATCCTAACAAAGGCTTCCAAACTCGACACAGAGTGAACAATGGACGGCTGCCAAGGCGGTAACAGAAATAAACTCCACGCACTCGTTACACAGCTGACTGCCACAGTATCAGCAGCCTGAACGAGCCCCCGGTGCTGAGTCCAGGGTGTGTCGCAGGAAGACTGCTGCCTACTGCCTCCACCACAAAGCCGAGCTGCTCAGAAACACTGCCCCAGTTTCCATTTTTAACCCTTCATCATCTGTGTGTGTTTAGTATACAGTGTGTCATCTGGGCCAGCTGCAGAGCTATCCGGGCGATCCATGCCACCCAGTCCACCAACGGACATGATTTAGGACAGCAGAGGACACATCACGTCCCTCTGAATATTAAACCATTGGTGTGTTCTTTTCAGCTCCCTCGCCCTGTTTCTACAGTGAGTCCCCGCAGACCACAGGAGCACAACCTTTTCATTAGCCTGGGTGCCACTGTGGGACGGGTTTGGATCCCAGGATGAGAAAGTTGCAAACTCAATGGCTTTTTTCTGACCCCGGCGAGGTGCCGTAGTTTGAGCTGAGCTCCTGTTTTCCACTGACAAGTTTGGTGTGGCCACTCGGAAATAATCTGGATTCAACAAAGGAAGGAAATCCACAGGGAGGCAGTTTCTATTGTGTTGTCTGCTAACGAATGAGTGTGTGAATGTACGTGCGGAGTGTGTATTTGAGTGCGAAAACCTGTGTGTGTGTGTGTGTGTGCTCATGGGACGGCAGGGGTGTGTCCTCCGGCTGCCAAAAAAGCAGAGGTGAAGGTTAAGCCTCCCTCTAATCTGCTTCCACACATCACTCGTGTATGTAAACAATAAAGCACCATGACCAGCACACATGGGCGCGAGTGGAGCTTGTTTACGGTCTGTGCGCTCGGCACTAGAAAACACAAAAGGGGATTTTTCTGAAGTCAAAAAACAGCTCGCCTTAATGATACAGTGTGTGTGTCCACAGGAGCAGAAGTCCTAGCTGCTGCAAAGACGACAGATGTATAAACCTACAGGGGAGCGAAAGAGACACAGACGGACAGAAATGAGTGCTGTGTGTGTGTGTGTGTGTGTGTGTGTGTGTGTGTGTGTGTGTGTGTGTGTGTGTGTGTGGTTTTCCATAAGCTTCATTTTGGCAGCACACCAGCACAGCTCCTATAGCCGTTGTCAGGGCGATGCACGGCATTACACAGAAGGCCTAATCCCAAAAATCCCTTTGCATCTTCTGCTCCTCCTGTTTTTTTGACATATGACAGCACCATGAGACGCTGTGCACGATGGATCCAAGAGAAGAGTCAGGAGCCTCAGCTCGCACAGCATCCTGCAGAGGGGCGGATGCTCCCTGAGCTGCTGCCACCACGCCAGGCTCTGTGGTAGATCTGATCTCAACTTGAGTGAGAAAGCGGGTTTTATCAGGTTACCGATAATGTTTACTCTTCGTAAATCATTAACCCTGAATCATTCTGCCAAATGTCCAAACGGAAACATTGGACAGCTTGACTGTCATAAAGCTGCTGACGATGGAAGATTTCAACCTGTGAGCGGACATCTGCAGGTTTGAAACCAGATGCAGAGCAGCTGCTGGGCTGTCTGCTATGTTCTTAAAGGTGCCTCCACGCAAGGCACGATCCTGAAAGCTGTATCAGGGCCATGCTGCATCACAAAGCGCGTGACATCATTCGGCGGTGCTGTCATCATCATCCCCAACATGATATTGTTGGGCTGCTGGGAGGCTGTGAAAGACCGGTCTGCTGTCCAGAAGCAGCACTGAAAAATGTCCACTTCAGTCCGCATTAGCCGTCCTCCAGCTGCACCAACTCTATGACATGATTGCTTAGTTTGGGGAGTGCAGTGGTGTTCAGTGTCCAAGGACAACGTGGCTGTAAAATAACTGTGAACTATAGTTTATTGTCGCCGTGTGGATCTATGATTATGAGAGGTCACGTGGACAGAGCGCTGAAGGGATCACTGACCTCACTGGAGACATACAGGGACGACTGTGAAGACACCCGTTGGACAGTGGGTGGGATCCACACGGCAGAATGTTGTTTCACTATTTTCTGATTTTTTCTCTACAAAATGATTTATCCCTGAACGGATGACACATCAGACAGGCTGTGAACAGGCCAACAGTTTACTGATGCCTCTTTCTCTTTTAACGCCAACAGGGAGTGGAAATGTTGCCGATCATCTGCGTGCATGCACACACTACAGGAAGTGTGGTAGGTGAGAACAAACACCCAACTGTAATCAAGTGGAATCATTCTTCACTGAGGATATTTCACTCAGGAATGAAAGCTGGCTCACTCTGCTGCTTCAGTGACTTTATGACTCTGCGGTTGCTGCTTCTGGCTTCTCTAAACACCATCAGCCTCACAGAGATGAGGAAACACTGACTGAAGAAGCACCGGAAATCTACATGTTTGCATCTTCTTCTCTGTTCTGAAAGTAATCTAGATATGAAGTGAGACAAGAAATGTTCCTGACATCACAGGATTCATTTCATCAGTATGTTATGCACGGTCCTCTTTTCATCTGTTTGTATGCTGCATGCTGTTAGTCTCAGAGCACACAACTGTATTCTGCGTGTGTACTTTTGAGGCCATTTCCCTTTTTTCTGGAGCCACACTTCTGTTTTTGTTCCAGCTGATACACAGAGACAGCTGACCAGGGACTTTCAGGCCAAGCTCAGTTTTACTCTCTCTCTCTCTCTCACACACACACACACACACACACACCAGACCTGCTCATACACAACCCGATGGATTCAATTACAAACTGAAGCTTTCTTTTTTTTTTTTTTTTTCAACACTTGGATGGAACGAGTCTAAACTCATTAAGCAAAGTATTCCACTGGATTCTCTTATCCTTTCTCAGCCCTTAGCAAAAATGTTTGGTATCACATTGTAAGATTGAATGACATCAAACAAATATCATTTTATTCCTAATATGTTTAAAAGATAAATGTGTTGTTTACTTTCATCTCAAAGAAAAATAAGGATGATTACACATTTATTTCATGAACCGACATTAACTCAAGAGAAAAATAGCTTCCTTAAATCAAATCTTCAGGCTGAATCATGTAATCTAATCTAACTGCCACTACTTCCAACAACTAGCACTCATGCTCTTCACTGGTTTGTCATTTACAGTTAAAAGTGTTCAGAAAAACAGGCCAGTGTGGATGTTTTCATGTAAACAGCTCAAAAACAAATAGATTCATATCAGACTACAAGCTGGCCTCGCAACTGAATCCCCTCATTTACACATGAAGTAACTGCAAAGTGAAAATATGAGCAACTCTATGAGCCAAGCAGCCAACACATGAGGCAAAAGTGCCAAAATCTGCACTTCCTCAAACAGAGGCCAGTCCTAAAAGCCAGTCAATCCCCACAGAGCGCCAAAATAAAATGCTCAACTCTACAGCAGAAGTAAACACATTTACAAGATATGCTACCAAACACTGGCAAAATATCAACACAGCAAACTTCTGCGCTGCATGGGGTCAATTTTTATACAACTCACTTGTTCAAATTAAATGATGGAGTAAAGTTATGCATTGGTGGCACAAGTGGTAACACTGTCGCCTCACAGCCAGAAGGTCACGGTTCAAATCCTGCTGTGGGTGCTGATGGCGTGTCCTCCACCATGCCTTCAGCTGCTTGAGGAAAGGGGCCTGGGGTATCCTCCATAAAAATACCCCCAGTAAAAACATGCAAGAAGATCACCACCTGACCAATGGTGACAACAGGAACTGGTCCACGGGCGCCGGTCGGCTGGCAACCCACCACTCCTGGCCCGCCGCGGAGGAAGGACGTTCCAAGGATGGGTTAAAGGCGGAGAATAAATTTCACATATGCATGGCGTGTGCAGTCTCCCCTCCTAACTTCGCATGTTGTGTGTAAATGTGACCAATAAACGATTTCTTCTTCTTCATAATGGCAGCTGCTATCTGTCTGCTAGGCATCACCTGGGTGTTGCTCTCCTGGTGGAGCGATGCCCCAGCAGTCGGTGTTCCAACCCCGGGGTCTTTCCCCCTCTCTCTCACTTAACACACACCTGAGGGGGTATCCTTCAAAGACACACAGTGCTTCTGTGTGTGTGTGTGTGTGTGTGTGTGTGTGAAACTATAGGAAGCAGAGATACTCACATGAACAACACACACACTCCCACACAGCATGAGCCCTCTGTTGGTTTACATGAGGGCAGAGGAGGGGCGGGGGGGAGGTGAGCATGTCATCTGATACCTGTTCACACCCTGTAAATCACAACTCCACCTGCACCCACAGCAAACCTACACCTCCATCCTGTCATTCTGAGGCGTCACATCATAAAAACTCCTCACCAGACCCTCTGAACTGTACACTGTGAGCATTACTCGACTGTGCAGACGAAGTGCAGGAAAACTAAGTGTTAAAGCAAGAAAGCAGTCAAAATATGATCCCATGTTGGTCAGAGTGGCCTAAACTGATTCTTGCATGCATGTGTGTGTGTGTGTGTGTGTGTGTGTGTGTGTGTGTGTGTGTGTGTGCACTGAGGGGTCCCCGTGTGCAGCTGCCATCACACTAATCTGACAGAGATGCTATCGTTGACATTCCTAGCGGGCCATTCAGTCTGTTTCACCAAGCCACACAATCACAGCACTTTGTCAATGCACACACACACACACACACACACACATAGAGCTACCAACAACGACTGAAAAGGTTGTTTTCTAACATGTGACAAAGCTGGACTGATACTGGCATGGATGGTTTCATCAGTCGATTCTGCTTCATCACAGATACACAAATCAAATATCAACATCTGTATCGGCTTCAAAAGTTCCATATCAGTCAGGCTCAAACCTGTGATGAGTGGCTGCTGCCTTAAGACTTTAATATCACACGACAAAGACTAAGTAGAGTAATCAATTACTACTTAGAGCAAGTAACAAAGTCAACTAACGACAGCTGCCAGCACTGCATTTCCCTGTGCAGGAGAACAACAGCTCTGACTTCTGGACTCAGCAGTTCAAAGCATCCTCATACTCCTCATACTGTCCTCGTGCAGTGAGATCACACCTAAGCCCTCGGCACATTCACAGCTTGTGTTAACAGCGTTTCACGTTTACAGAGAGCTGCAAAACCAGCAGGACAAAAACAAGGAACTGCTTCCAACCAGCCACGCGCCGCTGACAGGAAACACTACGACGCTATCCTCAAATAATCTGCCTGCTCTTTAAGGGTGAGGTATCTTTATCTAAAAAATCCAGGTGAGTTTTATGAGCTCATAATATCACCAATAACCATCAGACATTCCTCTCTGCAGTTTCACTTTGCAGTGAAAGCCGTTATTGACATTCACTGTGTTTACATGCAGTAAGTATCCAAAGATGACTGGAATTAGCACATGAAACAACGCTAAACCTTTAATTACAGAATGTTCCCTGATATAAAAGTCAAACAGCAAATCAGTGTGCTGACGCACACAAACACACACACACACACACACACACACACACCCATACACATAATCTGTGACACCTCCACACATCACAATACAAACCAACACACACACGTCTCTCACTGCAAACTACAACTCGGGTAATTACTGACTGACATGGGAACACATGGAACTTGACTGCACACACACATGCACACGCGCACAGACACACACACACACTTTAAATAGTTGTTTACACGTATAAGAAGCTGGTTTTAAGTTCATCATCACGATGTACGAATACTGTCTGGGACTACGAGTCATGAGAAGTTGGTGACAGGGAGAGAGGCAAAGAATGACAGCGAGGGACAGAGACAGAGACAGAGACAGAGACAGAGTCCCACGGGTCTCTCTGGTTTGTTATTGAATACAGGGAGTGGCCAGAAGTCACAGAGAGGATCACACCCCAGCTTATCAATCAGTACACACACCTGAGGGGACATACTTCAAAGACACACAGTGCTTCTGTGTATGTGTATGTGTATGTGT